>CAJQZP010000373.1:25000-498579 GCA_907164705.1 Parnassius apollo
TGACGACCTTGTAAGACATGCAGAAAGTCTATGGATGCAGGTGGCTCAGGACCGTGCTTTGTGGCATTACTTGGGAGGGCCTATGTTCAGCAGTGGACTTGTGAAGGGCTGTAAAGATGATGATGTTGATGACAAATAATTGTTCTGTGTCAAAATTTTGTCCTTGAGCAATTTATGTATGTAAACTGACGCTACGATACAGGATAAATCCTAGTGTGGGGATAATAAGAAGACAAAAAAATTAAATATAAAAGTATTTTGTTTCAAGCTGTTTAGAAACATAGAAAAACATGTTTAGAGGCAATTAATTATTTAGATGACTGGAGCATCATTTTGTGTTACATTATGAATAAAATTTTAACTAGTAAATGAGACAATCGTTTTTAGGTCCTCTAGAAATTTTTATGAATCTTCATGGTATACACACAAAAAAAAGATAACAATTTTCTCCTACTCAGGCCTCGATGTTGATGGCGCTACGTTGCAACTTCAGTGATGCGCGACGACAAATTCTTTGCACTATGCAAGGTGGTCGCTACTAAATTGTTCTGTGGCCCGATTGCTACAGGTGCAATCACATCTAGGGTCGAACTTTAACTGCTCGGCGCAGCTGCGGCACGTCGATAACACTGGTCGGCCGGTGGCGTGTTTCCCCTTTCACTTTTCGGCCAGCGCGTGTCATTGGTAGCGCAAAATGGCGCCACCATATCTAGCCTCCCATTGAAGATACCCGTGCAGGAAGGAAAACGGAAGTGAAAAGGAAGGGAATGTTACCAGCTAATACAGTCAACTAAATGTGCGTTTTGGCGCAACCAACAATACTTTAACAAAGTGCAAACTGCTACGTACCATTCTCGATAAATCAAATTGAAATGAATGCTAAACGAACAAATACTAGTTTTCGTTACTGTAAACTTCAACATATAATATTTACTCACAGAATATTTTTGATTCTATTAACCAGAGCATCCACTTACCATGAGGTGGACTGTGTGCTCATTTAACCACTTATTCTATAAAAAAACGTCAGTAACGATATCTTTTGAAACGTTCATAAACGTATTATATTCGTTGCGTTAAAACCGTGGTTAATAACCAAGAATAACACGACCGGTTATTCTTGCGTCCGACAACAGCAAAAAATTAAAATGTATCGCTGGTTTTGAATCAGTTCACACACAAAATTTCATGGAAGTCACGTTCATTAGTTTTAGCGTGAATCTTGAATACACAGATATATAGACAGACAAAAATTCTAAAAACCACTAATTTTACTTCACAGCCCTATATTTACTCCCCTGGGCTCGTTTTTGATAGAAAATATTAGAATTACAGACATAACTTTTCTACAGATTTATTATATGTTTAGATAATAGATATTATAAATATATATTTATGTAATTAATTAATTAATGTTAATATATATTATATCATATAAACATTGTTTCGTGTTTATTTACAACCTAAAGTCCTATTTGTCTGCTCCTTACTGCATGGTTGGGTAGCACTTGCATCGAACTCTCATCGCTACATGAGTTGTCTTTATAAGACCGCTTACGAAGAACATTTAGTCCGCTTTTTTATCGTGTTTGACAAAAGAAATGCAATAAAGGACAAATAAATAAATATGTAATGTGAAGTACGAATTATGTGTCTATTAACGTATTATTTCGGGTTATTACTACGAGTATTTGGTTTCAAAGTAGTTAGAAATAGCATACAGAGTTGCTTAGCTTATGGTTGTTCGCAAAACTGTTTATAATATTTGTTGGTGAAATAAAGCACTTATTGCTAATAATTCATTTGTTCTAATAGCTTATTCCCGCTAATAACCTACCTTTAATTCAATTTGAGTCGCCGCAGAACGCAGGAAGGACGATTACCTGAAATGAAAATAAAAGTGTTTATTTATATTCTTTTAAATTATAGGAATAACTTATGTATTCATTTGTAATTATACAAATTAAATGTAAAACTATGTTTTAATAGTTTAATATAAAATATCTAAGAGCTATCCACTGTGTGGTAGCAGCATAAGAGAATCATCTTTCGTCTCATGGTTGTGGAAAGCTGTGGAAATTCCAAAAAATCATATTAATGCTTCCAATGGACGGCGGTATAAGACCTTCTCGTTTACATTACCGTTATTGTTATAGCCTATTAAAGTCCACTGCTGAATAAAGGCATCTCCCATAGATTGCCTCATACGTCATAAGGTTTGCCATAGTTGCCACGCGAGTTGCCATCCGCAGTTTTATTTTTAGTCGTTATTAGGAATTCGTTATCTCCTTATTCGTTTTCCCCTGTCGCCTCTAACGACACCCACAAGATTAATTGGGCTAGGTAGTAAATATTCTTACACCGCACCGCCACTACGCAGTAAAATGTTTGTTTCGTTCTCTTTTATATTAGATATAAAATATCCAGACCGACGACGGGAAATAGCATCGAGGGTGTGATGTGACATCTGTAACTACGATCAAAAATATGTCTGCATATAGGCGATTAAGGCTCGACAACAAGAGACCCCCGTATCCAGCATAAGACTCACGGACGGATAAAGAAGGAAAACTATAAGTTTTTGTATCGAGTCGTATAAACTGTTTATAACTTTTATTAATTATTAATTATGTAAAAAGTAACAGTCTATTATAAGTCCCAGAACTAGGGAGAGACTTTCTCTCATTTCTTAGCGGATATTTCGTCACAGATTAAATAATAGTTACAGCTTAAGTAACTATTATTTAATCTGTTATTCATTCAGATTCATAAAGCATATCAAAAGTATACTTTGGAACATAGTACCTCTTTCATAGATTGCCTCTCTCTGTCTTAGCATACGGGTTGGTTATTGCTTTATACTTAAACCAACTAATTTCTATGATGGTGTTGTATGATTGTAAGTGGTGCCCTAGCACTAGTTGGTTGATATGACATAACGCTTGGCATGTAAGTTGGCAATCAGAGCTATAAAAAATTTACATTAACTTATTGTTTTTTTAAACCGAATGCTTTCATATTATAATGTCATCAGATTGTAAGTGGTGATCTAGCACCAGTTGGTAAATAATACAGAGATGCTCAAATACTGAAACGCTACTCCATTTTATGATGCAGTTAAGTTTCGTGCTCTCTCTATCACTTCGAAACAAAGACATCTTAAAATTAAGTGCCGTTTAAGTATAGTATTTGGTCATAATAGACTTACTCCTTTAATAACTTAAGTATTGTATAAAATGAATTGAAAAAGTGAAACCTTTTATAACACTCAAATAATAATCGCATTTGTATTCGATTAAAGAAATTCAATTCGTTTATTCAATTAAAATCGATCCCGTTTTTTGTACTGGGAGGAAGAGGTTTACTCATACCTATTTAGATTGAAATAAAATATTAATGATAATTTGGAATAGGTCTTTAGTAAAAATATACAAAAATATGTTTGAATAAATAAACGAACGATTGAAATTAAGCTTCAATACAAACCTTACTCATTTGTAAAATTCATAAATATCTATTTAAATTTTTATTGGTAGGGTTCTTTCTCTCAACTATTTATGTCGCTTAATAACAATATAATACCCACTTTTATGTTTTAGTTAGTTAGTAGTAGAAGAAGAAGAGATCCACAATAATTACAAGCTTCAATTATGATGATGATGAATGATGTTTGACGTAATGGGTGTCAGTCTTCTTTTTCGTCTTCTTTACTTTATAGTTTCTCTTAACAGAATTCTGCCGATGGTAGCCTTCTTAATTAGAAAGTTAGAAGTTATTTGCAGGCTTGCATGGATTACTGTCATAGCTCACCATCACGTAGACAGTTCGTTTATCACTCAAATATTTACACTATATACGGTATATATATATATATATATATATATATATATATATATATATATACCGAAAATAGACCGGTTGATCCGATAGATATATAGCTCCGATCTGGATATGTTTTTCGATGAAGTATTGTTAAAAGCATGTGCTAACATTTATTTTAGTCAAGTGAAGATATATTGGAAGTTTAAGCACCAGGTTATTTTTTTTATTATTTGATTAGTTTGTTTTAAGATTGAATTTTAAAGTGCAGTGCGCTATACTGTTGATAGCTTTATATGTCTATGGGCATCTCATGAAATAGAGTGAAGAACTAAAAAAACAAGCAGGTTGTCGATGGATGTTGGTGGCTTTGGGCCATACGTTGTGGGAATCTATGGAGGAGGCCTCAGTACCACAAATTTGTAATGGGCTGCAGTGGCAATGATAGTGATAGTAATTACGTGAAGAACATTGCACTTAGTAGATATATATTATATATATATATATATATATATATATATATATATATATATATATATATTATAGAATAAAAATGACAAACGCGCACACAACCAACTTTATGGTAAGTGGATCCTGTGACCTATATACATCTTCTTGTATCCTCGATTATGAATCGAAAAACAGATGCGTTGTTATCCCTGACGGCTAAGGATGTAATTCCTCGTTACCAGTAAAAAGGGTCTCCGGTTACACTTTCCATACGAAACACAGCCGCATTGAGTTGCTATTTTACGCTGGTATTCTATGAAAGCGAGGTCCTTCCCCGATCGAACCTACCTAATCGTGCTACAGCCATAATAGAGCTGCAACATAACTCTACCACGTATAATCGCAATGAACTCAAAAAAAAGGTAACGTATGGCTAATTTTAATACTGTTGAGACTGAATTAGTACCAGCTCAAATACCGTCATTCGTTGTACTACTTATAAACGATTAAATATTCTCGATTTTATAATTGTTGTAATTATAAAATCAAGACACTTTTGAGTTATCGATTTTATAAAAATTGAAATTAATTTTTTTTAAATTGACGAATTGATGAAATATTTCTGAATACCACATAATAAAAAACCAAGACCTGACAACTTACATTTTACTTTTAGATAGAAGAGAGGTAATTTATTTATTAATTAGAATCTGTTCCTCAACTGCCAGATCATCAATCGAAACAATCGGATATAAGTGAAAATGGTGCTCTTATATATATTTTTAGAAGTGTAATATATTAATTCATAATAAAATGTAAGAAGAGGATATGCAGTCATCATGGAGTTAGTTTTAAGTGATTTTCGTCTGTTATGTATGTATTGTTTTCCTAGTTAGTTGTGTACGTTTGTCGATTTATTTTTAGTCAGCTTATACATCGATAGGACTACCAACAAAGCGCAGGGCCAGAGTGAGTATTTGGTGTCGATCTTAGTATCAGGTCGAAGTTTCTACTAAGAAACCGATTAAACCAAAAATGCATGGCATATTCATTCGTTCGTAGTAGTATCATCGTTGTAAGCTTTCAAACTCAGCATTGACAATGCAAGCTGTCTCTGCTATATTATAACTACGAACTCATATATAATAATTACTCTGATTCTTGAGGTCTTCATATTGAACTCTAATATTAAATGTAAAGACTAGTAAAATTCAAACAATATAATGATATCATCATCACCATTACAGCCCTTCACAAGCCCACTGAACATAGGCCTCCCCCAAGGAATGCCATAAAGCACGGTCTTAAGCCACCCGCATCCATCGACATCCTGCATGTCTCATCAGGTCATCGCTCCATCTAGTGGGGGTTACCCTACACTTCGCCTACTTGTACGAGGCTGCCACTCGAGAACCTTTCTTCCCACCGGTTATCGGTTCTTCGAGCTAAATGGCCGGATCATTGGCACTTTAGCTTATTAATCCGATGGGCTGAGTCGGTCGCTCTGGCCCCGCTGCGTATATCCTTATTTCTAAGTACTCCAAGTATACCCCTCTCGGTAGCTCGTTTTTTTATATTTACGCGAACACTACACATTAAATGATACTAATTTTAAGGATTTTGTCGCGTTTAATTTTAACAATTCCTGTCTTTTCGGGTTCTTTACAGCACCCATGGTCTCGGGAGGGGCGTGGGGTGTTTGACGTCTAGATGTCAGAATATTTATTGGTACGATCTATGCAAAACGAGCTTACAGTGCTACAGTATCCTGAAGTCTTCTAATATGCTTGGATTTGTATTTAATTTTATTTATTATAGGATCTCAAGCAGAGTAGCACCCGTCCATCTTCTGTATTGAAATTAGGATCGGGAGCACCGGGACGGTCATAAACATGTTTACAGACTGCATGCTAGACTTCCCAGAACGTCGGTGCTCCACGTCAGATATATGTTCTCTACGCGGATTTTTATAGATCTTTTTGTTCGTCTCATGTAAGAGAAACTACATTCACAATCTAGCTTGTACTCCCCTGCATCTTGTTGAGGGATATTACACTTGACAGATGTTAAATGTCGACTAATCTTATTCGGCGGCCATAATGGCGTCGACGCTCCGGGAAGTCTGCAGTATGTCCAGTAGTACACAGTTAACAGGCTGACGTGGAAAAGGAGTAAAATATGAATATAAATTAAGAATATAATTGAGTTGGTTAGCTGCCACGGTCCCTTAATTTTCTTATCAAATCCAGGTTATAAATATAATGTAATAATTTCTTTATCAAAAATAACTCATAAAAATTGAAGTTAATAATCAATTATAAAAATTTAAAAAAAAAACTCTGAGAAATGAGGGAAGACTAATGCCTAGGTGTGAGAGGTGTCTAAAGGCTTAGTACTTTATAACTAATGAAATTTGGATCTGCACTTTAAATCAGTAAAATATAAAACGTAAATGTGTGTTCACACTTACAAGACATGATATGAGAACTTTTCGTGAATTTCGAAACGAAAGTATACGATATATCTACTTAATGACATAAAGATCGATTGCAATTTTAAGCTACCTTATTATATATTATATCAAAGAATCGAATTCTGCGACGCGCCATGGCCTACAATGATATTGTGTGCAAACGACGTAACAGAAAATTAGTTTTAAACCAAGATCGAATTGAGAAAAAATTTCCTCTTGCAATTTCATTATAACTCGGAATAACTACTTATAATTTGAATTCTTATTTTCTTATTTGGTTTGATTATGGAATACGTAAAAAGGAATACCATCAAAAACATAACTTGTAAAAAAAAGACTCGCAACTCAGTTCTTCTATCGTAAAAAAGTTTTGAATCATGTAATACCAAGTCGGTTAATTTATTCAGTCCCTACTTAAGGGTCTTTCTTTTTAATTTATTGCACGTATTGCTGAATATAAGAGCAACATGTATAGTAATAACAATATTACAAATGTTAAGCCGTTCAATAAATGTATAATTCAAAAATTGAGCTCTGATCACTGTGGACAATTTGTTTCATTACCTTATGTTCACAAAAAACAAGTAGATAAAAAAAGTAGTGTTTGTTCCAGTAAATGCACATCGCTTGGAGAAGTTTAGAAGTAACATAGTAAAAAAAACTTCCATTACTTTCATACCAAAGTAATCCAAATTTTTTGTATGCAACATTATTTAAGCTCATTTGCAATGAATTTAATAATACTTTTACTTCTAAAACATTCTCCTTGAATAATCGTAAAGCATTTAATGAATGGGCGACGGTAGGAGTCCAGAAGAGTAGACAAAGGTTATATGAACTTTACAATGAAAGGTCATATAATCCTAGCGTCGAATTTAGGGAATATGTAAAAAATATTCCAAAATATTTAAAAGAGTGTGCTCCTTAGCCAAGTCATTGTATTTAAGCAACAAAATAAAGACTGCTTCTAATAAAATTAAAATGTACATGGAGTATAATATAATAGATGAAACTGGTAAGGTCAACTCTCGCAATTCAAACTACCAGTTAAGTTTTAACAATAAATTAACTAAATCAGATCAGGACGTTGCAATAGTTTTTGAGAAATATTTTACTGATATTCCTAACTTAACCACTAAGTCACTGAATTCTTCTCCTACCGTCGCCGAATCATTACTTAAACAAAATGTAAATGTGTGTACAAAGAATTTTACATTTCATAAAGTTTCATCAAAAGATATTGTAAAATATTTTAAGACTATTGATATTAAGAGAACCGGCGATCTGTGGGGGATTTCTGTTAAAGTTATTGCGTCTATAATAGATACAATCGCACCTCAACTATCTATTATTTTTAATAGTAGTATCAAATCTGGTGTGTTTCCTGATTTAATGGAGCATAGTAAAGTAATACCTTTAGTTAAATCTGGTAATACATTGGACCCCGCTAATTTTAGACCTATTTCTGTACTGCCAACACTTAGTAAAATTTTTGAAAAAATTATTCTTGATCAATTGTTAATTTTTTTTAATGTAAATTAAACTTTATCTAATTACTTCATAAAAATCAATTTGGTTTCACAAGGGGTCGCTCGACAACTGATGCTGGTTTTGAGCTGATTAAATATATATTTAATGCATGGGAGAATTCACAGGATGCTTTGGGTGTGTTCTGTGACCTATCCAAAGCCTTCGATTGTGTTCACCATGAAACATTAATCAGGAAACTTCAACACTACGGTGTAAGAAATGATGCTCTTAAATTATTTCATATTTAAGTGACAGAACACAAAAAGTTGTTATTAATAGTATGAGTTCTTCCGGGTCGATTGTACAAATGGGCGTGCCTCAGGGCTCAATTCTCGGCCCCTTTCTGTTTCTTGTATATATCAATGACTTACCTTACATAGTAGGGGATAACCATGATATAGTATTATTTGCTGATGATACTTCATTAATTTTCAAATTAAAACGACAGTTATTAAATTACGACGAATAAATAATGCTATAGCTAAGTTAGTTAATTGGTTTAATGTTAATAATTTGCATTTGAATGGAACTAAAACTAAATGTATGAAATTCGTAACTCCTAATGTTAAACATGTCAATACTAATGTAATTTTAAATGGGGAGGAACTGAGTCTTGTTGATACCACCATTTTTATTGGAATCACACTGGACGCAAAGCTTCAATGGCTCCCCCATATATCAAAACTAGCTAGCAGACTTAGTTCTGCAGCATATGCTGTAAAAAAAGATTGGAACTCTTA
Organism: Parnassius apollo; assembly: GCA_907164705.1. Classification (NCBI taxonomy): domain Eukaryota; kingdom Metazoa; phylum Arthropoda; class Insecta; order Lepidoptera; family Papilionidae; genus Parnassius; species Parnassius apollo. The sequence continues at coordinate 34,013 of CAJQZP010000373.1, forward strand.
CCAGTGTTGAAACAGCTAGAATAGTTTACTTCAGTTATTTCCATAGCATTATGTCGTATGGTATTTTGCTATGGGGACACGCGACTGATACTGAAATTATATTTATTTTACAGAAGAGGGCCATTAGAGCAATATATAATTTAAAACCAAAAGAGTCACTGAGACAAAAATTTAAGGAAATTAATATATTAACTCTGGCCTCTCAATACATTTATGAAAATGTAATGTACGTACACAAAAATAAAAGTAGTTTTGCGAAAATAAGTGATATTCATTCTGTAAATACTAGGAGCAGACACAAGCTGGTAGTACCAGTTACTCGACTCCACCGAGTCAGTAATTCATTCTTGGGGCGATGTATACGCTTTTACAATAAAATCCCAGAAAATATACAAAATTTATCATACACAAAGTTCAAAAATGTTATTAAACTAAGTTTGTATAAAAAGGGTTATTATAATATTAAGGAATTTATAGATGATAATAACCCCTGGGAAGGGTGATCGCTACCAAGCTATTTCTAATTTGTCTTGTGTTGTTGATTGTAAACATGATTGTAAGCTATTATTAAAAAAAAAATAGTCCCGCTGGGTTTTTTGCTGGTTCTTCCCAGGACAGAGGTTTTTTTTTGCGAACCAGTGGTAAATTAAAAAAAGTGACTTTCAATAAGTATTTTTATAATCTACATTGAATAAAAAAAGTTTCTATTTCTATTTCTATTTCAAAAGGGCCGCTGCCTGGAGGTCTCCCGGGTGCGCCTGGAACTGGCTCTGGATGCGACTGCATGCGGGCCGCCAGCTGAGCGCGGGGCGTTGCAAGACCACCTAGCAGTCCCCAGCGTCCATCATCTACACCAGAAGGCTTGGTGTCAGCTGGGTTTTCTCTGGCTCAGGAAGCGGCACCCGCCGCTGGTGGAGAACGTCACATGCGTTGGTCACAAATAATGAACGCAAACGCGCTGCGGGTGTACTTTAGGCCAAAAGGGGAGGAAACTGGAAGTTTAGCGTATCGGCCTCGGATGCATCGCTTTTTTGCAGAGCTGGAGCCATCTCTAACCGTCACTGAGCAAAACCTGGCAGTTCAGGTTTGTTACATTCTGCGCTCCAAGATGTTAGGTGACGCCGAACTCGAACGACTACGACGTGAGGCTGTTCCGTCATCGTATGAAAATGCTATGGGTATGCGGCGCCACGAATTGCATAGCAACCTTACATACGTGGATGCCACCGTGGATATTCTAGCTGTGGTTGATTCAGACGATTATGGAATAGTCTCCCACGAGCTAAAAAATAATGAGGAGCATATTGGAAGAGGCGATGTTGGAAACGCGCAGTACGCCTCTCGAAAATCGACCGCGACTTCCCCGCATACCCCTAAGCAAGCGGAATCGGGCTGTCGTGCAGGCTCTTAACTCAATGCTGGTAACCTATTTAGAAACCAGCCGGGACCTTTGCGAGATTGCTCAATTCTTTGTAGCGTCGCATTAGCAGTTTGCCGTATTATTGGCGCTAAACTTCCCATGACTGGACGCGCTACTAGACAAAGTAGCGCCATCCCAGCCTGGAGAAAAATAATCAAGGACGGTATTGCAAAGGCAAGGGCCCTTATCGGCAGACTGACAGGCTTCAGGTAGGGTAATAATAGCCCGAGGTTTGTACACACTGTTATAATGGCGTTTGTTGTGATAAATATCGGTTCATCCAAGCCCGATATCACGCAGAAACTAACGGAGAGCATAGATGACCTGAAGAAAAAATCGCTTCTTGTCGAATTCGAAAATTTACCAAAAAGTCAAGGCGGTTTAATCAGAATTGTCTCTTCCAGAGTGATCAGAAAGGCACTATAAATCATTGGAGCAACCGGAGGTATTTGAAGCGGGACCAGATTCAGATCAGGCCGACACTGTCGCATTCTGGCGTGGCCTGTGGTCAGAGCCCGTAAAACATAGCGAGGACCCTTGGATGGCTGTGATAGCTGTGGTAAGCCAGAGTGCGAGTGTTACGCCTATGGAACCCATCACCATAACACCGAAAGACGTGGTTGAGGTGGTCCGTAGGGCCCCGAACTAGAAAATTCCAGTGCTTGACAGGCTACATCATTACTGGCTGAAGGGGTTAGTAGTGTGTCACGCTGTGCTCACTCGATAGTTTCAAGAGGCTCGACCAGAAGACGCTCCCGAGCCACTTTACTACTAGGATCACCCACTTGGTTCATAAAGATCAGGATACCACAGACCCGAGCAAATACCGTCCCATCACGTAGCTACCCACCATAGATAAGGAACTGACATTCATTTTGAACGCGAAAATCACTCGTCACCTGGAGCTTAATCAGGTGATAAATTTATCTATGCTTGTTAACTTAAAGACCCCATCCAAGGCTGAAAAATACCGATATCTGGGTATGTCACAGAACATGCGTGTTGATGAGCCTGGTGTGAAACAGTCAGTTTGCGACGTGTTTTATGCCTGCTTGATCAAATTGCTTAACAGTCCTTTTGTCCGATGTGGATAAGACACACGCATATAACGGTTAGGTCATGCATGTCATCATGTATACCTTTGGCATACTCAGGTGGTCTCAGACGAAACTTAACGCCCAGGATAGAAAAGTCCGCACTATAGTAACGTCCCATAGAGTGCATCTTCCGAGACCGTCATAAACACAGTAGCCTCCGTTACTAGTTACGCTTTGGTGACCTCTTCGAGGAAACCAAGGGTTTTTTCTGTGCAATACAGGATCAGGTTATCAAGCCCAACAACTATCGGAGATACATCCTAAAGGATGGCACTGTCGACATCTGTCGAACTTGTCCCCATCCCGGGGAGTCACTTAGGCATGTCAGCTCTGGTAGACCGCAAAATTGCCGTATTACAAGTACTTGCCGGAAGCCGTGCTAGAAAATGTAATGTTGGGAGGTTCGGGGAATAAATGATACGTCTAGTGGTCTTGACTGTAGGTTTATTACTCCTTGAATGTCTATTAGGCTATCATATACGTAGGCGGTCCCATAATGAATTGGCCTAACTATGAACCAATGAAGGAAATGAAACGAAACCAATTTTATTTTTCAATATAATCACCATGAATACTAACACACTTCTGACATCTGTGAATCAACATCTCTAAACCTTTATAAAAATAATCACATTTTTTATCCTCAAAATGACTGAAGACGGCCGCCTGCAACTCTTCATCGCTTGAAAATTTTCTTCCTCTTAAGTCCCGCTTTAAATTTGGAAATAAATAATAGTCGGACGGGGCCATGTCTGGACTGTAAGGTAGATGTTGAACTTCTGTGAACCCGCATTGACGAACTGCATCCTTCGAAACACCAGCGGTATGAACAGGGGCGTTGTCATGGAGCAACCGTCCGGTTTAGACCTTTAGACAGCTTGCCTCTTCGTTTTTCCTTTATCTTGTCTCGTAATTTATATATTAAAGAAGCATAATATTCGCCCTTCACGACTGTATTACGTTCTTTAAAATCCACCATCAAAATGCCTTGAAAATCCCAAAATGTTGTGCATATCAGTTTTTTAGTCGATTGTTGCACCTTTGCCTTTCTAGGGGGCGTTGCACCCTTATAACGCCATTCCATTGACTCGCGCTTGCTTTGAGGATCATAATACAAGTTCATAGTTTCATCACCAGTCACTAGCCGCTCGATCACAGTCTTTGGATTTTCGCCACAAAGATCCAAAAACTCCGAAGCGCAGCGCACTCTTTCCTGTCTCTGTACCGCTGAAAGAAGTTTCGGTACCCATCTTGCACTCACTTTTTTCATGTGAAGATGTTCATGGATCGCGCAATGAACGGTACTCTTAGAGAGCCCAAGCCTTGCTGCAATTTCTCTAATCTTCAAACGGCGGTCACTCAGAACCTCCTCTTCGATAAGAGCAATCGTTTCGGGAGTGAGCACTTCCACAGATCGACCGTCGTGGCCAAAGTCTTCGACGGTTTCTCTCCCGAGGCGAAACTCTTTCACCCAATTTTTCACTGTGCTATAGGAGGGGGCAGACTCCTTATACACGCCATCCAATCGTTCTTTTATTTGCGCAGGGGATAAACCTTCTTTAAACAGAAACTTTATGACACTTCGATACTCAGTTTTCGACATTTTGAAAAAATACGCGACTCTCGTTATTCAAACGCCTGTTAAACTAAGACTAAGCATTTCATGTCGATGCATGTTTCTTATTTTAAGTGCACAATAAACGTACTATTTAATGCAACACAACGTGTAGCGACATGTCGCGTTGAACTATATCAGGCCAGTTCATTATGGGACCGCCTGGTATATATATATATATATATATATATAGCTACATGAGCACACACTAACACACACACTACACGCACATCGGCAAAAAGAAAAAAAATTGAATTACAATTTTTTTTTTCAATAAAACAAAACTTGGTGTAAAAGATTCAAAAAAAATTGTTCATAATTTAAAAATATTAAAATTCATATCCTATATCATACTTATAACACAATAAAGTAAAAATAAAATATCGTAAACAAAAAAAAAATTTTGAATGTTTTAAACAATCATCAAATGCTTTGCGTTATTTTATGATTCTTTAAGTTTTTGTTTTAAAATACTTTTAGTTCGCCTATAAAACTGCATAGCTTTTAAAATTTTCATTTGTAACTATTAATTCACTTGACATGAAAATTCAGTTTTAAAAAAATATAGTTACCAAAAACATTATAAATTGTATATAAGGCTGTTTACAATATTATTATTTTCTTAAACTTAAACTAAATTTTTATTTATCTTAATAAACCTTAAAGGTAAAAAAGTCATTATCATTAAAATATTATCCTTATTTTTAAGTAGATAAGCTTCAACATACTTATTTAAATCACACTGTAGTGTGAGTATATAAACATTACTAACACTTTCCCTACTAAATAAACTATATCAAAATAAACTATATCTAAATAAACTATATCAAAGCGGAATATCTCGTATCGGTTATAACCATTGGTTCCTTTATATAAATATATATTTAAAAAATAGTGTTTATATCGCAAACACGTATCACATCGATATACATAATTAGTAGGATGTTACTAATTATGTATGTCTCTAACTCCGGTCAAAAGAATTTTTCTTTGTATTGTTTATCATTCGCTTATACGCGCGTGACCGTTAGTTGGCAAAAAATGATAGTCGTTTGATATTACATGTTTTGTCACACTTAGTGCAAAATAACCGTAATCGTTAACATAACAGGGATCAAATACAACTTACAATCTCATTTGCGTAAGCGGTTTGTGACACCTTTGTTTTAATTTCTAAGTATGTTCATGGGAACGTTTTTTCGATTACGTTGTATAATGGTACCTACCTAGTTTTAACCATGCATTAAAATGATATCGTAAATAAAATGAATTTAACTTTCCCAATAGTTTGTACCTCTAAATATAGATTGTTACATTCAATTTTTAAATTCATTTTGTAAAAGTATTATACTTTTACATAGGTACATTAACAAAAAATCATTAATTAAGTTATTTATAATTTTGAAAACTCATTGTTTTACGAAATATTTATTAACATTGAAAAAGGCAATTTTATTTCAAACAGATAACATAATTTTAGGTTCCGTTGTCTTTTATAAAGAAAAAACGTAAAAGGAATACTATTACATAAATAAATTTATAATAATAGTGTATCGACAATGACTTTAGTTTATGCCGACCAAATACAGTTTAAAATGTACAAATTTTACATAAAAACATGACAAAATAAATCAACCAGATTTATTGTGAAATATGAATTAATGTGTCTAAATATTAAAAAAATATCTCGTAAATTCATATACAAATGTGGTTAAACAATTACGCGCACAATACACACACACAACACATTTTCGCGTAGTTGTGTAAATGGATCCCTATAGTTATTACATGTGTAACTTGTTAGTCGCATTTTGGGTAGTATTAATAGTCCTAATACAGAAATGCAAAAAAAACTACACACTTTTGGATTCGCTCGGAAATCCCCTTATTATCCTGTATTTTTGTCGATTAATAATAGGCCTTTTTTCCATAATTCTTGATAGTACATACTTTTTTTTATTTCTCCTAATATTTTTGACCTTTAGCTAGGCTCTCTTTCTCTCTATTCACTTATATATTTATTTATTTATTACTAGTACACACTACACACACACAGTATGTAAAGCTAGTTAAAATTATGTTTTTGGTGGGTTAAGCATCTTGCATATAATGAGTAAGATAAACAGTAATAAAGGAAAGTAAAGGAAATTTTCAATAGTTTCTCCAAGACAAAATAAACTTCACGAATAGAACAAGTAACTCAACTCAAGCAAAAGTTTTCCTCACGATATCCTACATTACCACCCAGTATGTGATAAATCCGTTCTTAAGTTCGAAAATACCAAATTCATGCTACGTGTTCGGAATTGAGCTCAAATTTTCATAAAGTGAACGCAAAGCTAGGCTAATATTTGCATAAGTTATTTGGATTAGTTTGTTTGAAACAGAATTTAAATCGTTATTATTAAAGGTATATTAATTCTTGTTCCTCATAAGTTCCACAAAATTATCTCCATAATTTCATTGATAATATTAGTTGTAAATTGCCTTTTGGTATTTTAAACTTTATCATTAATATTTGATTAAATAAGTGATTTAATTTAAGTAATGTAGTGCACGTTGTTTGAATATAAAGGTTTAATAAAATAAAATAATTAAAATTTTATTATGATTATGGTGACCTTGAACTAAATTTTAGTTTACTTTTGAAATTCATATTCACAAATGTTACACATTGTTTAAAAGTAGAACCTGCTGCTTTTGTGCGTCAAAAGACACAAAGCTCGCTTCAAAACGTGCAACCCCGTTTTTTGACCTTTTTTCTCGAAACAAAAACGTGAATCTGTAAACATGTGTACGCGGATAATTTAACATTTTCTTTTTATTGAAAATATAATACACAGTAATAAATACGTTATTGTAACATCAAAGTAAAATTTGTTAATTTAGATACCATAACAGAGATGAAATTGAAAATAGCTTCTTGCATAAAAAAACTGAGCAAAGTATCTGAAAACATATTTAATAGAAGAGATCGAGAAAGAGGATGCTTATTATATCTTTAAATTAAATATAACAGACCTAAAGAATATCTAACAAAGGGTATTCTAAACAAAACTATGAGTATTCAAGGTAAAGTTTGATTAAATAAAAATATGTAGGCAAAAATCAAAGTAAATTCCACATTTAAAGAGAATATAAGAAACGACTAAAGAAATTCAAGTATAGTTCTCAGACTTTATAACAATGTTACTTGTTCTTTGCGTGCCACAAATGGCGAATAAAGTTTTGAAGGAATATTTTTGTTATATGTAACATATACGGGTTTCCTGACTTCGGATATTCTCGTCTTTTTGGATTAATGATATGATAATCATCATCGTCAGACTACTTTTTATAGGTCTTATAAAATATGAGCCAACTACCACGTATTTTCGAAAGTTGGCAAGCTTCATTAGACATGTTCGTAGGGACTGGACTTATACTGGTAATGCTGCTCACCATCATAAGTCAGTGAGATTTGGGTACAGCATTTTTGGATTGATTATCCCTGACTAGTCATTAATGAATATATCCCATATATACATACAGATTTTGTATATGGAATATACATACATTGTAGTAAGATATCTTAGGTTACGCTATTAGCGATACTGGAGAAATAAGGGATGAAGTTAATAGTTTACCTATTAAGCTTGAGCAACTATCTCTTTATCAAATAATTACATTTAAATAAAATTATTTTTTACGGATTTTATCGCGTTTATTAACATTTTTGATAATCCCGACGTTTCGAGCACTTTGCAGTACCCATGTTCACGGGGGACTGAGGTGTTCGACGTCCCAAAGTCATACTTTAACCACGGTTACCCACAGATTAAAATTTTTTTTTCCGATCTACACAGTATGAACTTATGGTATCTTGAAGTCTTGCAGTTATATGCTTGGGTTGGAATTTAATTTTATGAATTATAGGATCCCAAGCAGATGGTAGCACCCAGACATCTTCTCTGTTGACATTAGGATATTTTTTGATTTCAGTAGCCTCGCGAATCATCCTTGAAAGGGATCGGTTTTCTTTAACGAAGATTTGTGGTCTATCAAATTTGATGTAGTGACGTGGGCGATCCTTTATTTGTTCACAGACTGCAGACTTCCCGCAGCGTTGATTCTTCATATCAGCTATATGTTCTTTAACGCGAGTTTTAAGTAATATTTTAGTTTGCCTATTTAAGAGAGACCACATTCACATCAAGCTTACACACTCCTGTATCTTTCAGAGATACATTACACTTGACTGATGGTAAAAATTGTTCATAACCTTTGTCGGCGGCATTAAGTATGTTTTAATGAAAGCGCATATGGCAATACAGCAAGTACACGCTTGACCGTGGCCGGCTTCACTTGTTCACTGTGACGTAGCCGCGGGACCCGAAGCTTTTTGTCATGCAAAACTTGCTTGATGTGAGCTCGGCGGCCAGGTGCTTACTGCCACAGATCCCTCGTGCTCTCTAAATCAAAGATTTACCTACGGTAGCTAACTACGAAGGATGGTGGTGAGAATCAACGTTAAATATGTATCTGTAGGGGTGTTTTTCTATACACAGTGTGGCTCAAGGTGTTATCAGGATTCCGAATTACTAACACATCTAGAAAAGTTAAACAATTGTTTGCCTCTAACTTTCACACTTACACAATTCTACCTATAGAAAGTAACTGCATTTTAGGCGATCTTAACTCTATAAATTCTAAAATTCAGTTCACAATGGAGTTAGACATCGGGACTTCGAACACTTTAGTCCCCCTCGTAACCATGAGTGCTGTAAATTGCTCGAAACTTCGGGAATATAAAAAAGTACACATATACACGATAAAATCTGTAAAAACTAGTTTTGTTTAAATGTTTAGTGTTCGCGTAAATATGAGAAATCATCAAAAAATTAAACCTTAAAATGTAAAAAATAGATAATATTATTTGTTCCGGACAACTAGGATCTAAAGGAATTAACTAATATAGGTATATTAAGTACTTGAAATAAGCGGAGAAAAAGTAAAATATGAATAAGGAGTCCAATTCATTCCATTAATACAGGAAGGAAGTTTTTATGAACACTCTTTTCATAGTTCCGTAGCGGCGATGTGTATTCGTGTATTATGTACTCCAACATCCTTAATGCTGTTGTGACTGTCTCGTGTTCTGCAGATAACGAAAGTAGTCTTCTTGCGAATAATGCATTGCACTGCTAGTACCGATCTGAAGGGTATAGAGAGCCAGTACAATTAGAAACTATGTGATAAATTCCTATTTTAGTACTGAGAGATGATAACGTATCTGTAAACTTATTTGTTTAAAAGTCTGCAGACGTCCATAGAGTATAGTGCCCACTTACCGTCACGTATGTCTTGTAAGTACGTTCGTTACCACAGTCTTATAAGTTAATATATTACTGGTTAAGACTTACATAAGAGACTTAAAAGACTTAAGTAAACCTTACATAAATACACTGAACGTCGTTTGTTTTTATAGGAAATTTTTTCTTACACTAAATTTATTCTGACACAAGAAGTTAGTAACAACTCCCAAACTATCTCAACCCATAAACATAAACATCTCTTACAAAGCTGTTCAAATAACAAATCCGTTATTAATTCAGAAAATAACAAATTTATGATCTTCGCTCGGAGTATTACGTATATGCTCATATATACACACATCTGTAAGCAACGGAATGGGTTATGTTTGATCAGTGTTTACAAGAACATTCAATTTACATAGTTTTGCTTTAACTAAAGCAATGTTTGTATATGACTCTATATAGACTTTATTTTGGAGAGTTCTTCCATTTGCAAATACCTTCGCCCTTTGATGTAATACTCTTACAAAATTTTACATAAGTAACGGTTACTAACGAACACATAGTCCTCCTCATGTTAAGTACCCAGATACACCTGCAATCAAACTCGATTAAATATCATAATGCAGATATGTTGTCACCCCATGAGGTTTAAGATAGACTGCCTCAATATGAAATTAAATGAATTTGAATGTATTCATTTCTTCGACTAAAGAAAATAAAATGACATAAGGTTGCTATGGCCGGAGAAGAAAAGCGAAAGTAGTTCCGTCAGTCTTATTTTTAATACACTTTTACTAGCTTCGCATGTATCTATCTATATATCTATGAAATGGAATCTTTTAATGTAATTTTAACCAAGTTGTAGACGGCCGATTGACTTGAAACAAATAAATGTATCGGTCTGACTCTAGGCAGAAACGGATCCCTTGAATTTAGAAACTTAAGACGATTAAAATTTTAATTATAGTTAAATTTTATTATTAATTTTAAGTTAAAAAGATTGAAAACGTTATATACCACCTGGCGTCCCATTTTTAAGCATCAAAACTTATATTCCATGAGGCGATCAAAAGCTACTTTAATTAAAATCCCTATTTTAATGTCAGTTTTCTTAAATTCAGAGTAAAATTTGAATATTTTATTAATTATTACGCTTTTAGCGTTGTAAAATGCAAATTAAGACATGCTGCCCGCAAACACGATAGTAATTGTGCTGGTATAAATTGTCACATTTATTTATTTTTTACTTTTAAATTTATGAATTATGCTACAACTTGTTTTCATTGATAGATCTGACATTCCATTCTTACCTACATTCACCCATTCTATAGAGTACCCTCCCACTTAAGGTGCCCCTAGTCGATGGCACGAACTAAGTGGTGGGCGGGGTAAAAATGCATGCTATCTCAGCCGACATCACGTGCGAAAGGGATAGACGCTGTGATGAGCAGTAAGAAGCTAGTGCACACACACATACGCACTCGAGTGACGCAATGCGCGACGGCGTCATCACGTACCTACCTATGCGATTCATTTTTGAATAATAACATAAACTCAAACGGCAATTGTGAGCTCCGTACCGCAGTGGCTTAGTAATGAGGCGCTGGGGGCCTAGGGTTCGGAACAAATATTTGTATGGACTACAAATGGCTGTTCCGGGTCTGGATGTTTGTCCTTGTGCAATTTATGTTTGTAAACTGCCTCCACGATACTGGAGAAAATCCTACTGTGGGGGTAACGTATTTTAAAAAGGGAAAGGAGAGAGAAAGCAAATTGGTGTTATTGCAACTTAGGATCTGCTGTGTGAAACGTAATTATTACGAACCCAATTTATGTAGTTGTTATTATCAAAGTTCGTATGTGAACTTAAGAAGATGTTGTTATTGTATAATAATTTCATTGATTTGTTTTTACCTACTTTTTAACCGACTTCGAAAAAAGGAGGTGGTTCTCAATTCGTTGGTTTTTGTTTATGTATGTTCTGTCCCCCGATTTCTCGAAGATGCCTGAACCGATTTGAAAAATAATTTTTTTGTTTGAAAGGATATATTTTCCAGATAATCCCACGGTAATCGATGATGGTCAGGTCAGGATTTGATGATGGGATCTTGGCGAAATCGGGGGCACTCTTCAATAAATGACAGCAAATCAACCGGGATTGCTGCTATCGCCTATCTATGCATTCTTTACGCAATCACACAATATAATATCACGCCTGTACCCACTAAAGGGACATAACTCTCAACTAAAAATGGTAACATAAAAAACTTTTTTTGAAAAAAATATAACCATTTCTAAAACAAATACAAAAAAGTGTAACATAATTATGTTTTCTTTATGTTTTTGTATTTTATTGTAGGTTATACAAATATTACTGTAGGTACTATGTATTCTAAATAGGTATTTACTTACCATAGCTAGTTAGCTATTAATAGCACACAGGCACTCCCTGAAGAATACGCCAGCCAGTGTCAGGATAACTGCTGCTTATCGACAGCGCGATTTTGATGTGACTTGTGGGGCTTTTATATAGGTTAATTAAATAAATAAAAAATGTTAGTTTGTAAATTGTTTATTGATTGTTTGTGTTCAATAGCGGTTTGCAATATTTTCTTAGTACTTAGAAATTTATCAACAATAGGCATTGTGTCACTGCAGGGACAAACGTCTATCAAAATAGTAACGTATATAAACGGAATACTAACAGCACAGACTTCCTTACAGACGTCCAAAGAACACGTCTAGACAAGGTAAGTAATTAAGAAGAAAACTACAATTTAGAGATCGACTGTACTATTTTATTTAGTAGTAGCTTCTATAGTAGTATAGCAAATTATATATAAAAAATGAGTATGTCTGAGGTAAGGTTAAAATATAAACAAATATTTTTCCAAGTACGAATCAGACTTCCGAGCTTCCGTACCATCTTACAAGATTTAAATACCTATACATATTACTATCGATCAAAAAAAGCTAAAAATACACGTTTCTTTTTCTAGTAGAAAATCCTTTAATTTCAAATTTATTTTTACTATTTGCTGTTATAGCGGCAACAGAAATACACGTTCTGTGAAAATTACAACCATCTACCTATTACGGATCATGAGATGCAGCCCGCTGACAGACAGACACACGGACAGCGGGGGCTCCGTAATAGGGCCCTGTTGTTACCCTTCGGGTACGGAATCCTAAAAATTACTTAGTTGTCCACTCACATCTGTATGATTCTTTCTTCAAAAGACCATATTAGCCTGGTTCTCGTATGACATGACCAATGTAATACCTGGACTGACCTCTATGAGTTTGTTTCGGCAGATCGGGTGCTTCTTCTCAGTTTCATGTTTTTGTTGTGTTAAAGTGTTTAAAAAAATTACTTACAAAACAAATTTTATTTATCATTGACTGCCCTTCTTAGATTCTTATGTACTTACATAAATTGCATTAGGTGGTAACCAACTTCTAAAAATTACCTATTCTAATTAAATTAATAAACAATTTTAAGATTTTCGATAATCGTGCTTATCTATGAGATGTTTTCGTTAGTTAGCAAATTAAAGTTCATTATTATGTACCTACCTGTTTTCAATTTTAACTAAATGTGCTTCAACAAACTTATGGGCACATTTTAGCAGCTATATTCATCCTGGCTTCAGCAATGGACACGAAAAAAAGGAAGCAATTTTTCTAAATAAAGATATAGATATGTAGGTATTACAACCATAAATAGATAGCAGCGGCCTTTGAGTATTCTTGGTTTAATACTCAAAGGCAGCGGCTAACCTAGTGAGCATGTGTGAGTGCGCGCTGCGCCCCCCCTCCGTCCTTCCCACTGATCGGGGAAAAGTATCAAAGAAACTGGGTATTCTCTGTACTGTCACACAAGGATAACTTCTTAACCTATATATATATATATATATATATATATATATATATATATATATATATATATATATATATATATATATATATATATATATATATATATATCCGGTTTTATATAGAGAACTGTTACTCTCCATATATAATCTATACTCGTCTATACTATTTGACGATATTGGACTAGATGGGAAGGCGAGCTCAAGGCTTGACGATGACATATTCTTTTTTATACAAAACTCCAGACCCTTTACCATCAATGTAGCTTTAATTTTTTATAGAATAAGAGTGACAAACGAGCACACAGTCCACCTCATGACAAGTGGATGCTATGGCCCATAGACATCTACATCAATTCTCGAATAAGAATCAAAATGCAAATGCGTTGCCACTCCTAAGGATTATTGCGGAATGCCTCGTCCTCAGTAAAAATCGTCTCCAGTTCTTTACACTCACCATACAAAACAAAGCAGCCTCAAGCTGCCGTTTTACGCTGGTATTCTGCGAAAGCGTGGTCCCCTCTTGGACGAGTCGACCCATTCGTGTCTCAAACATAATATAGCTGCGGCATGGCTCACCACGTAAAAATTGTCATTTTTTCACGGTTTGCATTTTGCAAAGGGTACACCGAAGGAATAGTTATAAGCCAAAAAAAAACTAGATAACCTTTAACAGGTCACATAAAGAGGCACGCAGGAGATTCCCTCTTTTTGCTGTTAACGTTGAGTGGAGGCGCACTGAATTTTTTATCAGCATCAGTCTTCCTAGATCGACATCACATTTTTGTCTCTTTAAGGTATAAGTAAGGACTGCTTTTATTTTCATTAGAAAATGGCTATGTATATTACCCTCCCGGGGATAAGGGTAGTTCTGTCAGTCTTGCAAGGACTAACGTGTTCCACACTCGCCAAATAACGCAGGGCCACAGAAACGCTTTCACAAACAACTGTTGCCTTACTAACACCCTTCGGTAACCCTTTCACCAGTAGGAAAAACATTACCCCAATTCTTACTAGCATGGCTTATCATTGGTTACCGTTCTAATCGTCTTGCACCGTGATGTTCTTATTCTTTTTTTCTCATTTGTTGGCCTGACTCCATTGTTTCTGTATTTATCACGTCTGGCGATGGAAACTGTACCGTAATTCATTTTTTTTATGAATTACGGTACAGAAATACGAAAAAAGTTTGTGATCACTAGCAAAAGCTGATATATTTTTAAAATTTAACTTGTCAAACTTTTTTGGTGTGTGATTACTCCACACACTACTGAAAAAGAAACATTTGAAATCACACATTTACAGCTTCTTCTATAAGACTGTAAGTAATTATTTAATGGCCATTGAGCTATTATGTACTACTATTCCATAGAATTGGGGCGTTAGTGCTGCACTTTACTCAGTTACTCGCTACCTCGCTAGGCGCTACTGAGTCGACACGTTTCATTAATTATATTTAAAAAAAATCTCGATAAAATATGCCTTGGTGTGTTTTTAGATATTGTACAAATAATTTAAATAATGTTAGCGAATACCCAGGAATTTTTTTATCGGTTAATAAGATACTTAATCATTAAAAAAAGTATTATAGATTAATAATAAAACAAATTATTCCTAAGATGCCATCTCGTGTCATGGAATATAGATTATGAAATTAATTTGTTCAGATGCGACATTTCTGCGGGTACTTAAGTTTAGGACGAATATATTATTATGCACATTTTTTGTATAAACATATATGTTACCATAATTAGCCTAAATTTTATTTTTAAATCTGCTCATTATTCTTTTATTTTATTTTTAGGTTTCCACATCAAAGTCAAAGTGGAATAAATTCGTCCACTTTTAACTCTCGCGTGCCCAGCATTTATGAATTATGAACGACTCTTATTTTAATTTAAATAAATATATTTGTAATTTAGATGTTATTATAATAAGTTTTGTTAAACATACATATAATAAGTTTTTTTTAATATTTGACATAGTTACTTCTCAAAATATTCAGATAAAAATATCATTAAAATGTACTTGTGATAAAATATAATGTAATATTAAATTTAATAAGCAAATATAAATAACAATATTTAAAAATTGTACGCGATATTATTTACCTATTTAAGAACACACAACCGCGCGAACACAGAGTAGTGCACATTTTTTGTTTGAAATAGCTGTTCAACTATGTAAGTAAGTACATATTACTTCAATGTTAATGGCAAAGTTTTTAAACTTTTTGGCGCCAATCTTTACTCTATGCGACTGTTTGACCGCAGACTATTAACTAGTACCTAGAGTAATAACATGCATAGTACTTACTCTGAGACATTCGTAGTATGAACGTCAACAAACGACTCTTGTATATATGGAGGTCAGTGAAACGACATAATTCGTCCAAGCCAGTATGTACGTAATATGGACGTAAACAATGTATATATTACTATATTTTATTTTATATGTAACACATATTATATTTAAATTTTGTCCCTTAACTATCCCAAATCTAACACTCCTCCATGCATGCAATATGCTTAAAAAGAGGTACAAAGTTTTCCCTTCTTTTAATAATATATATATATATATATATATATATATATATATATATATATATATATATGTATATATATATATATATATATATATATATATATTCTTACAACTAGATATATTCTTACATCAGTTCATACTGAATCTATGTTAATAACCAATTATTATTATTTTATACATCATAAAATACCACTAAAAAGTTCAATAGATTATTGGATACTAGCTATCTGTCAACACACCCACGGGAGGAAATAAATGACTCTTTTACACTGTAGCTTGAAATTTTAAATATATAATAATAAATTAAATATATATACATATAACAATAATAAATTAAATTTTCATTAAATTAATTCGATCGATCAATCTTTCATAGAAGTTAGTCAAATTATTTTTCTCTTAGAAATATGTAACTTATATAAAATTGTTATTAAGAAAGAAACTAGCCGACCACCTTCCTAATTTGTTTACTGTCCATTTGTGTATTATTTCAGGGTTAAACAGGTCGATGTTTAATGTAGTATGATATGTATGTGTAGATTAGGCCTTTTTTTTACTTTTCGTCATTCAGATATTGTCACCGTGGTTTATCATCAAATCAATTCGACTATCAATCTTTCATATTAGTTGGCTTAGCTCTTCTGTTCGAAATAAAGCAAAATATCGTCCATCTTAAATAAAATTGTTAAATGAAGAAAGCAACTAGCCGTCAACCTGTCCGATTAGTTTATATTTAGTGTCCCCGCAGACTACAGACTTTCTATCGGCCGATAGTTTGATCGGATTGGTCTGTTAGTGCACACAATGGGCCAACAAAACAATTAGGTTGGACGTGAGTACGCAGCCTAGCGAACCAACAGTCGGCCGATTGATACAATCGCTGGAGTCGATGAAGAGATCAAACGCGTGGAATGGTGTCCAGAAATATTATTATTGTTTACTTGTTACAAAGGAGAAGAAGAATCAGAGTAGTCTTTTAAGTTCTTTTTATAGATCACTGGTCTTTTTTCAACCTCCTAAATTAGGTTTTCAGTATAAGTTTCGACAAGCAGTAACGAATGCCAACCCATTATATATGCTCACTCACGCACATTACCTTTCCCGCATGAAACGCAGAGCCGTAGATAAATAATTTTGTAGCAAGCAAACTGAAGCTGTGGGCTGAGTCGGCCGATGAAATAATCGGCAAGTGTGAGTGCGAGGAAGAGCGCCATGCTAATCTAGCGTTCGGCCGATAGTTCCCCGATAATTTAGTTTGAAGGCAATTGTGAAACCCACCAAACTTTTTTTATCGGCCGATACGGAATCCCTGTAATGTGCGCATTTGCATACCCCTTCATACTGATTAAGAAGCCGACCAAACTATCGGCCGATAGAAAGTCTGTAGTCTGCAGGGACTCTTACGTTTATTTCAGGGTTGAATAGACCGACGGTTGGTGTAGTATGATATGGAGCATGTAGAATAACACTTTTCGTTACTAAGAAGTGGTCGATGTGTTTGAAAATCAATGAGACTACCACTACCATAAAATATTTGATCTCAATCAATTTACATCGATTTAGTATAGTATTAAATTTGAGTTAAATTGACTTATCTTGATTCTATACTTAAGCAGTGAACTTGAAAGCTTCATTTTGAAAGTTGCAGACCTCTTATTCAATGGATTTAATAAATTAGCAATACAAACACGCAAAAGTTTATCATTAAATATTTTTAAAGAACTCGCCACTAACATCTGTAGAAAGTTTCGTACGTCTAAACCAATTTTGAAACAATTTTTCCAATTCACTTCAAACAATTCTTTTACGGCCTGTAGCTCTTTTTTTTTAAATATTTTAGACGAGAGAGAACAAAAAGAAATAACATCTCTGAATCGATCCGTACTGACTCTGTGAGTGTGCAGGCGCGTTTTCATATTAAAGCAATAAATGGCCCGCGGAGCCTAGCTTTAGGCCGATTTTTACCCACATCAGTGAACACTTCTGGCAATAATTTAGTAGTATACATTTGGAATTGATCTTATTGCGATTTCCTTAAAAAAATTGACACCAGGTACTCTGTTAAAAAGGAAAAAACTAGCGATCAAAATCTTTCCTGCGCTTCTCAATCGCTTTACTTTGGTAGGCCTATATAGAGGTAACAGCAGGGAAATCACCAAGCTGTCTACTGGTGATTCGTTTCTAAATCGTATTGATAAATCAAGATTCATCACCGGCAATAATGTCGTAAACACGTCGAGTCGAGCCTGCTTCAAAATTAGCACCAGTTATCATATCACGGCATCATTTCACGCAGGCCTGCTTCTGAGTATCGGTAAGTATTCAAAGATTTCCTCATACTTAGGGGGGATATTTCCCATAGTTGCACCGCTTTACAGGAGGCTTGGTAAACACAGATAATAATGTTTTATTGTTATAAGGAAGAAACTGCTGCCCCTCTTCTGGTTTGTTTACCTCTGTTTCCTATATGCCACGATATTATTGTGGAGTGTATGGATTATGGTGAGTGTTATGGTGGAGTGGTAACGTAAAATATTGACTTTCAATAAGAATTACTTGTAATCTATATTGAATAAAAATATTCTATTCTATTATTTTGTACGGGATTCAACAATAGCGCCACCTACCAAATCCAATTGTGAAGCTAAGCCATACTCTATTATGCATAAAAATTTCATCAAAACCGGTCCAGCCGTTTAGGAGGAGTTCAGTGACAAACACACGTAGAGTAGAATTATGTATGTATATAGAAATAGTAGAGTAGTAAAGCTATCATAAAAACGTGAGATTTGTTGAAAATTTACATTTCCAAATATCGGATAAATACCAACAACTTGTACAAAAACTTAATAAAACAAACATTCCAACAGCAAATGTAAGTTTAAAATTGCAATTTTAACTTGATGTAACTACAAATTAACAATTTTTAGACTTTTAGTTTACTTGTGCTGTGAGACCTTGTTTTTGCTAAAGTTTATGATTCTAGGTTAACGGAAAATTATTTATACGTTTTAATGAGTATTAAAATATACCTAATACAACAAAAATGGCCGCGTCTTTTAAATTCATTGTCTTAGAAGTTTGAATTTTTCTCCTCCTAAAGACCATAAATAACAACGGTAAAAATAAAGCCGAAAGAGATAAGCAAATAAAATATCTGGACCTGGCTCACGATGTAACCGATATGTGGGGTGGTCTGTCGACCGAAATTATTCCTGTGGTCGTTTCTGCAAACGGACTAATCCTAGTCAGCCTCTCGGGTCATCTGATTGGGCTTTTATTTATTATTCGTGTATAATTTATTTATTTATGTTAGTATATTAAATATATATTTATGGATATTTATCATTTTTTTATATATTTATTCAGCCCAACCAGATGAGAAAAAATTCAATAACGCCTCTCTAAAATTGACTGCAACTTCCTGCACACCCCTAAGCAAGCGAAATCGGTCTATCGTGAGTGCTCTTAACCAAATGCTGGTGACCTATTTGGAAACCAGACGGGGCCTTTGTGGAACGGACTCAACTGGCAGTTTTTCGTATTACTAGCGCCAAACTTCCCAAGTCTGGACGCGCTACTAGACAAATTAGCGCCATCCCAGCCTTTAGAAAAATA
This sequence comes from Parnassius apollo, assembly GCA_907164705.1. Classification (NCBI taxonomy): domain Eukaryota; kingdom Metazoa; phylum Arthropoda; class Insecta; order Lepidoptera; family Papilionidae; genus Parnassius; species Parnassius apollo. The sequence continues at coordinate 53,479 of CAJQZP010000373.1, forward strand.
ATCTAGGACCGTATCGCAAAGACAAGGGCCCTCATCGGCAGACTGACAAGCTTCAGGTTAGCTGATAATAGACCGAGGGTTATGTACACTGTTAGAATGGCGCTTGCTGGGACAAATATCAATTTGTCCCAGCCGGATATCACGCAGAAACTAACGGAGCGCGTAGATGACCTGAAGTAAAAAAATCGCTGCTTGCGATTGTTTGCTAGCTTAGCGAGCGGATAACAGCTGCGGGGAACCGCATAAGGAGAAGAAGGGGTATATTTCAGGGCAACTTTCTGAGTCTAATCTGGTTCTGCTTCTCTTTGAACCCTCTAAATACCTTACCGGAGTGCTCCGGGAGGGGAGCAGGACAAAAGTGACCCACCTTTCTTTATGGAGTATTTCAAATTATTCGCTTCCAGTCGCTCCCACCTTATGGAATTGCTAAACATCACTTGTGATGTTTAGCAATTCCATTAGAATGGAGCTTAGGACGTATAATTGTGTGGTCCTTTATGTTAAAAGGGGAAGGGTTGCTAACTCTGAGGTCATAGACTTATTTATGCCCATTAACTTAAAGACCCATTCTGAGGATGAAACATACCGGTACCTGGGTACGTCACAGAACATCGGCGTCGATGGGTCGGGTATGGAACATTCAGGTTGCGATGTGTTTTATGCACACTTGAACAAAGTGCATAACAGCCTTGTGCCCGAAGTGATGTGTGTTTAAAACGCATATTACGGTCGGGTCATTCCTTTCCTCATGTACATGAGCAGTTTTTGCATATATTGTTGGACTCAAACTAAACTTAAAGCCCTGTATAGAAGAGTCCGGACTACCATGATATCCCATAGAATGCATCAATCGAGATCGTCGGTAATGAGGCTGTACTTGCCGCGAAAACATGGATGGCGTGGCTTTTTAAGCGAGCTCACCATGCATACTCGCGAATTATGCAGCCTCCGTAATTACTTCCCGGCGAGATCGGATGATCAATTCTATAAAGACGTCATTTATTGTGATAAAGGGCTTACCCCTCTATCCTTAGCCAACGAGCAATGGTAGAACCCGGCAGTACATATAATTTCTGACCGTGAGACCCTATGGAAGGAGGAGCATCACGGGTCCTAAAAGGCTCTACATGAGCCTTTCGTAGACACAGTCGTCTCCCTCAAATGGCTACATATCCTCTTCCTCCTTAGGGAAACCGAGGGTTTTTCTGTGCAATACAGGATCAGGTTACTAAAACCAACAATTATCGGAGATACATCCTAAATGATGGCACCATGTACATCTGTCGAATCTTTGGTTGTTCGGAGCGTTCTAACTCTGAGTACTGGCACAGGCACAACCAAGGCTCTGAAATACGGCCTCGTCGATCTAAAACTGCCTTATTATAAGTACTTTCCAGAAGCTATGCTCGAATATGATCGCGCCAGGCTCTACTAGGAACGGAACATCATCAAAGACAGGACAATTCTAACGGATAAGCCTGATATTGTGCTGATGGAGCTGGCATAGTCAAGGATATTTTTGTTAGTTTAACAGTACCATTTCATATGACGAAAACCTCATGAAAACTGAAACAGATAAGCAAACATCTGGACTTGGAAACAAATATCTGGACTTGGCTCACGATGTGACTGACATGTGGGTTTGTCTGCCGACTGAAATTATTCTCGTATCGTCGTTTCTGAGAACGGGCTAATCCCAGTCAGCCCATCAAATTATCTGAGGCGACTGGGACTCCTGAACGGACCGCCCCGGGTTCAAACGCAGAAGGCGGTGCTCCTCGATACCGCTCACATCGTCCAACGCTTAGCCCCAATGCGTGTTTGCGAACTTCACATGTCTTCGAAATATTTTTTTCTTATTATACGACTACACTACTATACTATGTGTAAGGCGGATACTGCCTTATCCTCAAACCTTTTCAGAAATGAGGGGAGGCCTGTTCCCAACAAGGGACGTTTATTGGCTGTAACTTTAACTTTTAACCCTAAAAGGAGAAATTAACAATCGTACATTAGAGAGTAACATCAAGGTCACATAAAATATTTTTATTTCTATTTACCAACCTTTTATTAAGATTTTTATTGAAAGGTAGATTGAAATAAATTCAATAAAATACGGGTGCCTCAGAATTTATCTGCGCAATAGAGTTCGAAAGAAATATTCGCAGTAAAACGAAGGTAACCAACGTTTGCTAAAATATTAAAGTATATAAAAGTATCCGTAGACTTTATATATCCGGAGTTCGGCATCCCGGATCCATAATTATATTTTAGGCACCATAAAATTGACTTATAAAGTTTCTGATCGAGTCGTAGTTTCGAAATACCGTGCTTAAGTTTTATTGGTTGTGGGTAACACTAGAAACCGGAATCTCGGCGACTCGTTAGTTTGCCTACCAAGTGTAGCGATTACAGCAAGCAACCTATAAGCATTTTATGTGGGAAACACACATTTATTACAATCATTTATATACATACAAAATTTTAGGGAGCCGTTATAATGACTGATGGCTCACATATAAATGCTTGAAGTAATGAGTCGGTGTTAACATTCCTTTAAATTTGTAAATTTAATGGTATTTTCAGATCGCATATTCCAATTGTCCTAGTTTATTTCACTTCCTATTAGGAAGTTTCTAGTGTTGACCTCCCGGATAGCGGTCATTTAGTACTAAGGATCTTATTACTGTATATTCATTAATATAGTGCTTTACTTTTCATCGTTACTTTCTATAATTTTAAAGTACCGTGTAATGGCGGTGATAGACATGGTAACAAATATCCAACTGCAATCTATGACGCAGGCTTATGTTCAGCAGTGGACTTTAATAGTATGTAACGGTAACGGTAACCTCGCGTTACTTTTCATAATTTAAATATCTATTACATTCAATATTACTTTAGGTTTTCGTTACTTGCACGAGTTATGCAAAGGATATACTCTTTTTATTTATTACCCGCGCTGAACTTATAAATTGATGAAATATTTTGAGTAATGAACGACGTCAAGATGAAAAATGGTGTATATCTGAGGTAACAGCGAAAGAGTTTGTTCTTAATATTCATGTCCATATTTTCGAAGATTATATTATTTTGAACATATATTAAGTATATACACTATAGGTAGAGTTGTTTACTTGCAAGATTGTTTTACAAAAGTAGAATATAATTGAGGAAGATAATTTTTTTTTAATTTTTTTGTACGTGGTAAAACCGGTGCAATTATATTAGTAGTATAGTTGTAGCACGAATGGGTCTATTCGACCGGGGAAGGACCACGCTCTCACAGAATACCAGCGTATAATAGTAGCTTAATGCTGCTGTGTTTCGTATGGTGAGTGTAGAGAACCGGAGACTCTTTTTACGGGAAACGAGGCACTCCATCTTAGTCCTCACGGGTGACAACGCATCTGCATTTTGATACGTAATCGAGGATAGATGTAGATGTCTATGGGCCACAGCAACCACTTACCATCATGGTCTGTGTGCTCGTTTGTTACCCCGTCCTATAAAAAAAAGTATATCATTCGATTACGTTAGGGGTCCTCAATACCTATTTTACATTTTACTAGTATTTAGTATGTAGTAAGTCGAATCGTAATCGAGTAAGTAGTAGTTTGTCGAGTTTGAATAAAAATCGGAATTTGGTCTGGGGGCCACTTACACCACTACTTAACATCACCAGGTGGACTTATTCAGTTCATTACGCTCCGGGTCATCCTAACAATAGGACGTATCACTTTTAGCCGCCACTGCTCGCGTTCGTGTTAACTCACACCGATAGTAGTACTATTATTTATTCTTTGCCGATAGCGTAAACTAGTGTTGCCAAGTGTCCCGATTACGTCACGATTTTCAGGGATCTGGTGACACATCCCGATTCACTCTTGATCGGAACGCCAAATGTCCCAAATCTTTACTAACCTCCCTAGTCTGTATTTCGATCCATCATTTTGACATTATATTTGAATATATCTGTAAGCTGTTACTACGATAAAATACTTTTACTTTGACAATTTCATATTTTCCCACCAATCTCGGACTAAATAGACAACATCAAAGTTTTAAACTTTGCGCGTAATGTGTTGGCGTGGCAAGATACTGTTGACTCGTTTTTTTCTCTCACTGTCTGATGCCTTTCGCCTTCTTAGGTTCAAATCCCGGGTCGGGCCAAAAAATTAATTACTGAGTTTTTCCGTCAAAAATAATTCTCAGTAGTTGCCCGGAGTCAGGAAGTTGGTGGTGTCTCACCTCCGTGCCTCGGAAAGCACGTAAAGCCGTTTGTCCTGCGCCTGATCTCTCTCCGGTCGTGTTTGTTTACCGTCCCATCGGATTATGAGAGTGAGGGAATAGAGAGTGCACCTGTGCTTGCGCATACATTTGGGCACTATGCTCATAATCCTGTCCTGCGCTGATGGCTAGTCTTCGCTGAGGCGGGCCGCCGTGGCCGAAATTCGGTCTGGAGGACATTATTATTACACCTGTCTAGTTGTTAACTTGACGTGGTGACATTCTTTAGTCTACTCAATAAGGTAAAAAAGTAAAGCCGACTTCAATTTACTAAAATAATAAAATAATTTATACATATTAGCTTCCGATATCGGGGATAGATCGTATATTAATTTTCCTATACAATATGCCTTAGCACTTGCTCACAATTAAAATTATATAATTCTTTTAGTTTCAAAAGTATCAAGATGATTCGTGCTAGATACCACCAGTAACCCCCACCTCGCGCAGTCACACACACAGAGAGAACATTGTAGTGTAGTGTGTGTCAATATTACGCCGTTCCAGAGCGATCGCGTATATTTTGACTTGCGCATATTTGCTATATGCGCAAGTCAAAATATTCCAGCTGCCGAGTTTCACCAACGCATGACGTAATCGATATTTTCCAAACGATCTGAACGATTGGCTGTCCAGCACAATTAAATTTTCGAGACGTATCTGCCTCGAATGGCTACTTTGTGAAATGTGTTGTCAGCAGAGGTATTATTTTTGTTTTAAAGATAGTACTTTCTTCAAAAAAAGGTAACGCACCTGCGATTCGCCTGACGTAACATCACTATTGGCGGCGATTACTTACCATCCGGTAAGCCACATGCTCGATTGCCCTCTTCTATACAGTCTTTATTATTGTTGCGCGCCTAAGTTGATGTCTGGTATCTGGCACTAGCTCCATCTAGTGGCGGGGACCAGAGCGAGGAGGGCTTCCTAGAAAATGTCAATCTTGAACTTTCGACCAACAGCGCCGTCTAGTATCGAACAGAAGAACACTCAAACTTTGCATCTGCGATTCTGCATCTGGTCGGTCAGCGCCCGTGTTTACTGGAATATTATGGATGTTTTGGTGTATAAGGTGTATTTAAAGCCGCTGTAAGCCGCGATAGGGGCAGTATTGAATTTGGCGACACAAGCGAAGCTTTGAAGCGAAATAAAGTGAATCAGTGTGATTAATTATTAGTGTCTTTTAAGTTTTAATTGGTGTTCGGTTATAAAAGTGTAAATTTTGGTAATACAATCGGCAGTTTTTTTGCCACGAACCTTAAGCTCGTAACGTTATTTTCTTGTGACCCATATCTGTAACGTCTTATATATGTATTACCTACTAGCGATCCACCCTGGTTTCGCACGGATTATTTCTGAATCTCGACAATAGCACCAACACCAGCGCCTAATGGGTCCAATTGTGAATCTAAACCATCCGGGGAACATACAAACACACACAAAAAATTTGATCAAAATCGGACGAGCAATTTTCAGTTTCAGTAGGAAACTGACAGCAATTGATTTTATATATAAACACTTTTCAATATGCGTCACAAATAAACTTGACTTAATAGCTGAAAATCACGTACTAAAATTAGTAGTTGATATTATCATTAAAATTCCGGTAAGAAAATTTTTTTATCTAAAGAGTTGATATAAAATATGAAACGAAGATTTATTCACTGTTTGCTAAAGACGTCGTTGAATTTTCCATTAACGTTTCAAGAAAATTAAATTAATGTAATATGCAAACCTCGTCGCAAAGGGATTGCACTCCAAAAGAGAAATCATTTTCAGGTGGCATCTTTTATACGTGCTCTAAATATTGATTAAACTTTCGGTTTTTTTCCCTACAAAAAGTCAGTGAAAATATTTGACTTCATAAATAATAAAGCTCGCTCGTCGCAGTTACAAAAACTATAATTACATTAGTCGTTATTGTTGGAAACCACAAAGAGGTCATCTGATCTATGAAAGATGACCGAAATGTCATCACTCATTTACCGGAACTAGCACAATGTGTCAGAGAACTTGCCTATTGAGTCGTAATTTGTCAGTCGAAATCCCACTAGAAGCCAACATTTTTTTATAGAATGAAGGAGACAAATAAACACACAGTGAACTAGACGGTAAGTGGATACTCTGGCCCATAGCCATCTACATTTGTCCTCGATTAAGTATCAAAACGCAGATGCGTTGTCTCCCCTGAGGGCTAAAATGTAATGCCTTGCTTCCAGTAAAAAAGAGTCTCTGGATCTCTACGCTCACCATACGAAACACTGCATTATTAAGCTGCTATTTTACGCTGGTATTCTGGAGAGCGTGGTCCTTCCCCGGTCGAGGTGACTCATTCATGCTACAACCATAATATAGCTGCAGCGTGACTCTACCAAATACCTAGACCAAACATAATGATTGTTTACCGTTAGCGTTGCAGTCTATCAAAAGTCGCCGCCCATGAATAACTGCAAAACAAGGGGAATTGCAGATGCGTTGCTGGCCTTCTAAAAAGGAGTAGGCTCTTTTCTTGGTGGAAGCTTTTGTTCAGCAGTGTACTTTTATAAGCTGTAAGTTAACGTTAATATTTCAGGTATGATACTAGATGAAAAAATCATCTCTAATGATTGAACAATGGTATGAAGTTTTAATGTAACTAGACGACGTTCTGGCTGTGACCTTGAACATGTGATTTTTTTACCTTTGTAGTTAATTTAAAAGTTAAACATTAATAATTGAATAAAACTATATTAATGGATTTTGATTACTTACGGATTAATTAAATGCGACAAAATCAGAATAATATAGTTTTATTCAATGTGTAGTGTTCGCGTAAATTTAAGAAATCAATAAACTTTTAGAAATTAAAAACGGCCTTCAAAAGCCATAATTGTTTGTTTCCTCTTTTCTTCAATACGAGTAAACTATTTTAACTTATCTTAACTTCAGTGATGAACTTAGCAAATAGTTTATGAATGAATTTTATTAGCTATTAGACGAAAATGAACAAACCGAATTACCTAAATTATGTTACAACAGATTTAAGAAAATCGCAACATAGTCATAATAAACCAGGAATGTTAACCGTGTGGTACTTGTTACGCTACAACTCAAAGGAAATTCAACAACGTTTCAGAGCTCTCAGCTCCGGTCAGCAATAAGTATTCGTGTGTGATATAATTAGCAAGCCGAGGTAAATAAATTTTGTGATAAAAAATTTTTGTACAAATATTTTTATTGAATTTGACATATGAAAATATTTTCTTGTACGAGTAAGTTTCGCAACGATTTCGAACAGCTGATTAAGGTTAATGTAGAAATTAAAAACCGATTTCGTTTAATTAAAATTATTAAGAGTATTTAGTATGATATTTTTAAAAGAAATCGATCTTTAAAATCTTGTTCGTAAGTCACATACATAATATTTTCATATTTTATTCAATTCCTGTTTTCTTATATTAAATGGAAAAAATTATTTTTATGTTATGATTTTATTATATGATTGTTTATATAAAAAATATAATAAAAATTATTTTCTCAGCTAAGTTCATATTATAATATAACATTAGTGGTAAAAGCTAAGTAATAAACTTGTGTAAATATAAGGATACCCAATTTTCGTTAAAAAGGTATATATAAAATACTAATATCGCAACAAAAGGGAATGAAAACACACAAAACTACGTGCAAATATTAAAGATAATATATTTTTTCAGCAAATAGTAAACAACAAAACACTAAATACGAGATAAAGTTAACAACCGCTGAACTGCGGCGATTTAGTTGATGATTTTCGACAGGCAATATATTCAAATTCGTCAACAAGTTACAGATTAGATTAAAAATTATTTGTTATCTAACTTTATCCATTTACAAGTCTTTCCATAAATATGAACAGGATATGGAACCGGCAACACAGCGAATTTATCGACATCCGCGGCGCCTATATGGACAGTCCAGCGTCGAGCCATCCCGGCTGTTTTACTGTTCAACCACTGATTTATATATTACACTAGATCAGTAATAACCGCGCCAAAGCGTTACCACTGCACATATGGCCACAACCTAGCCTAGCTAACGTCAGTTCACTGTTCAATGTGACGCCGACAGAGTTGAGCCGCGACAAAAACTGGGTAAATGCGTAGTGAAAGAATGCTATTCAAGGTCACAAAACGTAATAAATCATGCGGAATCACTTTCAACAGATAATTTTTAGTTCTTGTTTTTATATAAACGTAAAAAACCTCAAATAATTAAATAAAATTATTGAATATTGCCATTTAGGTTCAATGTTGCCACTTTTCCATTTGTGATTATCCTACATTAATGGGAGATTATATCATTAATGAAGTAACTTAATTTGTTACCTCTGATTTTAAATATTTTGGAAATTATAACAAAAACTACGTTTTAACTTTCATACAAAATAATTAATTATTCTTATTTTAGTTTATTCATGAATTATCTATTAAATATATTTTATTACCTATTTTATATTAATAGTTTTATATTAACTATAATTTCATATAAATTTTATATTAATTATATTTTATTACCTATTTTATATCGTTTGATATATTAGTACAATAAAAATACTTATGAAAATATGTTTTATTTCATCATTATGTTTACTTCTAATCATCTGATAAGCTTTGTATCCTTTTTTTCTAAGGGGACGCAATAAAGATTTTAAAATAAAATATACTTTTTTAATATAAAAACAATTAACTGCAGTTTAAAAAATTCATCATTCTAATTTTTATTGCGTATTTTAGGTAAAATTTCATATAGTAATCCACACTAACCCGCCATTGCATGTTTGTGTGTCTATCTTTATCGAATCTTAGCGACAATATTGTTTTCGCAACTTGTGTAAGTGAGATAGATATATGTTCGTTTAAAATTGTTATTAGTTTCAAAGCCACGTCGTCGCATTTGGATAGTGGTTACAATTTTTTCGACGCGCAGTAATGTGGTTTGCTCCTCTAGTGTTGTATAACTCAATGTGTTCAACGGATATAACGTCACACATGTAATCTCCGAGTAGGATACTCGAACTAGGTTTGTTTTGAAAAAAAAAATATGAAGCTAGCCCATCGCCTACACAATCAAGTCAAAATAACTAGTAGTCGCTTTAACGACATGCTAAGCAAGTAATATGTCCTTTAGACGGAATCCAAGACTAATAGGTTCACTCTGAAAGTTCGATAAGACGGCAATAGAGATAAGGCGCAATTGCTTAACACACTTACCGAGGCACGGGTACCACCATCTTCATATTTTATTCACGGACACTCACAAATAACTAACAAACGTTTTTTACTAAGAATTTTTTAAACTAACCTGGATTCAAACCCCAGACCCAATCATCAACAGTCGCGCTTACAACCACTAGACAATTGAGATAGTCGACTGCTAGGTAAGTAACACAGCTGATAAATTACTTTTTGTTGTAAGACCCATATAAACCCGGGATCCATAAGTCCCAAACCAACATGGGACACTTTAAGTCACCTGAGACACAAATTACACTTGAATAAAAGTCGAAATCCGGAACAATTAATTGTAGGCTATTTAAAGCATGCACTGTGCGAGATATCAATTAAAAGTGTCGAAACCTAGTTTCACATACCCAAAATGAGTGACTCTTCAGTGCTCTCTAAACCGCGTTGTAAGTGTGCGCACAGCTTTTAAAATATAGTTATAAAACGCCAAGCAGTAGATAAAAAAAAGCTAGTTAAATTACATGCATTATCTTTTGAATTATACCCCTCAAGAAACTAAGTTAAATTTACACAATAACTAACGATTACTTAAACTCATAATAAAACGTATTTCAAAAAGTAAACAAAAATATTTCTTCATAGCAACTTCTGAAATCGGAGCCTAGACATTGTGTATTGAATAAGTAAAGCCACAATTTTAGATGTTATTATGTGCATTTTTTTAAAGTTTTGAAGTCGATTTGTATTTTTTATTCAAAGTTTAATTATTTTCCCTTTTTGAGTGATAATCCTAAGGAATATCAGCAGTTCAAAGTAACACTTAGAATGTCGTAGGGAATGAAAACTTTAAAGTAAGTAAAATACATTAAAATTTTCCACCTTTTACGGATATTTTTCTTTTATATGCGACTGCCCTTGAAACATATATATTTATAGACGTAGTGATTTTATTCTCTTTGATATATATATATATATATATATATATATATATATATATATATATACAATTTAAAAAAAACACATAATCATGTAAATCGGCTTAGCTGTTTCCGAGAAATAGGTTAACATAAATAAACATACGCGTCGAATATAGAACCTTCTCGTAATTATAATTTATTAAAATATTTACATCAATATTTATATCGGTCGGTATAATATTTATTATATCGGTCGGTCATTCAATTCTTGTTTTTGGAAGGGAAATCGCGCAATGAAATCAAAGAGCCCTTGGATGCTGTGTATGGGAACGCTTCTCCTTCGATGGCTTTGGATTGGTTCAACGAATTTCAACGTGGTCACACGTCGGTTTTTGATGAGCCATGCCCAGGTGCCCCGAAAACAGCAACCACGGAGGATAACGTGACGCAAATGCACGATCTCGTTTTGGCAGACCGCCGATTGAAGGTGCGCGAAATAGCTGAGATGGTAGGCATCTCAAAAGACCGCGTGGCGCATATCCTTCACGAAATTTTGGGTATGAGAAAGCTGTCGGCAAGATGGATGCCGCGTTTGCTCACTCCGGATAACAAGCGCAACCGTGTGACCACTTCAGAACAGTTTTTTGCATCGTTACGTGACCGTCGGTGAAACATAGATCCACTGTTGCAAACCAGAGACCAAGGAACAGTCGAAACAGTGGACTTCACCCGGTGAACCTGCTCCAAAAAAGACGAAGACTGTCTCATCGGCCGGAAAGGTGATGGCCACCCTTTTCTGGGATTCGCAAGGTGTGTATACATTGACTACCTAGAGAAGGGTAAAACGGTCACAGGGCAGTACTGTGTCAAATTATTGGGCCGATTCGATGCCGAATTAATAAAAACGGCCCTATATGGCGAAGAAAAAAGTGCTCTTTCACCACGACAATACACCGGCTCACAACTCCGCACTCGCCACGGCTACATTGTTCAAATTGGAATACGAACTGCTGCCCCATCCACCGTATTCTACGGATTTGACCCAGTGTGACTTCTTTTTGTTTCCCTACTCGAAAATGTCACTCGCTGGGCAGAAATTTCACTCAAATGAGGAAGTAATCACCGCTACGAAAGCCTACTTTGCAGACCTCGAGAAAGCTTTTTTTTTTCAGACGGGTTAAAGAAGTTGGAGCATCGCTGGGTCAAGTGTATCGAACTAAAAGAAGATTATATTGAAAAATAAGTTGAATTTTTTCCAAAATGTTTGTTTTATCATTTGTAGGCTAAGTACTTATCGGACCACCAGGCAGTTATATTATTTTCTTGGTATTATTATACCGCCACCACACGGTAGATACTCGGTACGGTTAAGTAAGCGTCCATTTGACGCAGGGCAGACCGCGTCGCATAGGCGGATTTTTACAGTCAGTCGTACGAATGAGAAGCGAGCTTACGGTAATGTGACAATGGATAGTTCCGATGAGGAATTATTTTTATTAATTTTGTTGGTTAAGGATCAAGAAAATAATAAACTTCGCAAACAGTATGTGTTCACGATATATGCAAGAAAAGAAGATGATGTTAATTTCATCACTTATTGTATAAACTGAAGAATGATTCCGAATATTGTTGAAGTAACGAATTATTTAGTTCCTCGTTCACTTTTTACGTAAATACATACGTCCCGCTCACTGCAATGTTCTACTACAAATGCTGCGCTCCATGCGTCCACTGGAAGCGGGGCGGGCAGGGCCGGATCGCGTCGACGGAAAAATACGCTTGCCGGATACCGGAAATGCTGGAAATACGCAGAAAGATTCCGTCGCAGTCCGGCCCACCCCGCCTCTAATCGACGCGGTTTCATACAAAATGTATACCAAGCGGAATTTTGCGTTGCGATGCGACCCGATGCGGCCCGCCTGGTGGACGCTAACCTTTAGAGGTAACACGACGCAGTTATCGGTTAAAAGCTTTAATTAATAATATAGTCGTAGAGTCAAAATAAAATACATTATATAGTATTCGTACCACAGGTACATTTATTCATTGAAACATATACAGGAGTTACGTTTAGTTACAAATAAAATTTAGAAATACAATATTACGGTGGAAAATAATAGTAGTAGAACAATTTTTCTAAGTCAATCTCCTGACGCGTTATGTGCCCCTAAAGGTGAACATTTGATTGAAGTTGTATTTTAAAATATTTCATTAGCCAGTTTGGTTTAAATGAAAGTTTTGTCGGATGAAGAATTGCTATGACTATTACTTCACTGATGTTGATCAAACACATCTAAGAGAGCAGGGACGAACTAGCAGTCACTTTTGATTTTTTTTAATACCTAGTAACATCAGATGCACGAACAATATTGAACTAAAAAAAACTACACCTTTATTTCATTTAACTTAATCGTTCCGGAAAAATTATAGGGCCTCCTATTAAACACCATATAGATAAAAGAAGAAATACAGTGTGATTTAATATAAATAGAAATATTTGAGAATTCTCTTGACAAATACGACACAAACGAAGGCAATTTGTACTTCACGTTTCTATTGCATTTACATGTCAATAAATCAGTCTCGCATCGGTCTTTTGTGGTCGTTTCCCCAGAGCGTAGGTACTTGTCAGGAGCGAGTAATATTTCTGAAGACTTGAAGTTTCGAACGTATATTTCTTTTATATACTATAATTCTATAAATGATCCTTACATACTCTTAAGTCTAGCTAAGCAACAAAACTTTAACACACAAAGCCAAGATGTTAAAAAATATTCCAAAATTTACGCATAGCTCTTTATGTCAATTAAATAAAATTTGATTAAATTAAACAGTAATGGTTTACATAGTTAGCACAATATAAATAATGCACGTACTTGTTATTGATTTAAGTAAATATTAGATTTACAAACGGATTTTCTTGTTAGTGTAATCTATATTTAACAATGAAATATATTTACTATCAAACTAACAGTGTAACAGTCCGCGAGTGCTGCATAGTCTAACCACATCGAATGTAACTTGTCTACCTCAGTATAATTAATGTTATATACTTCAGATGGATAGACGTATTTAGGTTTGAAACAGAGGACCTGCGGTCGTCGACGTATCTATATAGCTGTCTCCAACCATCTTACTAAGAAAAGGTTAATTTATTACTTCTATTTAATTACGGTTTTAAACGTTGTCGTAAATTTTAGCATCGAATAGGACTTAACTGAAAAAAAAATTGATTTTACGCAAATATATACAAGTTGCTGGCCTTTGTGTTTGTAATTAAATAATTTACCAAAGTTGTGTTATTTACTTTCTTTTTATTTGTCCATGCATTTTTACCGAACAGATCCAGACAGGATCTTCTCTATTCTGATCGATTGAGCTACATCGAAAGATCAATTGAGATTAAATTTAGACAATATAATTGATTGAAATTCAGTTGAACATCTTTCTCTCATAACCCATTGACTTGTGTGAGAACACTATACCAGCCATTATTACAACAATTTTTTTTTATCATTAGTTTATAACCGAGGTCTGTTTTCAGATACATATATATATATTTATAGAATAAGAGTAACAAAACGAGCACCTCCTGCTGGTAAGTGGATATTGTGGCCCATAGACTTCATCATCATCTATCCTCTTATTTATCTCCATGTTAAGCCATTTGGGTCAAAGTTATTTGTCGGTTATCACAAGACGTGAATAAACTGTCGTAGGCAACTTTTCTATCATTTATATCTAAAAAAGAACTACAGGCAGTAATTATATTTTGCTTGTTCTTCAATTTAACACACCGAGTTGTTACACAGCTTCGCTTGCTAGTCATGGGGCGTCTCACGTTATCTTAAGCGTGGTATCAACTCCATAATATATATTGGCTCTTTAGGAGATTTCTTCAGTACAAATTTATTTTTTATTTCCATTACACCTTTAGACTGTGCATCCCGAATCGTAGTAAAATATATTAAACAGTTAACTAATCAGTGATGGGGTAATAATTTAATTCCCTTGAAGTAATATTTACATGTTATATTTGCGTCTATTGGCTCCACGTATCTTCCGCAATATACATCAGTTTAATTTGTATTTTAAATTTTGTGAAATTTGGGTTAAAATCAAATTTTAACCGTAAATTTTTATCGTTATTTTTTTTCTTATTTCTTTTTTTAAAACGTTACCCCTACACTAATATTTTCTCTTGTATCGTAGGGGCAGTTTACAAACATAAATTGCACAAGGACAAACATCCACCATTCCATCCATTAGTTCAAATAAAACTACTTTTATTGATTTCAGCGGGTTTATTCTGACAAATGTTAAAATTTTAACGATTAAGTTATATTCTACGTGTAATAGAGGGTGCTTTTTCATAAGCCGCAATTTACAACCAGCTTTTGAAATTCGTGTTTTCTTTATAGAGAGGGTAAAGAACAAGCGCACAGTCCACCTGATGGAAAGTGGATACTGTTACTCATAGACATTTACATCTATCCTCGTTTAAGAATCAAAATGCAGATGCGTTGTCACCCCTGAGGACTAAGATGGAATGCCTCAGTAAAAAGGGTCTCCGGTTCTCTACACTCACCATATGAAACACAGTAGTATTAAGCTGCTTTTTTACGCTGGTATTCTGTGAGAGCGTGGTCCTTCCCCAGTCAACACGCCCCATTCAAACTTCAACCATAATATAGCTTCAGCATGGTTCTACCAGGTTACAACGTCGTATACTTCTTTTAACTATTAAAAACTAGTACTTGAACACTATCCTACATGATAGTAAGAGGTGATATAGTAATGTGATGAAACTCATGAAGCTTTACTTGAAAACCAAACGTCGATTCGAACAACGTGTAGACGTCTTAGTGAAAATGCACAAAGCAGTCCGCTGAACAAACCATCCGCAGAAGTTTGGGTAATCTTTATTTCACTAAGGCTTTATAATTCGATAATACTAGCACATCCAAGTAAAAGAATAATGTTAAAGGATGTCAGTTTCCTTTTATAGAATAAGGGTGACAAGCACACAGTCTACCTAATGGTGAGTGGATACTGTGGCTTATAGACAAATACATTTATTTTCAATTATGAATCAAAATGCAGATGCATTTCCAGCCCTGAGGACTGAGATGGAATGCCTCATTTCCAGTAAAAAGGGTCTCCGGTTCTCTACACTCACCATATGAAACACAGCAGCATTAAGCTGCTATTTTACGCTGGTATTCTGTGAGAGCGAGGTCCTACCCCGGCCGAGCCGACCCGTTCGTACTGCAACCACAATATAGCTGCAGCATGGCTGTACCATGTAAAAATATTTTTTCGCTCCCGAGGTTATATCGTCATCACAAGCCTTTAGATCCTGCAAGTCTGTCAATTCGTCTTGAACTCGACTCACAGCAAATTTTCAAAACAAAACCTCTTGTGATGGTTCCGGCACATCGTTACCATTACCATCACTTGCTAGATCACGGTACGGCATGCATTTCACACCGACATTACCAACACGCCATTATTCTGGGTCACACT
Organism: Parnassius apollo; assembly: GCA_907164705.1. Taxonomy (NCBI): domain Eukaryota; kingdom Metazoa; phylum Arthropoda; class Insecta; order Lepidoptera; family Papilionidae; genus Parnassius; species Parnassius apollo. The sequence continues at coordinate 69,416 of CAJQZP010000373.1, forward strand.
GTAACGTACTAGCATATCGTGTGCACCACCATGGTGACGCTCATCCTCGCATACACAGTTATGCGTTACCAGCCTACAGTGAGGAAGCACAGTCAACTGGACTGCACCATCGACTTTATCCGACAGTCTGAGCACGGAGGTGATGTTTTACAGCGCTGTCTCTGCATCGCCATATGTAAACGGACTAAACGACATTCGAAATCTTAATCACGCTTTCGAAGTTTTTGAACAACGCTGCGTACACATATACGTATTAAACAAGCTTCGCATACGAAACGGCCAAAATTTTATAAAAAATATCTTACTATTTTTAAATGGTTTATTCACGATTTCTCTAACTATTAACCTTTACTACTTTCCCTTTATTTTTATTCCATTCCTACCAAAATTTCAATTGCTTGTGTATCCCATTAAACTCAAGAAAGTGTCTATGGTCTTTACCTATGAAATGGCCGTTTTTCATGAATAAAATAAAAGTATTTTTTTCTATATTTTTATTTTATAAATCAAAGTAACCACACATGCAATCGATGCACCTTTGCCAACGCAGTGAAAATGTATTTATGCCCTTCTGGAAGAAATCAGCTAGACGGGAGGCAACAAATTCTTCAAAGGAATTTTGTACTGCCTCTCGGGTATTCAATTTCTTACCCGCCAAAAAGTTAGCCACATTCTGGAAAAAGAAGAAATCTGTAGGCGTAAGGTCTGGTGAGTACGGCGGATAACGGAGAGTTTCCAACCCCAGCTCTTGTAACTTGGAAAACGTTTGTTGTGTAGTATGAGTTCGCACGTTGTCGTGCAGGAGAAGCGCGGATGAGCGAATGACCAAAGCTGGCTGGAGAGTTGCGAGCTTCTCCATCATTGCATTCAGTTTTTCACAGTACATATCTGCAGTAATGCTCATCCCGCTTGGTAAGAAGCTGCGATGAATCACACTGGCGCTAGACCACCGTACAGTGACCATCACTTTTCTAGGGGTAAGTTTTTGTTTAGGGCATTGTTTAGGTGCTGAACTAGGATCCAACCAACTTGCTGAGCGCTTGCGATTCTCAAACAGCCTCCATTTTTCGTCGCATGTCAGAATGTGGTTAAGAATTTCTTTGTTTATGTGCCTGTTGAGCACCTCCACGCGTTCTTCGCGCTAGCGATCATTGAGTTCATGGGGCACCCATTTGTCAAGATTTTTTACCTAGCCATTTTGACACAAATGGACCAATATTGTTTTGATGCTGACGTTGAAAGCTGCTGCTAATTGAGCCGTATATTGAGTATCATCAAATTCCACAATCGCATTTAATTCGCCACTGTCAACCAAAGTTATCGGACGACCACGGGGTTCGTTTGTAGTATTTGCTCCGTCAAGGTCGTTGATGTTGCTTGTGCCACGTTGCTTCCACGACAGTACACATATTTCATTTTTACTTGAAATTTTAACGTATCCATGATGACAAAAAAAGATTCAAATGCGTAGGAAACATAATGCTTATCAATAAACATATGACTAATATTAAAAAAAATATGTTTTTAAAATAAAATTAATTTGAATTTAGAATTCTTAGAAAAAAAATTTTGATTAGAAATGTCCTGTACAGCAAAACGACAATTTCATAGGTAAAGACCTATTATTACGTTTTTAATTCTTTGCTATCGATTATTATCTTCAACCGGAACCCTTCCTTTACCATCAAATTACCCAAGGGTCAAACATTTATATTTCGCAAAGACTACAACCACTTGCCATCTGATTACCTGCTTACTCTATTATAATTTAAAAGTAGGATAGACTTACAAAGAAATGTTACTATTATTAGAAATATTAGAACCAAATTTATTTAGAAAAATAACTATTCATATATTTTATTCGTTATATTCCTACTGAAATAAAATTATTCGCAATCTTTTAATATAAAATACAGTAATAGGCATAGTGCGATATGAAATAATAAATTTAACTTTTCGCTCACAGATGTTTCAAGATTTAAATATATGTAGAATACCGCAAGCTCTTCATTTCTACCCTTTTTGCGCGGCTCGATTCGTAAAACGTTAACTTACCAGTATATTAAAGTGAAATATAAAATGAAATATGACATATAATTGTATGGATTTCGTTGATTAAACAATCCTTATAAAAAGAAAGAACAACAAGTAAAGACAAATTGCTCAGAGAAATTGAAAAAGTTTAATGTCTTTTTCTATCATACCATTACAATGTGGGTCTTCAAGGGAAGAGTGAAAAGGCTTTTGTTAAACTAAGTCAGTGCGCTTTACTTTCTTTGGCTGCAACGCCACTTACCATCAGGTCTTAGGCAAAAAATTGTTGTGACCATTAATCATCATCAAATCCTAAACAAGAGATTCTCTTAATTGTTAAAGAGTAGCTTTATTCGGCACGTTTTAAGAGGTAGGCGTTTTCGCTAGTCTATCACGTAGTAAACGCCGGACGCATGAATATTATGAATATTGTAATAACCTTTACGAACGTAAGTACTCGTAATTCAAAAGTAAAGTCTCCAATAGCCAAACTCTCTGCCAAACATGGTGAATATGGCAAAAACTCTTTACACAAGGAACGAATCGTGTTCAGCAGTGGAATTTTATCGGCTAATAAAAAAGTAATAACATAGCACCGCTAACTTCAGTTTTTAATATAACTTTTTGGTCTGATCTACGCAAACCATAAATAAATATTCAAACACTTCAGTTCCCCTCTCCTCTGTGAACATGGGTGCTGTAAAGCACCCGAATCGTCGGAAATTAAAAAGTTAAAATTAAACTTGATAAAATCCGTAAAATTATTTTCATTTTATGTGTAGCGTTCGCGTAAATATACGAAATGATTATATTTTTCAATATTAGAATGTATTTTCTCTCACGCGATAAAATATGTATAAAATAAGTACAATTTCAGTTGGAGATTTAATATAATATAAAAAATAATAACATTTGAAAAATCTAAATGTGAACATGAACGTGCATCCTCGTTAATACCTGGTATAGAAAAGGCTATGAAACATCACAAAATATAAATATGTGTAAACAATATTTTTGAAAATAAATTATAATAATTAAATATATTGCCTATAGACAATCCTCTGCAGGCGATAACTTTCTTCTCATTTCTGAGAGTTTTGACACCGTATACAATAATATATTTGTTAAAATTAAAAAACCTAAAACGAAATTGTGCATGAAGGATTATGCGTTATGCGTGCCTTAAATCTTGAAAGTGAAACTGGTACAACTCGTACTTCAAAATTCACCAAACCAATATCAATTAATATAATCAGGCATTACTTATTTATATTAAAGACACCAACGGATAGTGCACTCAATTGAGTGAGGGTAGGTGCTCTTCAAACTAGGTAAGCCATATCATTTTCATTTTATTTTAAAAAACGAATCTTAGCTAATTCATTTTTAACGTCTTTAACCAATATCATTGATATTTTTCAGATCACAACAATTAATGAATGTTAATTTGAAGCAGTATTGTACGTAGCAAACGTACAATTTTACTTATCCAGACGAGGACTTCCAAGGAAAAAACCTACCTTTCCTCTTTTATAATGATGTGGAAGAAGTTATTTATGTTAAGTGAATACTAATATTAATGCTAATAGAAATAAAAAAATACGTGTGGCACTCGGTGACTGCCGCGGTAAAGCTATTGCATAGCATTTTTTATCAACTTATGCAATTATAATTATTTATTTATTTTATTTATGTAGTTAAGTCTTTGATATTAAATCAAGTTACACTTTTTGAGCGTAGTGACCGATAAGAAAATATTTTTTTTTCTCTTATTGAATAAATGAGAAGTTAATATTGTTTAAAATATTTTTAATATCTTACAATACATGTAAGTTATTCAGGAATTTTTATCATTGAGTTAGCAGCTAGTGTACACGCATACGTCTAGTCGCACGCACACAAACACCGTGTCAAAGTCTGCCGAACTGAAACGACGTTAGACGATGCACGGCTTTCAACGCCACACCTCCGTGCCCGTCGGAGTGGGGAGCGTGAGGTTTTTTTCGTTACGGAATTTCTGGATTCGGTCCCCGCGCTCAAGGCCTGCGATAGAAGCTATGCAATAGCTTAATAATACATGATCTTTTCAGCAGGGATCTTGACGGCTCCCTGGCGCATTGCCTTGTGGAATTGCTTCGTTCGAATCCCGCACGGTACAAGTACTTGTGCAGCCTTAAAAATAATTGTTTCTTGTCTGAATGTTTGTCCTTGTGAATTGTATGTATGTAAACTGCCTCAATGATATAGGAAATAAACCTAGTGTGTATAACGTTAAAAAAAGGAAAGAATAAGTTAGACAATTTCAAAGCTATTGCACCCGTGATTATTATTTAATAAAAACAAGTGTCATAAACGAGTACAGAGTTACTGAACGATAAGCCAATATTGAGGCCAATAGGAAACTACATCTGTATATTTTGTTCAATTAAATACCAAACTGTTGATGATTTGCTACCCCTGAGAACTAATGTGGAATTACCCATTATTACCATTAAAAATAGTCTCCATTTCTCGTCTCTCACCATACGAAACACAGCTATCACTTTGTTCACTCCGATATCGAGCGTGGTCCTTCTCCAGTCACTCGACCTATTCGTGCTGTGGCAAATATCTATAAAACAGTCATCGTGGCACTATTATCCGTGGTGTGTTAGAGTTTAAAAATTTTAATGTTTAATAAAAACTATACAAAGGAAAACAATATATAAAAAATATTTCAGGATTTGTACATTGCGAATCAAGTTCCCGTGGTAAGCGGTTTTAGTTGTACCCTAGAGGACATTCGTTAGGCACGGTTAATAGCATAGACAGAAGCCTCAATAAATGCTTCTGTCTATGAACCCAAAGCTTTACATCATACAGGTCAGTGATTTTCTATTTCCAATGGGCAAATTCTCCGATTCCTATCAAATATCAATAATATGTTCGTTTATGTAAATATTGTCGTTTATATCGGTCACGTTTCTGTTATATGTGATAACATTCACAAACTAAAATATCTATAGTAAATTATATACAAAAAATCGAAAAATGTTACATAATATCCCAGTTTTGAGCGGGTGCAAAAGAAAACCCCAATATACATTTTTTATGACTTGACAACAAAATATAATCATTTTTGGAAAATATTACATAACATATTTATTAAGCATTAATCGTTTTAAATCGCAATAAAACTAATCAAGTGGTTATAATGATTTGAAATAAGCAGAAAAGTACAAGTAAATTCCTTTTAATGTATTCATGTTTATATTATTTATCAACTACCAAGTTACGATGATACCGTGCGCTTACATTTTTAGTATCCTTTAAGTACTAGAGATTTAAAAGAAGTAAAATGTAAATAGTTGACTTAATTAAGCATAATTGATAGCTGACAGCTTTCTTTTATAAACAAGTCTTGCAATTATGGGAGACTTTGATTAATGACCAAGCTTCCTAGGAAGAAACTTTTAACTATGTTTTACTAGTAGTAAAACTTTAAAAGATAATGAAAAGTCAATCTATATTTTAAACAATGAATGTACATAAATCTAAAAAATAAAATATTTAATTAAATATCATGTCAAATTTAAAGGTATATGTAAAATAAATATATTAATATATTATTATAATCCGAGACTAACGGTTTTTTTTATTTCACCTTGGAACGAGTTGGAGAGAGTTCGACAGTGAAACGAAAAACACGACCGTGAAAAACGTAAAGATTCTAAGCCTAATTTAATATCAATGATCAATAAAATATCTTCTTCTCGAACATTAGCCACATATATATTTATATCATTTAATCAAGTTACCGATATTTAAATAAGCTGAGCTGAACATAATTATAACCTAGTCAAAATAATATTCAAAAAACTGTTCAATCTAACTCTAATATTTTTTGCCGCTGGGTTTCTGCCTCTGAAAAAATACCTTTTAATAAGTATTGTAGGTATCTATCTCTATACAAACTCGAAAATGGCTCGACCGATACCGATTTAGATGACTTTTGGGCTCATTTGAGAGGGTGAAAAACCCTTAATGGTTTTATGGTAAACCCTGGATGGCTTAAAAACTCAATTGGATCCGGTATGTGGCGCTATTGTTGAGACCCAGAAATCACCCGTGCGAAGACGGGGCTGATCGCTAGTATTGAATAAAAATTGTTATATTCTATTCTATTCTGGTATATTCTATTATGATACAAAAACCTATGAGCAGTTTCGTAAAGCAGAGATAAAAGTTAGACACACAAAAGCAATAACAGTCATGTGAATGAAATTTTTAATTGCAACTTTAAGTACTGATTAACCACGTGCTTGGCGGTGAAGGAAACCTGCATATCTGAGAAATAAGAAAAAAAATATTTTGAAGACATGTGAAGTTCTCCTGTCCTCCTCCTCCTCTGTGATGTGAAGAAGAAGAACATGCATTGGGGCAGCGCGGCGGACATCTCCTTCTCCTTAAACCCCAGAAATGAGAGGAGGCCTATGTCCAGCTGTAGGACGTATAAAGGCTGTAACTCGTAACTTTAATTACAACACACAACGATAAAACCGTTGAAATACCTTTATTCTTAATTTACATTTGCAGCAATTACGAGGTGGAAAACCATTTCCAATGCTTACAGTTATTTTCTTACACAACTAATGTGTTTTACTTTATTAGCCATTAACAACCAACGTTAAGTAGGCTTCTATAATGCAGTTGTTCAATATTGTACCTCGTAGGTCTAGTAGTTGTAAGTGCGACAGTTGATGATATGGTACCGAGTTCGATTCCCGGGTCGGACTTTTTATATAGGGTAAGGGTGACAAACGAACACACGGACCACCTGATGGTTAAATAGTTGTTGTGGCACATAGACATATACATCTATTCTCGACTACGAATCAAAATGCAGGTACTTTGTCACCCGTGAGGACTAAGATAGAATGCCTCGTTTCCAGTAAAAAGGGTCTCCGGTTCTCTACACTCACCATACAAAACACAGCAGCATTGAGCTGCTATTTTACGCTGGTATAAATTTCCTAATAGGTTACCGTTTACCATTCTTGCCGTAGCTGCCTCGCTTGACAAGCTGGTTCGCAACCACAGTTTTTTATTTCTTTTTATCAACTGACTTAAAAAGGAGGAGGTACTCAATTCGACCGTAAAGTTTTTTGAAGTGAAAACTTCTTTAGCGGCGTTGTACACTTTTTTTAATGGGTAAAAAAATTTAAACTCGCGTCAGGACACGTGACCTAATCGAAAATTCGTAAGATGGATGGAGAGTAGACAACCGGCGCGGCGTAGGAGAGGATGTATCGCCTGCTGTTTCGTTTAGGCGGCGCAGGGCGCTTGCGCGAATGTAATATAAATTGTCATGTTTGTGTACGATAGCGCAATAAATAATTATTGTATTCTACCACATAAATGATAGTACTTTTATACTGATAATTAAATCAATTCGTGCAAAATTATTCCCTAACCATTCCAAAATATCAAAAATGTACAACGTTAATATTCAAGTTTTCACTTCTGCCGGTACTCCCGGAGTGCAACCCGGCGTTTTTTTATGTGTGTTACCTCAGAATTTTTGTTTGGGTAAACCGATTTTGAAACTGGTTCTTTTCGTGTAGTCCTATATAAATTTGATCAAGATATGACCAGTATTTTTTTTTTTGAGTTACCCTTAACGCATTATGCATATTTAACTGACTTCTACATTAATTCAGTTGTATTGAAGTCGGTTGTACATCGTTTTTAATTTTACCATTTGTTTGTTGGTATCTGATTGTCAGGAAAATACCGCCGATCGACTGTTTCATTACCATCTATTGCCGCATACGACACCCACGGAGATGGACCTATGGAGATGGGATAGGGATATGCTTACACCGTCACTATTCAGTTATCACGCTTAACACAAACCGAAATAATTAAGAAAATTATAATGTTATTCAATATTCATAGAAACTAATTTTAAATTGGTATTATGAATCTTTATTCCGTCTCCTTGTAAATGTTGCAGCCGAGTAGCTTAATTAGTCTTTCAGTTAACATCCTAGCCTTTTTATTAAACGGAGCCGTTGAACTACCTGCTTGATTTATATTTCGCACATGCTTTTCAGCCGTTGCGTCTAATACATTTCGAGTCTCATTATGCACTATGTGCTACATTATATAAATATAGTGTCCCTGATATTACAAGATAGGTGCAATTTTGTATTAAAATCGTATGTATATCATTCAAACCGCTAGTTAAATGGCGCCGTTGAGTAAAAAGGTTATGATGTTAACTGAAAAGCTAATTAAGCTATTTGGCTGTGAGATATAGCTAGCAGTAGTTGGTTAAATTTATGATGCCAGTAGGTTAAGGTTAGGTGAAGGTGGCCCTTGGGTACATCTACCGCAATCGATTACAGCCGACTAGACCTAGGTGTAAACACACTTCGGCTATTAGCCGTAACATATATAATTATTTTGATGCTCATAGTTTTTAATATTATACACTAATTTATATTATATATAAATTTTAATAGTAAATTAAATACGAATACATAAATACATGGGACCGTTTTTCTTCATTTATTGTTTTTCAAAGACGTCTGTGTCTAATTATCATAAACATATTGCTTAATATAATATGTCAAGAGTGAATAGGCTTTTGTTAAGCTTCGCTAGTGAGCTTTGCGGTCAAGAGGTATTAGTTCTGCACTTTTCATCCAATGGGAATGTAGTCAAGCTGACTTATTTTACTATCCTGTTAAATTTGTGTAAAGCTTTTAGATGTACTTTCCACCATTTACCATTGCATTTTGCGTTTATAAATTATAATAAACACATTACGCAAACAGTTAAAACAAAGTTTCACTGCAAACTGGAAACGAGACATTCCATCCTATTCCTCAGGAGTGACAATACGTCTGCATTTTAATTCTTAATCGAGGATAAATGCAGACGTTTATATACCACAGCATCCCCTTACCATCAGATGGACGTCTGTCACCCTTATTCTGTTTAAAAAAAACTACCGTAAGCATTTTTAAGCCGTCGCCGCCTTATAATTTGATTATTCACGAAATGAGAACATTGTCTGGCAAAATGCGTTTACATGTGTTTAATGAAATATGGATCGCTCTCTGAAATGATTTTACTGTAGCAGCTTATTGGGATATTTAATATGGTTCTATATAATCCTTTTAGAATTAATAATCCACATTCATCAAATTAATCAGTGTTTTGATAATTTAATCCATAATATAAATACAATGGCTTACACAGTGTGTTTTAACTAGTATCGCGTGTGGTCGATATTCGATCAATTTTGTGGAAAAACCGCTAGATGACTGTTTGCGTATCTATTTCAATCACAAGCTTTTTATTAAATTGCGGTCTTTGTTCGTCTTTCAGGTTTAAATTTGTAATAATAATTATTTAAATTTATTAATTTAAATTTATATTATTAATTTAAATTTGTAATAATAATAAATTTGCTTTAATTTTGCATACTTATGATGATTATTTGTACATATCTATGCCACTATAGCCTTCAAATTTTATAAATTTCATTACTCCCCTTTGTAATTATTACTAAAAAGGCATTTCAATTTTCGATGTTCACGTAATAATATTTAAATAATGATTTATATCGATAAGTAAATTAAAAGTAATAATAACCAATATAGTTTCTATAACTGCACGTCCTTTATAATTAATTCTTAAAAGGTATTTCAATTTTTAATGTTCACGTAATAATATTTCAATAATGATTTATATCGATAAATAAATTGAAAGTTATAATAATCAATATAGTTTTTATAACTCCACGTCCTTTATAATTAATACTAAAAAGGAACTTCAATTTTCGATGTTCACGTAATAATATTTTAATAATGATTTACATCGATAAAAAAATTAAAAGTTATAATAATCAATATAGTTTTTATAACTCCACGTCATTTATAATTAATAATAAAAAGGTAATTCAATTTTCGATGTTCACGTAGTAATATTTTAATAATGATTTATATCGATAAGTAAATCAAAAGTAATAATAATCAATATAGTTTTTATAACTCCAGGTCCTAAAAATCAAATAATTTAGTATCTCAGTCCTACAATTTTTCTACCGAATAAGTATCACTTATATCTTAAAACATTATGTTGAACTCGGGTTTCTCGTAAACTATGAAATTTAAGACGAGCGTCTCAGCTCTGAGATAGTGAGATATAACCATTTTTTAAATTATAAAAAATATCGCAAGATCCAAATAGATATTCCCTTAGTTTGTGAAATTTTACAGTTTATAGAACTTTCGCACACGCAAAATTTCTGAAACAAGAGAAGCAATATCTACTTAGAAATAAAGAAGGCAATCTTTTGCGTGTTGTTACGATAAAATAAGGCCATTATTTTTTGCGTTGAGCTAAAATTTCATTTATATTTTCTGCATTATTTGGCTTCTGAATTCATCAAGTTTCTTTATTTAGTTTTATTTACAAACAGACAGATTTTAATTCAAAAATTATACTAATTAAAAAAGTAATAAGTATACGAGCACTGAGAGTTGGCGCTCGACGAATGAATCCCTATTTTTTTCATTTCGCTACTAATTACTACATCAAAAATATTTTGAAGTATTCAAGTAAAAATTAAAGGCTTATTAACAGTCTTTATCTATAAAATTGCCGTTCTGCAGTACTGACCATTCAAATCGAAATAATTTTTGTAAGGCTAAGACTACTGGTATTTGTTGGGAGCACTAAGCTCGAAGTTGTTGACGAGTACGTTTACCTGGGACAAATAGTCCGGCTAGGTAAGTCCAAATTCGACCGAGAGGTCAATCGACGGATTCAACTCGGCTGGGAAATTACGGGAATTAATTAATTATAATTATTATTCGGGAAATTACGACACATGTTTTCGTCATGTATACCTCAAAACCTGAAAACTAAGTTGTACAACCAGTGCGCGTTGCCAGTGATGACATATGGAACTGAGACGTGGTCCTTCACTGCTGGCCGTATGAGGACGCTCAAAGTCGCGCATCGAGCTATGGAGAGGGCTATGCTCTTAGTTTCTTTGCGTGATAATCTTAAAAATGAGGATATCCGCAGTAGAACCAGAGAGACTGACATAGCCCAACAGATTAATAATCTGAAGTGGCAATGGGCCGGCCATATAGCTCGAAGAACCGACAACCGATGGGGAAAAAAGGTTCCGTACCAGTGTAGGGCGACCCCCACTAGATGGAGTGACGACCTGGTAAGACATGCAGGAAGTTGATGGATACAGGGGGCTCAGGACCGTGCTTTGTGGCATACCTTGGGGGAGGCCTATGTTCAGCAGTGGACTTGTAAAGGGCTGTAATGATTTATGATGATGATGAAGACTTCTTAGTTTATTGATTAGCGTTATGTTTCCATAGCATTTGAATCTTTTCGTCATCATGCATAAGTTAATAATTCTAGTAATTATGGAATATGAGTACTGTGGTGGTAGCAATGCGCCACAAGCGGCACACAACATCAAAGATGTTTAAGGAGCGAATACTACCAACGCATCACCTGTTATTTCTCGCTTCCGTTCTCAAAATTTCGACCTGAAAAATGATTGAATAAAATGACAATAACGAATTGGGATTGAGTGGAAGCTGATGATAGTCTGAATCTAAGGCTGAATTATCAGCAGTTTTCGACGTTAGCGTAAAAACAATATTGGTATATTTGGGTCAAATTGTCAAGGTAAAAAAGCTTGACAAATGGCTGCCCCACGCACTCAATAATCGCCAGCGCGAAGTACGCCTAAAGACGTGCCTTGCACTGCTCAACAGGCACACAATTAAAAGAGTTTTGAATCGAATTGCAACCTGCGACAAAAAACGGATTCTCTTTTACAATCGCAAGCGCTGAGCTAGTTGCTTGGATCCTGGAATGCCCAAACGAAACATCACCCCTATAAAAGTGATGGTTACAGTTTGGTGTTATTGCCAGTGTGATGCAGCACAGCTTTTTAGCAAACGCGTTGAGCATTACTGCAAATATGTACTGTGAAGAACTCAACACAACGATGGAGCAGCTCGCACGTCTCTAACCAGTTTCAGTCAATCGCTCGTCCTCGCTGCTCCTGCACGACAGCGCTAGACCTCGTGCTGCACAAAAGACGGTCTCAAAGTTACAGGAGCTGGGGTTTAAAGGTATCCGTCATCCTTACTCACCAGACCCTGCGCCTATAGACTTCTAGTTTTTCCAGAATTTGGATAACTTTTTGGCTGGAAAAAAATTTAATAGTCGAGAGGCAATACAAAATGCCTTTGAAGAATTTGTCGCCTCCCGTCCAGTTGATTACTTCAAGAAGGGTATCAACAAACTACCACTGCGTTGGCAAAAGTTACATTGGTGATTACTTTGATAAATACAAATAAAAAATATAGAAAAAAATACGCTAATTTATTTAATAAAAACCGGCAATTTCGTGGGTACCTAAAGACCTAATATTTTATTGTCTAGTAGTGGTGTGGAATCCATTACCATATACCTCGTCCCGTTAGTGTTGTACGAGGCGACAGGGGGAAACAAACCACGAGATGTGCAGAAGCGTCTTCCTTATAAAAAAGTAAAGTAAAGTTACAGCCTATATACGTCCCACTGCTGGACACAAGCCTCCCTTCATTTCTGAGAGGGTTTTTAGGGCAAAGAAGTGTCCACCGCGCTCCACAAATGCGTGTTGGCGAACTTCACATGTCTTCGAAATATCTTTTTTCTTATTCTGATGTTTCCCTTTACTGTCGAGCTCGTGGCAAATCAGCACTTAAAATTGTAATTTACAATTTCATTGGTGTCGGCAGGGATCAAACCCCGGGTTACTCGCATTCTGTTATATTTACAGCGAGCGTTAACCATCTGAGCTACCACGGCGCTCCTAATACCAACTACAAAATTAAAAACTGTGGTTGCCAACCGGGTTGCAACTATGGCAAATATACACCTTATGAGGTAACCTATGGAGGAGGGTTGTGTTCGGCAGTGGATTTTAATGAGGTTGCAACGGTAAATTTAATTTTAATACATTAATTTACTTTAGATTCAAAAGGAAGTCCTTCACGGTAGTGGGTTTTAATGAGGTTGCATCGGTAAATTTAATTTTAATACATTAATCCACTTTAGATTCGAAAGCAACTCCTTCACGCAAGTCCACCTGAGTAGTGCAGAGATAAAGTGCTGCTCTGCGGCACTGCGAGTCACAGGTTTGATTCGTTTTCGTAATTTTAGTGTTATTTTTAGAATAACCGTTGACGCGAATCCAGCAGGATACTTAATTATCTTAACCAGCAAGCAGGCGTAGATATACAGTTCAGGATATAATGTTAAGAAGTTCAGTAATCTCTCTGATACTGAAACAACTAGAAATTAGTTTATTTACTTTCATCTTATATTCTTATGTCGTAAGGAATTTTAATACGAGCAATCGCGACTGACACAGAAACTATGTTGGTTTAAAGTGGGCTATAATATCAATTTATAACATAAACTCCAAATTTCCTTAGAGAAAATTAAAAAGTAATTATATGTAAAATACATAAAATTAAAGTTAATAATATAACTTTCATAATATAACTTTGACCTCAATATTTTTAATAAAGTTAAGATGACAAACATGCACACAGTCTACCTGATGGTAAACAAATTCAATGGCCGATAGATACCTGTATCTTCGATTACTAATCACAATGTGGACGATTTTCACCCCTGAAGACTAGAAGAGATATGATGAAATGCCTCGTTACCATTCAATAGAGTATCCGTTTCTCTCCACTCAACATAAGAAATACAGCAGAATTATGCTGTTATCTATTCTAAATTAAAATTACTAACTATAGAAAATCTAATTTAAATAGATGAACGTAACGTAAAGGTATACTGCTGTGTGCGAAGGGTTAGTTTATAGAACCGGAGACGCTGACCAATGTGTATACAGTTCGCTTGGCGTGCCTTACCACCACTCGGGATCACTTACCACGACACGTCTTACTTCAGAACAGTGTCAGTTTTTCTCCACAAACCATAGGCGCTCGAATGCACTCAGCTAACCGTGTCCACATGTTAGTCGGCCATTTCAGTATGTTCACTTTTTCAAACTTGACCAAAATGTGTAGATTAATGCACTCGCCTTGTATCAATTTGCCTACACTCGTGTCGGCTGAGGCTTGGCAAAAATGTATTACCGGCTTTACATAATAAACTCAGGCTATATCAAAATTAAAAATAAACTGTGATTTGGTTACTTTAATTTGTAATTAAAATAATTAAGCCGAAGTGAATGTCACATCAAGAGGAATGAATCCCCGTGATATATCGTAATGCAAATTTTATTATTTTATAATTTTATATAATCAAGAAAAAAAGAATGTTACGTTAAAGGTGAAAGCATAGTGCCGATAGTTTCGCATGTAGGCAGCAAAGAGACTAACGGTGGCCCAGAACTACTTGTCGCCTGACGTAACACTTATAGTGATAATAAGATTAGACATAGGCAACAATACGGTACTAGCGAAATAGAATTAATCACGGCACAACCAGATTCCAAAACTGACGATACGTGTTTTCACTTTTTACACCAGATTTTTTTAGACCAGATTATGTGATAAAAATAATACTTAAAAAAAGTAATGTTAAACTAAGTAAATGGTAAATAATTTATCGTATGTAGAAATATAATGAAATTATGAATAAAACACATTCATTCATTATATGCAATACACATTGATATATAAAACTATGGTTATGGTTTGAGCATAAATCCTATACCTTTAAACGAGCAATTCTTGTATATATATATAAATAAGTATTATTTTTATCACATAACCTGGTCTAAAAAAATCTGGTGTAAAAAGTGTAGTAGTTTTTAGTAGTTTTTAAAAATACGAAAATTTTAACTAAACTAATTGCACTCACGATTTTTAAAATATATATATATATATATATATATATATATATATATATATATAAGGAATCTCGGAAACGGCTAATAACGGGCAATAAATCGATCTAGCTGGGATTTATTTTTAGAAAATTTCTTTTTGTCCGTATTTTCAGGCAATGAATAAATTTTGACACCCTGTTAATTATCGTAATAGGTCAAGTGGATATCGAGCGGTCGCAAAATCGTAATGCCTTGGTTCACGTCCTGTCTTCGGCCCGATTTTTTTTCCTTTCCTTTTCAAATTCCCTTCCTTTGTGAGAAAATCTATTATTTCGACCCCTTTTTTAGTAGTTTTTAAAAATACGAAAATTTGAACTAAACTAATTGCACTCACGATTTTTTATTCAAATAACCAGTTCTGTTTTTTCTATTACGTCAATAAGATCAAAAAATATTACTCATCAGTATGTAATTTGTATCTAAATATAATTTCAAAAAAACCGAGCAAAGCTCGGTCATCCGGGTACTTCTCTTAAATAAACGAATACCGCGATGGATGGACCCACTTGATAACATAGTCGCTAAAACGTTATTTTTGGTTTAGATACGGAGAAGCCTTTGACATTCGAGCACGGAATTTGTCCAGTACTTGAGATTGTTCATGTTCAAATGCTCTTTGATGTGAACGTAGACTTTATCAAATACCAAATTATGGCCAAATTTGGTAAAGCTATTAACATTTTCCCCAAAAAATTGAAATGGACGATGATGATGAACGGCGGAATACGAGAATCTATCACCTCATTTCATGCCGTGGATGTAGGTAATAACTAGAGTAAAGGATTACTACAGGAAATTTCAGAAAAATATTATGCCTTGTGATGAATTATGATATAACCATCTTGTTTTTGACAGGTGTAAAATACCAAAGTCAAAAACGGACATCCACCCTGATCACCAATCCTGCTGCCAAGCGTGATGATAAGGCAAATTATTTCTACAACGGTAGAGACTCATGTCAAGTATTAGACTTTTACGGGCTGGAGAAGAAAATATGCCAGGTAAAAGATGCTAGACCAACGGGAAGCAGAGTCAAACGTTTGACATAATATGGTATTGTAATTGTCAATCCACTGATCAAATGTAGCAATTACCGTCATATTCTTCTTAAAATAATTTTTTCTTCAATACAAAAGTATAATCGTGCTGTTAACCCTGTTTAACCACTGCATCTGAGTTTTAAATTCTTGTTTAATAGTGATTAACTACCGCAGTTAAATGGCATGTACGATCCCAAGGGCATCACCAAGGGGGGCAGGGAAAGGCATCTGCCTTCCCTAAAGACTCTAAAAAATATAGTTAAATGCAAATCATCCAGTCTTATTTATTGTACTGTCAAGCTCGTGGAAATTTACTCATTGGAATTTAAACCATCCCTTTTACAATCACCATAGACGTAAGACTGAAAATAGAAGTGTAAAGCTTCGTGTACTCTTGTAACTATACTGTTCCATCCTCTATATATCAATTTTCCCCCTTCTGGGCCTTCAGCTAGAAACGCACCTGCTCTTAATCTTTTGACTTTTACAGCTTCATCGGACTTAGGGCCTTTCAGGTGGTAAGCTAAAAAAGTGGTTGAAGATTATTTATTTTAGTGCAACGTTACTTCTGTAAAATTTTTTCACCTACGTTGTAAACAACACATCGTGACTTGGATAGGTTATCAAACTACCGCCGTTGAAGCAAGATAAACATCGTCAAAAAATTTACACGTCACCTGATATGTAGTTCTAAGCAACTAATATGTCACTATCTTATTATAATATACTTTATGCATGAAATCTCCGGAATAGAAAGAAAAGTTACAAATCTTTTAGCTAAAATAACACTCACTACAAAACTACACTAAAAAAATAATTTAAATTTTTAATATCCCTGGTAGCTTGACGTTAAATTTCATTTGTCAATTGTGTTTAAAGTTAATTGGAGATAATTTGAAGAAGGTCGCGCATCAAGATGAATTTAGCTCGAGAAAATTCTATTTCTCCATGATTCCCGTACACAGTACAATACACATTCGATTTTTAATCAAAAAATAAAATAACAAAAAACTTGAACGTTTCCCATTTCATGATTAAGCCCGTGCCACTGTTGACACCTGTTTCAACAAGTTTCAGTTTTGTTGCGCGTCATAATTAATGCCACAAGCGCTATCTAGTATCGAGTAGCAGAACTAGGAGAGCTCTCTAGAGAATTCCATACTAGAACATTCAACACCTAGTTGGTTGATACCGGTATGTGCTCAAATATTCTAGATGTTTTAGTGGAAAAGGATCTATATATGGCCAGTAAGGACCGCGGCCATATCAATATTGAATTGGCGATATAACGTAATTAGTGTTCGGTAATTAAAGTGTAATTTTGGTAATTCAATCATCAGTTTTTTTACTGTCACGAACCCTATCTCGTAACAGTATCTTGGCTACTCCACTGATAATATGCGTATGGTTCATCCTTCAACAGCAATAAATGAAGAATGCGTTGCATGGTAGAATCGAATAAGACAGTACCTATTTACCTACTAATAAATTCGATCAAACAACAAATAATACTGCGAAACACTTCAAAAGTATGACGGATTTAAATTGGTTACTGTTTTTGGCATATTCACATGGTGTTACGAGCCGTATATTGTTAAGAACCGAAACCCAAAAAGGCAAGCCAAACGGTGGCTGTTTCTTTACGATAACTCATTAACGAATTAAATGCAAACAAAAAAACATTAAATGCATTTTATATATTTTTAGAGTATATTGAAGCACTTAAATCTTTTTACGAATTTAAATTTTTGGCTTATAGATGAGCGGTTACAGTATGTATATAAAAGTAAATTTATGTAAGTGTGTATAACATGAAAAAACGCATAGGCACTAATTAACATCTCGTATCACACATGCAGTTTAAGTGGGAGTGGAGGATCATAAATTTGGTAAGTTAAAATATAACCCAATTAAAATCTAGGGTAACCCAATTAAGAGAGAGTCTTTATCTTCGTTTTGATTATATAATATATAATTAACTTCTCGTTAATATTTATATCAGTTATAAATCTATGACCATTCTTATGTTTATAATATAGCTGTTATGTTACGCTACTGTGTTTCGTATTTTACTTTTTAATGATAACGAAATATTCTTATACTTGGATCTTTTTGATTCTTAATCGAGGATTACTCTGGAGCACACTATTTACCAACTGATGCACAGTGTTCGTTTATGAACCTTATTCAATACATATATATATAAATTATTATAACTTTTCAAATTATCAGGAAATAAATAATGGTCCCGGAGTTTTTTGTTGGAAAAATTTTGTAAATATCTCGCTTTTTAAGCCGGTGAAATATTTTGACGTTCTTAGACGCTTTAAATACGCCTACGCTGAAAAGCTTTCATTTACTTTGACTTTAATTCTTGAAGTGCGTAGTGCATGCAAAGTGACTCTTGAATTAATATCCTGAATACGTTTGAGACATGTTGTGTATTTGAATAAATTATATATAAAATGTCATGATTATTATAAAATAAAAGTTCATATGAAAAAAATACTGCTCTCTAGTGCGGTCATATTGCAAAAAATATTCCATTTCTGCTTGGAACTCTTTTCACTCGCGAACATTGGCAAATAAAGTTTGAACTTATCTTTATTTGCAGCTTCGAATGCTCCGCCTCTCCATAGTAGATGATAACTATTTTTCTTATTTTATTACCTTTTTGAAAACTTTAATATATTTTATACATTATATTACATAAATTCCTATTGTGATTTTATTTTTTGTTATATAGAAGAGGGGGCAAACGAGCATGCGGCTCACCTGATGTTACGAGGGCGGCACTGAAAATTTCGGGAATCAAGGAAGTGACACAACATTACTATTTAAAAATGTATTTATTGCTTTTCGAAGTATTCTCCGCGAAATT
The DNA here is from genome assembly GCA_907164705.1 of Parnassius apollo. Classification (NCBI taxonomy): domain Eukaryota; kingdom Metazoa; phylum Arthropoda; class Insecta; order Lepidoptera; family Papilionidae; genus Parnassius; species Parnassius apollo. The sequence goes on from CAJQZP010000373.1 coordinate 88,320, forward strand.
TGACACATTTTTCCATACGATGGAACCAATCATTGAAGCAACCATTCCATTCGGAAGTTGGGGTCTTCAAAATGGCCGTTTTGTAGGCGTTCACAGCTTATTCAGGTGATGAAAATCTCTGTGCACGCAATTTATTCTTTATTTTAGGGAAAGTATAGAAATCATTAGGGCTTAGGTCGGGGCTGTACGGCGGATGGTCTAATAATTCTATGTTTTCTTGCTCTAAAAACTCTTTTGTTCTGTGTGCGGTGTGAAAACTCGCATTGTCGTGATGGAGGACGATGCGGCAGTTGCAGTTCTCTTTACGGAGTTCAGAAACGACCTGTGGCAAACAAATGCTAGCATACCATTCTGCATTAAACGTTCTTTGTCCCTCAAGAGGAATAGTCGTAACATGGCCTGTTTTGGAGACAAACGTGGCCACCATTTTTTTGCAACACTCCGTGAACGAACAATTTTTGTTGGCTTTAACTCATTTTCGAACACCCAAACTCGTGACTGGTTTTTTGTTTCAGGTTCGTACGTGTATATCCAGGATTCGTCACCGGATACGATATTGTATACAGCATTTGAGGATCCTGCGTGAAATCTTTCGAGAGTTCTGACGGACCAAGTAACGCGAGCCGCTTTTTGCTCTTCACAGAGTGAATGCGGTATCCATCAGGAAAACAACTATTTTACACCTAATTTTTCATGCAAGATTATTTGTATTTGACTCATGCCAATGTCTAAAGTTGCCTAAATTTTGCGGTATATCACATGTCGATATTCCTCAATCAGCTTACATACAGCATCAACGCTTTCTTGGGTGACTGCAGTTTTTGGACGACCTTGACGGGGATCATCACTGAGGTTGAGACGTCCATGTTGAAATTCAGCCAACCAGCGATAAATTGTGGATTTGGATGGGGCTTCATCACCAAATACAGAACGTCACACTGTTTTTGTGTTAAACCACTTCGAAAGACATAATAAATCATCGCTCTTGAATTTTCTCGAGTCAATTCCATTTTCTCACCGACTAAACAAGTTTGACAAAACCTTGTGAAAAGACCGAGAATCTTTTTTTAAATAAATAAATGGTATTCAATTTTTAAAACCAAGGAGTTTTCAATTAAAAAGATTTTAACATGACAGGAACAGTGGAAATATTCCATTCCCGATAATTTCAGTGCAGCCTAATAAGTGCCGACTACCGCCGCCCATGATCAACCGCAACACCAGGGGAATTGCAGGTTAGTTGCCGGCCCTTTAGAAAGGAGTAAGCTCTTTTCTTGAAGGTCCCCAGGTCGTATCGGTTCGGAAAAATCTCTGGTGGTAAACTATTCCACAGAGAGGTTGTACGCGGAAGAAAACTCCTCTTGAAACGTACAGTGGTGGACTGCCAAGCATCCAGATGTTGTTAATGGTATCGGGACGTTTGCCGCGTAGTGCGTTCGCGAAATTTTTCGGCTGGGATTAATCCGAACAATTCCTCAGAGCACTCTCCATGGTATATGCGAAAGAAAATGCAAAGAGATGCAACATCTCTTCGCAGTGCCAGTGAATCGAGCCGATCGGAAAGCACTCAGTCGACGATTCGAGCTGCTCTGCGCTGGATGCGGTCAAGTGGAAGGAGCTGGTACTGGGGAGCCCCAGCCCAGAGATGGGAACAGTACTCTATGTGCGGCCGACCCTGCGCCTTGTAAAGTTTCAGGCGGTGTGCCGGCATGAAATACTGTCCCGCTCTGCTGAGCACGCCAAGCTTTTTAGAGGCCAATTTGGCCTTCTCTTCCAAGTGACCACGAAAATGCACGTCACTCGATACGTCGACGCCGAGGATTCCGATACTGGCTGAGGCAACAAGGGGAGTGCCTTGAAACTGAGGGGATACGACAAAGGGGTTCTTTTTAGCGGTTAACGCGCAAACTTGTGTCTTCTGGGGGTTAAACTGGACTAGATTTAGTCGCCCCCAATCCGAGACTCTGTTCAGCAGAGACTCGACTTCAGACACAAGTTTGTCCCGGCACACGGAGACGTTTTCCCGAGAAATATTGGCTCGGCCGGTGTAAAGAGCATCACCAATGCTGTCATCTGCATAGCAATGAATGTTACGGGTTTGCAGCATATCATTGATATGCAGAAGAAACAGCGTTGGCAATAGCACGCAGCCTTGTGGAACACCAGCATTAATAGGCTTGCAATCGGAGCTTGCACCGTCGACAACGACCTTGATGCTCCGATCTGCAAGAAAGCTGGTGATCCAGTCGCACAATTTCTCGGGAAGCCCATAGGAAAGGAGCTTCGAAAGAAGCGCTTTGTGCCAAACCCGATCGAAGGCCTTCGCAATGTCCAAACTAACGGTCAATGCCTCCCCCTTGGACTCTGCTGCCTTCGCCCATCTGTGAGTTAGGTAGACCATAAGATCACCAGCTGACCGACCACGGCGAAAACCGTATTGGCGGTCACTAATCAGCTGGTGATCCTCAAGGTACCTCATGAGCTGGCAGTTTACAATGGACTCCATTGTTTTGGAGAACAAGGAGGTGATGGCGATAGGCCGGTATTTGGACGGGTCTGAGCGGTTGCCTTTTTTAAGGATCGGGTGGACGAAAGCCGTCTTCCATGATTTTGGGACTACGCCTAGGGAGTAGGATTACCGGAAAAGACGCATTAAAACCGATGGCAACTCTGGAGCACACGTCCTCAGCACAATTCGGGGGATTCCGTCAGGCCCACTCGAATTGAGGATGTCCAGGGAGAGGAATGCTTTGCGAACCGAGCGCTGTGTGAACTGCATTTCCGGCATGGAGCACTCATACCGCGGGATGGTCGGCGGCGTACTCCCCCCGTCATCGAGAGTCGAGTTGGACGCAAAGAAAGAGCCTAGAAGATCGGCTTTCTCCTTTGCGGTATGGGCCAGTGAGTCGTCCTCCCTGTGCAGAGATGGAAGAGATGGCTGACAGAAATTCCCCTGGACAGCCTTGGCGAGAGACCAGAATGCACGGGTTCCAGAAGGAAGGCGGACTAGTTTCTCGCCAATTTTGCCTAGGTGCTCTGACTTTGCCTTGGCAATGACTCTTTTGAAGAACCTAGAGGCGGAATTATACTTCTTTTTTAGAGCGCTGGTGTTTACATCCCGGGACGCTGATGCGTCAGCCCAGGCTTGGTAGCACTCCTGCTTATAGCATGATGCTATTTTACAGGACCGACCAAACCATGGCTGAGATTTGCCTCCAATGGGCACCACAGAGGAAGGAATAAAAAGTTCCATACCCTGAAGTACCACATCAGCGACAGAATCCGCAACAACGTTGGGATCGTCCGGCGAGAAGCAAACTCGCCCACAAGGGTAGGATGCAAAGAAAGACCGCATCCCATCCCAATCGGCTGACCTATAGTGCCAAACACGGCGGCAGCCTGTAGAATGTAACTGCGATTTAAGCGTGAATGGCACCACACTCCGAACAAGACAATGGTCCGAGGATCCTAAAGGGGCATCGACGGAAATCTGATATCCGTCCAGGTGAGAGGTCAGCAGAAGGTCTAACAGGGAAGGTGCATGATCCTCCACATCTATAATCCGCGTAGGCGAAGTAACCAGTTGTGTCAGACCATATGCCAAGTCAAAATCATGAACAGATCTCCCCACATGATCGGTTAAACGTGAACCAAGCCATTCGGCGTAATGGGCGTTAAAGTCGCCGAGGATCACGATGTCTGCGGAGGGGATCTGCTGTAGCAACGAATCTGTAGCCATTTGGACGTGGTCGAAGAGTCGGTCTGTTTCGGCATTACCGCTATGGGACCTATAGAGGCACCCGTAGACGCGCGGAAGGTCGTCGCTGTCTGCGCGTAGCCAAAGGATGTACAAGTCCGAACCTTCAAGTCTACCGAGGCGTCGAGAACAGATGTCCTCTCTGACGTAAACGCAAACTCCAGCCCGAGGCACAAAGGAGCGTTCCAGTATTTACCCCGGGTAGGAGAGATACGAGACATCAGCCGGAGAGGACACCTGCGTCTCGGTCAGAAAGAGCAGAGCCAGCCTCGCCGTCTCGAGATGGTAGTGGACGGCGTTTAGGTTAGAGTGAAGTCCCCTGATATTGCAGAAATTCACGGACAGCGTGGCAGGGGTCGCCTTGGTCTTGTTGCTCCGTTTGCCCCAAGCAGTTGTAGTCTTGAGCGGAATTTTGCCCTCTCCCCCCAGAATACGTGGGGCAGCCTGAGCACCCACGCTCAGAAGTGGAGAAACATGGTCGTGGATGCTCAGCGAGGGATTCTCCAGTGGTGCTGGTACCCTCCTGGGGTAGTCTATCATCATTTAATTCCGCTACCATGTTGATGGGGGGGGGGGATTTGGGCCTCCGGCCACCTGCACTCACCAGACGAAACGCGGAAGCAGAGCTTCCACTTCACGCCGGTATTCTGTGAGGTCGTGGTACCACCCCGGTTTGAACCGGCCCATACGTGCAACAGCAAAGCTGCCGCGTGGCTCTACCACTGTTAATTTACTTTACACTTTAATTAACTAAGTTAAGGATTTTCTAAGTTAACGGTCTATCCGAGTTGTCGCAGAGTAGTCTTTCTTATACCCGGTACCTATGTAGTCCAGTCATTAAGCTTAAATTAGGTAAGAATCTCGGAATTCGACACCCTAAAAGTTGTCTCAAAACCTACATATGGTAGGGTGTACGCAACTATTAAATTTCAAGGTAAAGTCAAAAATATTTTTTATTTTTTTGTAAATATCTCATTTCCTATGGGTTTTTGCTATTTGTATTTATTATCAATATTATATAATACAAAATTCTTATACCAGGTGGTAAAATTGTCATGATAGGCTCCAGAAAGTCGAAGTGGTAACCTCCCGTTTTTGAAAGCCCATCTGTGACATGTGACAGGATTATAACGAGAGATAATCATCATCATTACATGAACTATATATAACCTATTGGAAACTAAACTATTCAAATATGAGAAAGATTTTTGTAATCGACACCATACACCTATACCGCCATATTGACAATTACGAAATTCATGGTAAACCCAGTTACTTGTAAGGTGAATTTAATCTTATTGATTTTGTGTCACTATACTGTCAACCGTGTAGCACCCACTGGTGCTACACGGTTGACGCCGGATGTACACCGGTGAAGTTGTAGTGTAAGAATATCCACTTCCAAATATCGTCCCTTGGGATTCGTAAAAGTCGACAGAGGTAAACAAACCTGGAGTTGGGCAGCAGAAGCTTCCTAATATAAATAGAAAATCAAAGTACTCCAGTTGCCAACCCGCCTGCGAAGCATAGCAACATATAAGACAATCTTAGGGGGGTGGCATATATACTGTAGTGGACCTTCGATAGGCTGTAACGGTGACGGTATACTGAAAAAGGTTTTGTATAATTCTTAGAATTTGATGCACATATATAAAAATGAATCAAATCTTGTGAATTCCCAACATTTAAATGCCAAGGTTATCTTAAAAAAAATTAAGTAATAACCATAATATCACAGAGGTAAGCCTGGCGCGCCTAGCTATGAATAGTTAGTACATATTCTAGTCTGGCGAATGGCGAACTGCCTCTAAATATGTAATGATACACTGCATACAGCGATACACATAAGTTTATTTTTCAAAAGGCCTTATACCTTTCGTAGAAAGCACTAAGGTAAATGAAATTAACTACTACGCTAACACTAAAACTTTTAGAACCTTGCAATAGTAATGGTTCAGTTCCGTATTTTATTTAGGTTTTTTTTTATCTATACTTTGAATTTTAAATAAAACAAAGTATTACTGATACTTCTGGTATAAACCTTAAACTCATATTATTAAGCTTCAAAGCAAACCACTTGAGATTAATAATGTCAAAATGTAGATATTACGTACATATTTTATTAAGCTGGGGTAGCTTAGGGAATAAGCGCTTACCATAAATTTCACAATACGCGAGCAACCCGACTTTGATCCACGACGGCAACAATTGAATTGCAATTTTAAGTGCTGATTAGCCACGTTCTTTGCAGTTCAGGAAGTATCGTGACGATTTTTTTTTTTCGGGAATATGCAATTATATTCCATAAATAAAGTATTTCAAGGACATACGAACTTCGTCAACACGTACTGGATCACCGTGGCATTAATTACTTCATAACTCTCTAAGAAATTAGCTTGTGCCCAGCAATAGGAAATCAATAGGCTCTAATTTTCTTTTTATATACCTTTGATCATGAAACCTTACATCCATTTCAATAGCTCAGTTAATCGATGTTTCTGTAGCTATGATATTTTTACATTAATTACACCTAAAGTTGCCATTAATTTTATGTTTAGTTTTAATGATTGAAGAAAAAGAAAAAACCCTTTTCTATACAGAAATACTAAGTCAGTAGAATTATTTCCAATATCTTTTCTTGTTCAACTTCCGATGGTGTCTATGCCGTAAATTGAAAATAAATAATTCCATTAGGTATTTCAATTTTACTCCTATAGGATTTCTATCGAGCTTGTACATATGAAAGCAGATCTTTATTTATGATACGAATATTCTACAATTGAAGTCTAGAACTGTTTTTTTTATTCGTCTTTTTTACACGTGGTAGAGCCATGTTGCAGTTATATTAGTAGTATAGTTGTTGCACGAATGAGTCGACTCGACCGGGGAAGGCACACACTCTCACAGAATACCAACATAAAATAGTAGCTTAATGCTGCGTGACACCACATCTGCATTTTGATTCGTAATCGAGGCTAGATGTAGATGTCTATGGGCTACAGCAACCACTTACCATCAGGTGGAGGGTATGCTCGTTTGTCACCCTATCCTATAATAAAACTGGAATGAGACAGCATTTTTTCTTAACAGATGATTAATCGCACTGTTTTTGCGTAAATAAAGCAAACTCAACTCTCAACTTGTCTTCATGTTATGTCCGCTGGTTTTCTTGCTGGTAAATAAAAAATATTGTCCTTCAATAAGTATTATGGTATAATCAACAAATAGGATATAAAAAACTTTCAAAGCAACGTAACAGTATTTTTTTTACTTTTTCGCAAAAATGAATCATTGCGTAAAATTTGAACATGCTTACGAGTACAAGGGTTTTGTGAAGAGAGAAAGATGATCCTAAAAATTGGCTCGATAAAAAAATTACACTGAATTTTTGAATCACTAAAACTGTTTTAAACTTAGATATTTCATTACTTTTGGAAAATGTCTAGATCACATTTGATAAATTTATTTTTTATGAAAAAATTTCACGTCCTTCGAAACCCAAGATTGAAAGTACGTTGCTCTTTCTAAAATTTACAAACTTTAGTAGAAATTTTTTGCCAATTTTCAGGAGTGAGGCGACGTTTTAAATATCTACTCATATACTACAACTAATAATACTAGAAAAAAAAAAACGATTCGAAAACTAAAAAGAATGCAATTATTTCCGCACAAAACAGCTTCTGAAATTGATGCTAAGACATAGTGTATCTAAATATGCTTCGAATGCTCTTTTTCATCCTTTTTGTTAAAAAAACTATACACTGTAATATTTTTTATAAAAATATAGCATTATTATACACTTTTATATCGCAATTAAAAATATTAAACACGCACGCACATTTAATATAAGGTTGTATTATTGACTATAATCATCATCTGTTTAAAATGGGTTACTTTTTTGAAAGCAACACTAGTTACTTTTAATCCCTACTTCTACTAGGTTCAATTTAACGAGAACTTTATTATAAATTTCATAACTTCTGGCCACTCAAAGGTCTGTTTATTTTAAGCCAAAGTACCTATGTTAACATGTTTTATGTTAATGAGTTTTTGCGTCAAACTACATTAATATAAATTGTTTGTAAAAGATAAATTTTTAGGCAAAAAAATATCTTCTGATTAATGGAATGTCAATAGCATTTATCTTAATATATATAAATCACATGTCACGTTGTTTGTCCATGATGGACTCCTAAACTACTGAACCAATTTTAATTAAATTTGCACACCGTGTGCATTTTGGCGATAGGATAGTTTTTGAGAGATAGGATAATTTTTTGTCCATGAGTGACCCTCAATTTTTTTGCTAATTAAAGGATTTTTAATAGGACTTGACAAAGGGTCGTCGAAAAGGGTAGAACAACGTCTGCCGGCGAGCTAGTTGACTATAGTCATCATCAGTCTGTTTAAAATGGGTTACTTTTTTGAAAGCAACACTAGTTACTTTTAATCCCTACAGGTTCATTTTAACGAGCACTTTATTATGAATTTCATAACTTCTGTGCACTCAAAGGTCTGTTTATTTTAAGCCAAAGTCCTATGTGAGTATGTTTTATGTTAATCAGTGTTTGCGTCCAACTGTATTAATATATATTTTTTTCTAAAATTTTTATCTTAGGATTAATTGAATGTCAATAGCATTTACTTCCTGCATACCTAGAGCTAAAAGGCCTTCTACACTAACGGAAACAACCGCTTACCATCGTGTCCTTGGTCGAGTTGTTGTAAAAATGGACAGTGTATAAATCGGTTGACCGACTAATATTTGGTTGATGTCAACGGTGACGGTGTGGATGGAGGGTGTGATGTCTTCGTCGCGAGCGCATCCCTCGCGACAGGCTGCGTCCGTGGTCGGCCCGGATCATTTGAACGAAGTTAGTAATTAAAAGTGTCTTGATCCATTCTTAGAAAATTCCGAAAGTCTTCAGAATCAACAATCCTTAATATTTTATTGAGATGGTTCGAAGTAATTCGCTCTTTTAAGCGCAGTTTCATTCACTTTCTTTTTTTGAAGTAAAACTTCTTTACGCACACTTGACTTAGGAAGTAAGCTGACTAACGCGTGACGAAAGCGTTACGAAATGTGTGACCGAGCGTGGCGAACGGGAGTCGAGTGGGGGATATAAGCAAAACAGAGCAGTGCGAGTGCACATTTTCTTTCTCTCTTTCTCTCATAGCTAGTTATTTTTCGTAATTTTATTTCGTTTTGAACAATTTTCTGAATTAATATTTTATTCCATACATTAAATATTCTCTGTCTTACTACAAAAAAGTTTGACATCTGTTCAACACGTGTTTATCAACAAGTGTTTAACGGTGGTTTATGGATAGACACGGCTTAAACGTTGTTTAAATTTAAACAGCCGCAAACCCATGTTTAACTAGTGTCTAACCTATCTATCCGTCAGTTCAGTATTTTATTTAACATGGATATAATTGATTTTGTTGATTAATTCGATGAAGACGACATGGATAACTATGCGGAAATGTTCCGAGATAGTAATACGGTTCGTGTGAGGGTTAATCCGTTTGAAAAATACGACGACGCCAAGTTTAAGAAAAAATGTGGGTTCAGCAAACTTTTTGCTAGAAAAATATTAACACATGCAATAGATCCAGCAGTGCAAGTGGCTTGTGCATTACGGTACTGTACTGGGCTCGTCATCAAGTAAGTTCGATTAATACAAAATTAAACTATGCTTACGTGTGGCGTCGGTAGAGAAGAATAGCTTCACCCATCAGCCCGCTGATGGGTGAAGCTATTCTTCTCCGTTTGCCTATTATTTGCAATTTTATTTGTTTTTGTTCATAAATATAATAACTCATGAAAATTTAACAAAAGATATAGATACATATATTCCCCATATATATATATATATATATCCTTCCCCTCGGACATCCGAGAAGTGCAAACGTGTTCAAGAAATTATGTATTAATTTTATTTAATTAAGTAAAGTTAAAAATCTACTTCCAATAATAGGAGTGCATAAATGAGATGACAACGTTTGTGTGTTGGATAAAATGTACGAGTGTGAACTTTAAGAACACGTCACGCCTGTATCTATGTGAGTAACCCTGTATTTATATCAAAATAAAGGACAGAAAATTGTTTACTTACACTAATAACCCGAGTCAAAAAGAATAAACAATATTATTGGAGCGTGGATCAAAATAAACCAGACGGAAAGAATATTTGTATGAATTCGCCGATTGCGGCCATTTATTTAAGACCTCTCTGGTAACACATTGTTTACCAGACACCGTGTATAGTACGGCGTATTCGGTTATAATTAAACGGTAATAGTGGTTATATTCCTCAAACAAAGCTTTCATATAGACTTTACTAAGCATTTATTTCCTCCTGCGACCCTGGTACTATAACACAATGCCTGTCGATCGTACGCCGCCTAAGACGCTTGTGCACTCGGATCACTCTGCGTCTGACCCAAATATCTGCACAAAGCTTGATGAGCCAGAACCTTGTACAATTACCAGCCGACCTAAAAGGAAAAGGGAAGAAAGTATAAAACAATCAGAATTTATCGAATTTAAAAAAGGAATTCATAAAAATGTTAACTGAATTTAAAGAAGAACAACGGTTATACCTTGCATCTATTAGTTCTAACGTCGACGAAATCAAATCGCAAAACAACAAATTACATGAGTCCGTGGAATTCATGTCTAAAAAATACTAGTAATACAAAAAAAATTGCCATCTTGAGGAGGAGAGAAAAGAAGATCGGAAGTATATACAAATTCTAGAAGAAAAGGTTGAACACTTGGAACGCCAGTCCCGATCAACCAGTTTAGAAATAAGAAATATACCAAAACAGGCATCCGAAAATAAGCAAGATTTGACTGGTATTATTATTAACTTAGGTAAAGCCATCAATGTCCAGTTCCAGCCATCTGAAATCAAGGATGTGTTTCGAGTCAATTCCAAGACAACCAATAAACTAATAATTGCAGAGTTCTCAAATACCTTAATAAAAGATAAATTTCAAAAATCAATAAAAACTTTTAATAAGATTAACAAGGATGATAAGCTTAGTACCTGTCACTTAAATCTAAACGGTCCAAAAACTCCTGTCTATATATCGGAAAGTCTCACATCCAAGAGTAAGCGTTTATTCTACCTGGCAAGAGAATTTGCGTCGACATACGGTTATAAATACTGTTGGACTTCATACGGCAAAATATTGTTGCGTAAAGAAGATGGATCCACGCTAATAAGAATTAATAGTGAAAGTGATATAAACAAACTAAAAAGTAAAAAAATGACTATATATTTGTTCAAAAATTATTAATTTTTTAGTATTTTTCTTTAACCATATATTTTTTTAAATGTCTTTTCTTTGTAATTTTTACTATTATGTTTCTTTTATTTTATATAATTTTAATCAAAACACAGAAAAATATGCATGTAACACACTACACACAAACACAATCAGTACAAGCATACTATTTACAACTAGTTTTGTACCCAAAATCGACTGTTCAAAAAAATTGTCCACGTATCTATATTCTAGCACTGCATTATTACCTAAAACAGAGTATAGGCTAAAAATGATGTTTGAGTATCGATACTGCCTTACAAACTGCAACAAATTACATCAGATATTATCATCAAACCCCCAAAACTGGTCATATATATATATTATTTCACTTAAGTAAAAACGAAAGAAATAAATAATATGTTTATTAGCGATGAACTAGAAAGCCTACTAAAACCTTCATGTTTTAAGGTGGAGGACCCTGCTAAGTGTTGCACCATTCTAAATTTAAATAATAAAGATCCCTTAAGTATATTAACAGTAAACATCCGAAGTGTTAATAGGAATATTGACAACCTGCTTATATTCATTACGCGACTACAGATAAGACTTGATGTTATTGTGCTTACTGAGTGCTGGATAGGTGAGGACAGAGAGGTACACTCAATTACAAATTACAAGGTATTCCGTACAAATAAATCAATAAACCAAAATGATGGTGTAATTGCTTATGGTAAACAGCAGATTGTAGTAGATGCCTACGAACCTGCCCCAAGTGATGGAAACTTTTTGATCTTAAGCTTCGGTTCGGAATACACTATAATTTGTTCGTATAGACCTCCTTGTTTCAATAATCCCACAAACTATTTGGATGCTTTAAATGCTATACTATGTAACCTTGATTGTTCAAATATTATTCTTACAGTGGATATTAATTTGGATATTTTACCTGGCAACCTTTCTCGTTACTCATCTGAATACATAAGTATCCTCTTATCTCATGGTCTATTGCAATGCGTTAATTTACCCACGAGGAAAAACGCGTGCTTAGATCACTTTATGGTAAAAAGCATGAAGGCAGTTAAAACGACTGTTTTTGATGAATTAGCCGATCACTGACCTATACTCTTATACATAGAACAAGCGGAATTCGAAAAACGAAACATAAATAACAAAAAATTACGATTAGATTTCGATAACTTAAACAAAGTTTTAACGCATTTAAATTGGGTAGATTTATATAATGAATTTAACGTAAACTTAGCGACAAATATTTTAATTAATACTCTAAAGAAAGTTATTAATACTAACAGTAAAGTTGTCATTATTTCAAAAAGAAACAAGCCACTAAAACCATGGATTACCCCAGGAGTAATAAGATCTATTAAAAAAGAGAGATAGGCTTCATAAAAGACTTAAAAAATTACCCGAAAATGATGAAACAAGAGAAGTATACAAAAAATATAGGAATATATGTACAAACATTATTAAATCGTTAAAAAGGCAGCATTATCAAAATGAACTAAAAAGAAACCTAGGCAATTCAAAAAATACTTGGAAATTAATAAAAGACGTATGTTATTTAAATCAACCTAGAAATACATCCGCCGAATTAAGTAAAATTGCTGAAACACCAAAAGTATCACTCAACATAGTTAATAATTTCTTTATATCAATTGGGAATCATTTGGCCAATACTATCCTAAAAAAATTAAATAAAACTGACCTTCAACTTGCTAGGGAAGCTAATAAAATTGGTCCAGCCCAATCTATGTCATTATTTTTAACAGATCCGGAAGAAGTTAGACTCATAATTAGTAGCCTTAAATCCAACTGTGCTTCGGGATGGGATGACATTTCTGTAGGTTTTTAAAAAAAAATTTAACACCTTGTTAGCACCCCACATAGCCCATATATGCGACTTAAGTTTTCTATCTGGTGTTTTTCCGGATCAATTTAAACAAGCAATAATCTGTCCAATATATAAAGCAGGAGACAAATCATCTCCATCAAATTATAGGCCTATAGCTCTATTATCATCACTTTCTAAGATACTAGAGAAGCTTGTAAATAGGCGACTAATTAAGTACCTAGAAAACAACAAATTCCTTGCTGGAAATCAATATGGCTTAAGAACAAACCGTTCAACCGAAGAGGCGGTTTTTAATTTGACAACTAAAATATCACAATATCTAGATGAAGGTAAAAAGTGCTTAGGAGTTTTCTTAGATTTGCAAAAAGCATTTGATACAGTATCCATTCCTGTTTTATTTTACAGGTAAGTCACCCTTTTGACCGGGTAATCAAAACAAAAAAAGACCCACCCAAAAAAAAAACGAAACACAACCACAATGCTCATTTTTTAAAAACCCCCCCCCCCTTATAACCCGTCTTCAGAATTTTGGCATTCGAGGAATAGCATTGGACTGGTATATTGATTATCTCTCCAACAGGAACCAAAAAGTACGTATTGATGACTGCCTCAGTGACACTGCTATCTGCTCATATGGAATTCCGCAGGGCAGTACACTGGGACCAACTCTCTTTTTGGCGTACATTAACGACTTGTCACTTAAATATTCGTGCTGCAGACCTTTTCATGTTTGCAGATGATACAGTCTTACTTTTTCATGGTCCAAGTTGGGATGCTGTTAAAAAATCTACTGAGGAAGGACTGTGTAAGGTTACTAGTTGGCTGGAAGATAACCTGCTTACATTAAACACCACTAAAACAAAATTTCTATGTTTTTCAAAAACCGCTGCTTGTAATCCACCAAACGAATTTAAAATAATAATTCACACGCATCCTTGTAATAGAAACTTTAACACTCATTCGGCATGTGAGTGTCCCACTCTAAGTAACAGCTGACAGAATTCGATACCTCGGTATAATTGTTGATGATAAGCTTAATTGGGCTCCACATATTTCATTTATATCTAACAAAATCAGAAAGTTTATCTATGTCTTTAAGAATTTAAAAACAGTTGCAAACAGAAATCTACTACTACAAACGTACAAAGCTTTGTGCCAGAGCGTTATCAGTTATTGCATATGTTCTTGGCGATGCGCTGCTAAAACACATCTTATAGAATTAGAGCGAGCTCAAAGGGCTGTACTAAAAGTAATACTTTCACTTCCTTATAGATATTCGACAGAAATGGTATATAAGTTAACTGATGTACTAAGTGTTCGCAAATTATTTATATATCAATGTCTTAGACGCTTTCATAGATGTAGTGTTCCGCAAATACTAAATTCAAAAAGAACTGTACGTATAAATATCCCCAAAGTTAAATCCATATTCGGCAAAAGGAATTATAATTACGTAGCTCCCAAGTTATATAATATTCTAAATAAAACAGTGTGCACAAGAAAGGCTTCAAATCATGCATTTAAAAGTATGTTATATAATTGGCTTAAAGAATGTGACTATGATAAATGTGAAAAATTAATAGCTCCATATGAATAACTTTATGTGCAGTGCAACAAACACGCTACTCACTCACACACATACACCCACACTCACACACACACACACACACCCACACTCACACACACACACACACACCCACACACACCCACAGACACACACACACACACACACACACACACACACACAGACACACACACAGACACACACACAGACACACACACAGACACACACACACACACACACACACACACACACACACACACACACACACACAGACACACACACACAGACACACAGACACACACACAGACACACACACACACGCACGCGCACGCGCACGCGCACGCGCACGCACACGCACACGCACACGCACACGCACACGCACACGCACACGCACACGCACACGCACACGCACACGCACACGCACACGCACACGCACACACACACATGTATAGAGTGTTAACTGTGTATTAAACATATATCAACATTTCTCTAATGTATTTTGACACAAAGAGTTACTGAATTTGAAGGAACTGACTCCTGAAATACAGGGTATCCTAGTTTGGGAGCCAGGGCTCAATGATGTTGTATGAAATTATAAGTGTCAAATAAAGAAATTATTATTATTATTATTATACGTGGGGTATCTATATAGTTTTCTCATCTGGTTGGGATGTATAAATATATAATTATAAACGAAAATGAAAAGATAAATATACATAAATATCAATAAAAAAAAAATAAAAAAAAAATACGTAAATAAATAAAAGCCCAACCAGATGGAAGCCCTCGGCAGGGGAGACCAAACGGCCGAGGGTTAGGGGGAAAAGGGAAAGAAACCGGCGGACGATGCGGGCGGTATCGAGGAGCACCGCCTTCTGCATTTGAACCTGGAGCGGTCCGCCACGTAGGCCCAGCCGCCTCAGATGACCCGAGAGGCGGACTGGGATTAGCCCGTTTGCAGGAACGACTACAGGAATAATTTCGGTCGGCAGACCACCCCACATGTCGGTCACCTCGTGAGCCAGGTCCAGATATTTTGTTTGCTTATCTGTTTCAGCTTTCACGAGGTTCTCGTCACACGGAATGGTAATGTCGACCAAAAATATCCTTGACTGTGCTTGTTATTATTATATATTATTATATATTATTATTATATATATATCTTTTTTATTATCGAACTTAGAGACAAAACAAAAATTTAATTTTTACGTCTTTAGTCGTATTAATTTGCGTAAAACAAACCGAATGATCGAATGCTGAACGAACGTATTGCAGTGTGACCTGGAGAATAAAGTTAAACGTTGTCTATAGAGGCACACGTTAAACACGGTTTAGTGGTAGCGAAATTTAAACCATTGTTTAACATATGTTTATCATTTAAGTCCGTGTCTAACTAAACACATGTTTGACCAGTGTTTAAATGCTTTTTTTATAGTAAGACTGTCTAAGTTTAAAGTGAATAAAATTGTAAATTAGTTTTTAACTTCATGTTATGTGAATTTTCGGTGGAATTCCAAAATGCCAGGCAGACATTGTTTTGCCCTTTTTGACGACCTTATGTCATGTCCTATTAAAAATCCTTAAATTCGCAAAAAAATAATTGTGGCTCACTCATGGACAAAAAACTATCCTATCTCTCAAGTTGGATCAAACTGCACATGGTGTGCAAAGTTGATTAAAATCGGTTAAGTAGATTAGGAGTCCATCGCGGACAAACAACGTGACATGTAATTTATACATATTAAGATATATATATATATATATATATATATATATATATATATATATATATATATATATATATATATATACGCAGATGGGTTTTACTTCAGTCGTTTGGTCATAAGCACACTCGTTTTTCTTTTCTTTTTCGCTCAAGCATAAAAAAACTTAGTTACGTCTTTACGCTTTAAATGCCGGAGAGAACTGAAAGTTGAGTTAACCACCCGACCGTGTACAACGAATATAAAAGTTGGTTGACCCGACCAAGGACACGACGGTAGGCGGTTGGTCCCGATCGTGTAGAAATCCTTTTAATAAATCAGATTAGTCTTGTCTTTAGAAGCAACAAAAGAGCAGTTTAATTAATCGAGGTTAATCAAAGATAGATGAAGATATCTCTGGACCACAGTATCTACTTACCATCAGGTGGACTGCGTGCTCGTTTGTCACCCTCATTCTATATGTTGTTAAAATCTGATTGAAATTGGTTATTATAAATTTGTCTTTACCGTTACCGTTACAACCTATTAAAGTCCTCTGCTGAACGTAGGCCTCACCCCATAGATTACCTCTTTGCTGGAATATTTGCCATAGTTGCCATGCGTGGCAAGCGGGTTTGTAACTGTTTTTATTTTTAGTCGTTATGAAGATGCTTCTGCCCATCTTCTAATTTAATTCCCTCTGTCGCCTCTTACGAAACCCGCGGGATGATATGGGGTAGTGGATATTCTTACACCGTCGCCTCACGGTCTTACGTGACTTTACCTTTAAATTCCTAGAAATATGAATAGCAGCGTAAAATAGTAGCTTAATGCTGCTGTGTTTCGTATGGCGAGTGTAGAGAACCGGAGACCCGTTTTACTGGAAACGAGGCATTCCATCTTAGTCCTCACGGGTGACAACGCATCTGCATTTTGATTCGTAATCGAGGATAGATATATTGGTTGGGCTGAAAAGTTCGTATCGTCTCTATGAGATGGCGCCACTAGAATAAAACCCATATCATTTTTAGGTAGTACCAACCTTCAAAAGAAACGTGTATAAATTTGACAGCTGTCTGATTATGTTAGATATCTATGGACTACAGCAAGTACTTACCATCAGGTGGACTGTGTGCTCGTTTGTCAACCTAATAAAAAATATATTAGAAATGCGAAAGTATGTTTGTTGGTTTGTATTTCTTTTACGCAGCATCGGATCGACATTATTTTTGCATATAGATAATTTACAGGGAGGAGAGTGACATAAATTACTTTTTATCACGGAAAAATATATTGTTCTAGTAGTAGGTAGTCTCAATCCTATTTCTGTAATTACTACTGTATGCTGTCTTAGATTTTACGAAATGATGTAGTTTTTCGATTTTTATGCAGACGGGAAAAGGCTAGCACTAAATATATAATTGTGGTCACTTCAAACTCATGTTTCTAATTCAAACAAATTTTCAATTAAGAAATTCAATTGGCAAAAATTTTAATTCCTGGTAGTTTTGTTTAAAACACAGCATACATTTAATTAAAACATGGCGATTTTATGTTCGAAAAAAGGCCTCTAATTCGCTTGAAATTCAATTGATATTCTGTATTCATTTATAAAGAATATTAAGGTTGACATATTTTAAACGAGTTACAAATTTAACTTTCATTTAACAAAATAACTTTACTCTCAAAGTAGGGTGGCCTCATTATTCCGGAGGCAACCCCCGAAAATACTTACTCCCCTCATTGGACACTCAGGAAAATATATGTTCGCAGGTGAGTAATTTAACGAAATTATTAAGATGACATGTGTGCGTTTGTAACATACGCGACTAATTTCGTTTAAATGTGTGCGTGTTTTAAGCTTATTACATAAAACAAGGCCGTACAAATATAAAAAGTTGTGAATACGTTGTGATTTTTAGTTACTTTCATATTAACAAGAAGTATTTCAAATGAATAAATACAAAAATGTTTTATTCATTATGAATTCGAGTTTCTGTGCCAAAAGAACACCATTATGTTAATACGTGAACATCGAAAATTGTAGTATTTTTTTTTGATTTGATGTGACGATTATCGTTATTTTCCAACATCATTACGTACCGTAGCCCATAAAATCAACGTCTGGGCAAAGCCTCTTATCAACGTGGGAAAGAAATATTGCTGGAAGTAAACAAATTGTAATTATTCACTAGATCCAATAAACTATTTAAAAACGAAAAAGAAATCGTGTCTATTAGACAACCCGAAACAATAGCGCCATTTTCAGAACATAAGTTCTAAAGGCCATACTTTGCTTTTAAAACATTTAATCCAAAGTCACTCAAAGTATTTGTTTGGTTACTTACAGCAGGAGGTCAAAGCAGGTACGAGTATATTAAAACTTCATCCCCTATTATGTCACCTTCATTAGCCGTACCATGTCTGGTATAGCGATCGTAAATCCACCTTACAAGCACAGTATGAACCACAATTTCATCAAACCAACACACATTCATGTCTCGGGAAAATACTTTTGTGATTGAGCAGGGAACTTGTGATGGGCTATATTAATAGTGATAGTGATAATTATTCCGATAAAACATTGGATTCAACAAGTCTCAGATCCTCCTAATTTAAAATCACACTAGTTTTCGTGTGTTCTAAAAGAGGCTTGTAACTTTCGACTTTTTAGAAAAGTTTTCATAAATGCTTCAACCGAAATTTCCTTCACAACAGCAGTACCTCTTAACCCTAACAAAGCCAGGTAAACTCATAAAATACTCGTACAAAAGACCGCAAGACGTGTCAAGGTAACGTCGTAAACTTAATAAATTTAGGATATTTTAATATTTTTCTAGATATCCTTTAAAATAATAAACATATTTTAAAATATACATTTTTCGTCCTAAACTGATAGCAATAAAAATTTGTTGTTATCGTGCGATATCGGTTGCCATTGACAGTGAGCGCGGGTCTTAGCATATCTTCGAAGAAATAAGGGCCGTAGAAGGGCCAAAATCACACCAAACTGTGACTTTTTCGGGGTGATGAAGCACCTAATGAATCTCCAGTGGAATCTTGTCACTCCAAATCACAATTGTTTCTTAACAAAGTCAAACCAGAAATGAGCCTCACCACTGAAGATGATTTTTTAACGAAATTAGGGTAAGAGCCAAATCAGCGGATACACAGCGCTGTCTGTGGTCGTTGGGTTTTAGCTCTTGAGTTAAGTGTACTTTGTATGCATAAAAAACGCAAGTCTCGACGTGAAATCCGCCAAGTTGATGCCGCAGAATTACCCAGCTTTTGCGCACTATGAGGAATGGAATGTCCGGGGTTTTCTCGCACATTGTTCCAAACGGTAATAATATTCTTCAACGATCTTGCGTGTTTTGACGTACAAGTAGTGCTTCTTCTATCACAGACCTGGTTGTCTCATTTTTTTTATTATACAATGAATTGTGAACTCTGCAAGATGGCCATGAATGCCATAAATTGGACGTAACGCACGCAACGTTAGGCGAATATAGCACGAATTTTGATAATACATTTTAACAATTTCAACGCGATATTGAAGCGTGTAGCATTCTTCCATTATGAAATTTAAGACTTCAAAAGTATTTATTCAAATTTAACAGCTAACGCTTTACTAAGATAGCCTCTATACCCTGTCGAAGTTCGAGCGTCCCCATTGAAAAATCCTTTACCTATATACAATTCTTCTGTACGTTTGTTTCTCACTGAACTCATCCTTCACCACTGGACAGAATTTGATTAAAAAAATTATGTTTGAGTGGTCCCTGGATAGCTTAAATTCACAGATTTTTTTTCAGGGCAGGACAAAGTCTTCCGGGCCCGCTAGTTTTATTATATATTTTAACAAACGCTGGAAAACCTCCAGTGAGCGCAAATAAACCGTAACATGTGCGAATACAGCTTTTGGGATATTTATTATACTTCCTTTTAAGAAGTAATCGTATTTGATTCAATTTTCTTGAAATCTGATTCAAATCCCATTCAATTCTTGAAATCCAAATTTAATGAGAATGACATAAACAATCTTCACATCATAAAGACACTAAAGTTTGCACGTTTGTATTTTCATGGTTAAATTTTTCCTCGTAATATGTCGTGAATACATAATAATATTGACGTATTCAGGACGTAAAATATATTTTTTGGTTTTGCTATTTATATTCCAGCTTTCTTATATTTTGTCCTACAGAGCAGCTTATAGTGTGGCCCTCTTGGGTTTCAATCATTTTTTAATTTTAAAATGCTATTGAGAAATTTCAGTAGCATTTAGTTTATTCCATTAGGTAATTAATTTAACATGCTTGAATGGAATTTAGAATTTTTACTTCATAAACATGTAGTTATTGCGGTGGTAACAAACCAATTCATCATAATGATGACTTACATAATTTATATGGTGAGAACCCGTATATTGCTCGTATATATTTCTTTTCGCGAGAAACAATATACATATGTTGTGTGTTATGTATGTTTGTATTTTACGTGTAACATAAACACGCGTGTATTATATATATATATATATATATATATATATATATATATATATATATATATATATATATATATATATATATATATATAAAAGTTGTTTTTTAAGAGCTAGAGAACTTTAAATAATAATACAAGTCAAAAATATTGTTGGAATGATTTTTTATTATTATCTATAATCTGGTAGATTTCGTAGCATTTATTTCTTATTAGATTTATATTAGAATATAATTTCCAGCATATATTGGCCGCGGCTACGAGTTACATAGTCCCAATGGAAAAAATGAAAAATTAGACTGATCCAATGATCAGTCTAATTTTTCACAAGTTTTTCCAACAAATCTGACTGTATACATCAATGGTGACTTGAATATTGGCTTCCAATGTTTAAGAGTTGCTGGTGTGTTGGCATAATAAACCAATGACTTAACATAGCCCCATAAAAAGTAATCGAGAGGCGTTAAGTCGCACGAATGAGGGGCCAGTTAACATGACCACTTCTGGAAATAAAGTTGTCACAAAATTGATTTTGCAATAAATTGATGGTTAAGCGCGCTGTATGGCAAGTTGCTCCGTTTGTTGGAGCCAAATATCGTCGATGTTTAGCTGATTAATTTTTTAAATAGGCAGCATGGCTCGATAGCGCTGGCTATTCACCGTAACGGCAGCTCCTTCCTCATTTCGATAAAGAAAAGAACCAAAGGTGCCGCCAGCGTGTAAACTGCACAAAACAGTCAATTTTGATGGATGTAATGGTGATACGTTAATGGCATGAGAATTTTCTTCGCTCCATATACGGCAATTTTGCTTATCCACGAATCCATTTAACCAGAAATGAGCTTCATCACTAAACACAATTCTTTAATAAAAATGTTCATATTCGGCCAGTTTCATTTCTTTTTTAATAGGATAGGATGACAAACGAGCACACAGTCCACCTGATGGTAAATGGTTGCTGTCGCACATAGACATCTACATCTATCCTCGATTACGAATCAAAATGCAGATGCATTGTCATCCGTGAGGACTTAGATGGTAATGCCTCGTTTCCAGTAAAAGGGGTCTCCGGATCTCTACACTCACCATACGAAACACAGCAGCATTAAGCTACTATTTGACGCTGGTATTCTGTGAGAGCGTGGTCTTTGCCCGGTCGAGCCGACCCATTCGTGCTACAACTATAATACTATAACTGCAGCATGGCTCTACCACGTAATAATTTTAAATTAAAAATTAGCCCAATCAGCAAAAACGCAACGTAAACGGTGGCCATTTGGCTTTAATTCTTGCATGAGCTGTAATTTATAGGCACGTAAGCCAATATCCTTACGTAAAATTTTCCACATATTCGAAGGGCCAACAAGTTGAGTACGGCGACGAATCGACTTTTCAGCATCTTCGGTACGCACATTCTTTTTCTTGTTAATGGCTTTGAATTGAGAATAGTAAACTATCAATAACTGCACGAATTGCTTGCTCACTAGGCCGATTATGTTGACCGTAAAATGGAAAAAGTGCTCTATGAACTTCGCGAACAGATTTTTTTTTTTCAAAGTAAATTTCCACAAGTTGGAAGTGTTGTTCTAGCGTTAAGCGATTAATTATGAATTGCCAAACTTTACAGAACTGAAATGTCAACACAGCTTGACATTATCAACTGTCAAACCATAGATAATAACCATCAAAACTTCTCATGCAGCCAAAAACACCCAATATAAAATTAAATTCCATACATATAAAATATTATTTAAATACCATATCATTCATAAATATAAATAGCTTTGTATATTTCACATATACGCCTACATGAGAGATATAGAGAAGACCTCCTTTTGTACATAATATGCAATAAAATCTTTAAATGAATAAACGCAGAGTATTGAATGTAAATTAAAATTGTTCGTCCCATTCACACGATAAATCAGCTCCAAATTTTGGAAACAAGAATTTCGTTTTAATTTACTACAAACTTTATTACCGCTTTCAAATAAAATACCTGCCTATTATTTGAACGCGATAAAATAACATGTTTTTATTGTTTTTTTTTTCGAGAAAGGCTAATGACATTCTCAACTAGAAACACGTTAGCTGAAAAACCACTACCTACACACGCGAAGTCGTTTACAAAATCTTCTTTCATTTACAAATCACACTCTTTTATACAAATTAGTTTAATAAGAAGCTCCGTAAACATCCACTAAGTAATGCTAAAACGTAAAAACAAGCAAACTACCTCAAACCCAAAGTCCCAAATCTGCAATAACGGTGTTGTGCACAATAAAGAAATTGTAGAATTATCACGTCCCAGAGGACTATAATTTTGTGAATTATTAACGAACTTTCTCACTCAAACGCCTCCCCCAGCTTCCAGAGGTAAGGTTCCCGCAACGTAAACTGGGAATAAGTAATTCAATTAGGCGCTCCTATTCGATACTCGGTACGATTTACGAAGACAGCCCTTCGTTAGCGAAGGGAAAAATTTCCGATATTTTTACGTGAATTGGAATGGATTGAAATCGATGTTGTTATTTCGGACCATATAATATGAAATAATGGCCGATACGGAATATGTTTCTCTTTTAATGGAACACAGTTTCAACAAGTTTATTATGTTTCAACAAGATAATTTTTCTGTTGTTACGTTATTAAACGTTAATTTTGTAATTAATGTCTTTAACATCATCATCAGTCCGTAAAACCCACTGTTGGGAGATAGGCCTTTCTCACTGTAGGAAATATATTCCGTAATTGCCACATTTCCTTTCAAATACTAACAATTTTATCAGATTTTAATTCGACTTCGATTCGATTTCGACGTGTATCAGCCGTCGAATGGTGGATTCTGGACCCTAGTGGACCCTTATCCATTTGGCTACTGTCGCGTTATTTCTCATAAAACATGTAAAAGGGGGAAATATCAAACTTGGGTGTTATTTATTGTAATAACGTATTTTTAAAAATATTATCATATCTTAATAGAGAAGGCAAACGAACGTAATAATTATAAGTATTATTAAACCACTATTACTGTACACGACAACATGCAGTTATTTGCGTGTATAGAATAATTAATTGACATAAGTCACTGTTTTGCAGGAAAAACACTTACGTGCACATGCTACATGAAAAGCCACATAGCACAAACTAACCTACTGATGAAACGGCGGGGTGAATAAATTCTATAAATAATTGTATTTTTTCTCATATCATTAAAGTGACAAAAAATAATGTTCATACGTGGTAGAGCTACGCTCCAGTTATGTTAATAGTATAGTTGTAGCACGAATGGCTCGTCTCGACTAGGGAAGGATCACGCTCTCACAGAATACCAGCGTAAAATAGCAGCTTGATGCTACTGTGTTTCGTACGGTAAGTGTAGAGAACCGGAGATCCTTTTTACTGGAAACGAGACATTCCATCTTCGTCCTCATGGCTGACAACGCATCTGCATTTTGATTCGCAAACGAGGATAGATGTAGATGTCTATGGGCCACAGCAACCACCTACCATCATCATCTATCCTATAAAAAAAAGAAATCTACAGATGCGTTGCCACCTCTGGGGATTATAATGGAATGCCTCACCGACTGTAATTATGTTGACTCCATATATAATCTAAATACCTTCAGACCTTAATACAGTAGTACAACCTTAGGGCTTGCACTGTTATGTTAAGACTTATATATAACTATAAGGCTACTATTTAGCGTCAGAAATGGGTAGATGCTACCTACCCAGACCTAATACGTGGTAGAGTTTTTTTAAAAAGAATATTAACAATGCTATAAACATTACTAATATTCCCCTTAATCACTCGTGGTAAGCTTAAACTGCTTGTGTTGCGAGTGGTTACCGCCAGTAGTCGAATGGCGGATTCGAACCCACGACTTTTTCGAGATCGCGATCCGCGCCCTGCCATTAGGCTACTGTCGCTTCTAGTTATTAGTAGTATAGTTGTAGGTAGTAGTAGTATATTAGTAGTAGTATAGTTTTGGTGCGAATGGGCCGGCTCGACCGGGGCAGGACCACGCTCTCGCAGAAAAGCAGCGTAAAATAGCAGCTTAACGCTGCTGTGTTTCGTACGTACATTTTGATTCGTAATCGAGACATAAATGTCTGTGCTCGTTTGTCACTCTTATCCTATAAAAAAGTAAACTGTCTTGCAGTTGACCACAACATTAAGTAAAACACTTAAATAAATATTACGTGCTAATGAAATATCGTTAGGTTTTATAACTTTAAACGAGATTTTATCCCGCTACAAAATTTTTGTCGAATGAAAATAAGCAATACAAATTTCATTACAGTCGGATTCTTTCGTAAAGCCCTTCTATTTTACCTTAAAAAATTTAACAATAATGCCAGGGTGAGAAAGGAACTCGGCTTATTACGACGGCGTAATTCCATTCCCGGCATTTAGAAAAAGTCTGGTTGTATTTTTCGCGAAGCAGAATGAGTTCTTCACAGTCTTATAGGGTAAAATATAATTC
This sequence comes from Parnassius apollo, assembly GCA_907164705.1. Taxonomy (NCBI): domain Eukaryota; kingdom Metazoa; phylum Arthropoda; class Insecta; order Lepidoptera; family Papilionidae; genus Parnassius; species Parnassius apollo. The sequence goes on from CAJQZP010000373.1 coordinate 113,488, forward strand.
AGTAATGATAATCAGCAGTTATCAATATAGACACAATCAAGTCTTACCTTTAACATGTAAACTGATATAAGGAAATCTCCAAAAATCGTGTCACATGACAGTTTTGTTGTTATAATGTAATAATAGTGTCCTTCAGACAGAATTTTCAACTGAGACTAGCCATCTGCGTACGACAAAATAGTGCTCGGTCAACCACTCCCTATTCCTTTACTCTCATAGTCCGATGGCACAGCAACCCGACAAGACGGGGAGGGAACCAACGGCTTTACGAGCTTTTAGAGACATGGGGGTGAAACCCCATCAACATTCTGACTTCGGGTTGCTGCTAAGAACTTTTAAACACAATAAGTGTTCCGGGATGAATGACCCGGGATTCGAAAACGGGACTTCATGATCAGAAACGGCGAAAACCACTAGACGAATACAACGATGCTGTCAAATATTAGAATGTATCTAATAGTAGTGGCCCATGTGCATTATTATAAAGAAAACTAATAGTTTTATTCTATATACTCGTATATTTTAGTTGTATTTTACGTGCCATGCTGCAGCTATATTATGATTGCAGCACGAATGGGTCGGCTCGACAGAGGAGGGATCACATTCTCACAGAACGTCATCGTAAAACAGCAGCCTAATGTTGCTGTGTTTCGTATGGTGAGTGTAGAGATCCGAGAGCCATCTGAGAGAGAAACGAGGCATCCCATCTTAGTCCTCAGGGGTTACAAAGCATCTGCGTTTTGATTCTTAATCGAGTATTAATTTTGATGTCTATGGGCCACAATATCCACTTTCCATCAGGTTGACTGTACTATCATTTTATTTTTAAAAAATCATGTCGTCCCGTGTCGTAAAAGGTGCCAAAAGGAAAAAAACCAGGAGACTTTCTAATAATAGAAAGAAAATATAAAAACTGTGGTTACCAAAAATCTGGGTCTACTTTCAGCAGTGGACTTTTGATGGGTTGTGACGTTGATGGTGATTGTACAATACATGCCGATGGCGATCAACTCGTTCGAATAAATATCTTCTTTATAATATACTATCTGGCAAGGTAGACTCTGTTCTGCACTTTCCGACGACCCTTTGTTTTTTAAAAATCTTTAAATTCACAATAAAAATATCGATGGTCACTTATCGAGATAAAAACTACCCTATCTCTCAAGTTGAAGTAAGCAATACCCATTTACAAAAACGTTACAGCCTATATAAGTCCCACTCCTAGGCACAGGCCTCAGCTCATTTCTGAGAGGGTTTTAGGACAAAGAATGGTCCGCCGCGCTGCCCCAACGAGTGTTGGCGTACTTCACATGTCTTCGAAATATTTATTTTTCTTATTTCTCAGACATGCAGGTTTCCTCTCGAAGTTTTTCTTTAGCGCTGAGCATGCGGTAAATCAGCACCTAAATTTACAATTAATAATTTCGTTGATGCCGGCGGGGATCGAACCCGCTTTGCTCGCATACTGTGAAATTTACAGCGTGCGTTAATCATCTGAGCTACCATGGCTCAGACCCTACCAGCTACCCATTTACAAAATTTCATTAATTCGTTTGTAGGGTTTCGGAGTTCATCGCGGACAAACAATGTGACGCATAATTTTTATACATAAAGATATTCTTTGGTACATTTTTGATGTTTGAATTACAACCTTTTTCATCCTATTAAAAGAAGTGTTTCGAATAACAATTGTTAATAAACAATCAACGATTTTGACTCAACAAACCGGAAAATCTCGTTACTTTAATTAACGGCAACAACTGTTCAACGTTATACGAATACAGTTTCATGAATAAAAAAAAGATACGACTGATAGAATACTTCAACAGGAGTCCTCTTTTTAACATTGAAATACCATTGTAAATTATTATTTATTGATATATCACATTATATTGTTGTTGTTAGGTTGAGAGTTCATTCTTAATTTGTAATTGTTTATTTTTTTGCACTTATTTCAATCAATTTGAAAATATTCAAATTTTAATTAGATATAAGAATTAATACACTATATCAAATAATTTATCTTAATAATTTATTGAACTAATTTTAAAAACTTATTTATTACATAAGTACATAGATAATGACCAGGGCCTTTTTAAATATTGCAAAGTCATAAATGTTTTCGATAAAGTTAAATTTAATTTACTGACGGAAGTTAATAATTCAGAATATCTACTTCTTAGAAAACGACCTGTAAATCTACGAAATATAGCATTTAAATCCAACATGTATGTACTTCCGAAAACTAAAAATTTCTATGGAGCAAGAAAGTCCGTCCATCTTGTACCTACTTTTATTAATGAATTGCCAATAGAATTACAAAAAACATACGGTAAATCTAAACTGTTTAAAAGTAAACTTAAATCATATTTGTTAAATCAACCATACTTAGTGTAGTAGGTACTTCTATTAGAATAACGTGATTTAATATTAATACATCTTTGTTTCTATAAGACGACTCTCCAGCGTAGATAAACCCCTAGAGGTTTATATTCTAGCATTGTATTGGATACTGTAACAAAATTAGGCTTAATAAATTTAAAAAAAAAAACATTTATTACTCTATACATAAAAATCAAGTGGTGTCAGTTAGTATCGCTAAACTCAAAAATGACGAGATTATAATGATTTTTATTTGTTTGAGTAGATCCCTGGAAGGTTAAATTCACAATTGGACGCGGTACCTAGGTGTTTAGGTTTAGGTGGTAGAGCCATGCTGCAGTTATATTAGTAGCATATTTGTAGCATGAATGGGTTGGCTCGATCGGGGGAGAACCACGCCCTCACAGAATACCAGTGTTGTACACCTGTGAATATTGTGAATGTAGAGAATCGGAGACCCTTTTTACTGGAAACGAGGCATTCCCTCTTAGTCCTCACGTGTATCAACGCATCTGTACTTTGATTTGTAATCGAGGATAGATGTAGATGTCTAGGCGCCACAACGACCACTTACTATTAGGTGGACTATCACCCTATCCCATAAAAAAGGTAGTCTTATTATCGAAATCCAAAAATCACCCGTGTGAAGACAAGGCGGTTGACTAATAGATAGTAAATAATTAATTTAGTACATTTTAATCTTTATAATATATATAATTCTTCTGTCCGTGTGTCTGAACTCCTCCTAAATGGCTGGACCCATTTTAATGAAATTTTGTCTTGTGATTAGGTTGATTCGGGAATTGTACAGATTCGCAATTGAACCCGGTAGGTATCGCTGTTGTCGAGATTCACGAATCACCGGTGCGAAGCCGGTCTATACAATACAGTATAACTGCCAACATAAGTTGTGAGCACACTTTTTATTGGTCGATACGACGTTGACCACGCTGACGTTCAACGTGATTGGTTCATTAGTCCATTCTCGTCGTCTATTGGTTTCGAACGTTTCATTCGGCTTCCGTACACTTCAGAGCAATAATTTTAATGATAACTTTTTAATAAGTTTATTTTCGTTAATTGTTTTTGTCAGCTCGTTGTTAATTGTTGTTTGTGTATTCCTTGTAATTAATTGTTTTTGTTATTTCTTGTTTTTAATTATTTTTGGTGTTTTAATTTGAGTGTTCAGATTTTGGTCTAAATATGCAGAGAAGGAAGAATTCGATGTTAAATAGACAATCCCGACAAATTTTCTATTCAGTGTTTAGTTACATGAAAAAATTAGATACTGCGAAAAACATCATAGACGCATATAAAAAGACTGCTGTGGCGACTAATGTCTCAGTAGCTACTGTACGGCGCACCGCAACACCAGATTTTATAGAAGGCATATCACCTCTTCCTTCTTCTTAATAAAATAATCAATTCTAACCACCAGGTATACATTAAATACTTTATAGTACATAATAAAATAAAGTACATGAATATCTGCAACATTACTGTATCAAAGTAAAAGTTGATGTGTTCGAGTAAACATTTTCATAAAAGTCGCCGAAAATATTAAATTACGGATTGAAATAATAAAGGTATCCAATAATTTTGCCCGACAGTGTACCTACCTCCCACCACAGTTTATCTGTGCTCACCACTCGTGTCGGCAACTATACTATATAATTACTAATTTTGCAATCTAAAACATAAATTAATTTACCACATACATAGATTACAAAAAAAATGGAAAACAACAAATTAAATATAAATTTAATTTTGCACCGCTTCACTTTTATTTATGATAGATTTTGTGACATTAAAATCTACGAGCCCTTTCTACTGTCTTACTGTTTTAGTACATTTAAGAATTTTACTCTTACATATGTATGTAATTACTCTAAGGAAATTTACTATATTCAGTCATTATTAAAAAATACACGATAGACGCGTGCATTTTTAAATTGAACGATATCTACGACATAAAAGTTCAAAAAGCAATCAGTCAGTATTATTCAGGTTCACAATTGGAAGCACGTAAGCAAGCACTCTCCGAAAAACCAGCCGGTGTATGTAGACCATAAAATAAATCATGGGCGACATTTCACGGCGAGTCGCGTTGCCTAATAAAATTATAACGAGGCACTCTCTGTGCTAAAAGCTTGACTGTGAAATTGGTATTTTTGAGTATTTCAACAATTGCTGTCTTACTATTGTATAAATTGAACGGTAATGTACAGAAGGACCAATGTGTAATTTTATTTGTACACAAGTCTACTATTTCAATTCTACGTCCATTACAGCCCATAAAAATTCACTGCTGATCATAGGCCTCCCACCAGATTTCTTGCCATAGTTAGCAACCGCATCTTTTATTGTTTAGAGTCGTTATCGCCAAAATCTGCTGCCCATCTCCTGTGCCAGTTTCCGTATGTTGCCTCTTACGACACCCATGGAATGATATGGGGTTAATGGATATTCTTACACTGCCACTAAAAGGCATTTACTAAAAGGCTACTCTTTATTTGGATTTAAATATACAAATTTTGTTATTTTATTCTATCCACTAACAAAATTTACTAATTATAATATTCAGGATAAACTCGAGTGTACGTCCTATACACTCGTTATATTATTAACACGTAATATTTTAAAAGTGAGCTTTAATAATTATCTTCGCTCTTAGATCAATATCAATACGCGACCAAAATATGATACGTTTTAATTGTGATTGTATCTTTCTAGTTTCACAATTATTAAGCGTAAAATAAATACAACGCAACATTATGCTGATACGTCTTGATAATTTTAAAATTTAATACCAAGTGAATTTGAAACTCACCCTTCGCAGCTGTAATTAGTGAAAGTCACACAAGTCTTTATCACACACAAACACTTAATAGAGAAACTTCACGTTTGTTGCCAAAGATTAATTGCTATAATTATGTCTTAAACACTATTTATATAGGTACTGCTTAATTGCTAGGAATTAACGATAACATCTAAGTTGTAATTTTAAGAATATCCGAAAACACCTAAAATATTTTTAAGTGGCACGTATACACACAAACACTCGAGTCAAGAATTACGAAAACATGATACGGAAATTTTTCAATGTATACAGCGCACGTCACTCCTGTTGCCTGTAGCGCTCTACACTGCCTGATTTTCACGAAGCCCCCCGACGAAGGACAAGACGACGTTTGCCATCTCTTTCCCTTACCATAGCAGCTTTGCTTTTAACACGTGTTAAATTCTACAAAAAAAACTTTCACTAACATTTTCACGAAAACCTTAGCTAAAAGCTGAGGGTTTAAAATATACTGTCGCGGTGTTTTGAAGGGATCCATATTTTAAATATTAAACTTTTTACTTTCTTACTTTACGATTGGTAACATAGATTGAATTTTATAATCGTAAGTTAAAAATCTCTTTCGTTATTAGATCAGATTATATGTTTACGTGACTATGCATGGTAGAGCCATGCTGCAATAATATTACGGTTGTAACACCAAATGGGTCAGCTCGACCGGGATAGTTGTGTCTCACGGACACGCTGTCACAGGATACTAGCGTAAAATAGCAAATAAATGCTGATTTGTTATCATGGTGAGTGTAGAGAAACGAAAACTCTTTTTACCTCTGGTGTGACAATGCATCTGCATTTTGAATATTAATCGATCGTAGATGTCTATGTGCCACAGCATCCGCTTAAATTAAGATGGCATGTGTGCTCGTTTGTAGACTTTTCTTCCGTAAAAATGTATTTAAAATTATATAAAAAATAATACCCTTAAGCGACGAGCATGTATGCGTAGTTTTATGGAAGTAGAGGCGAGAGAGATATATCAGGATCGTGCTAAATGAAAGTCTGTAGTCTCTGCCTACCCCTCAAAATGACAGACGTGAGTGTTTATGTATAAATTAGTAAGATTTACCTTTGTATTTTACATTCAAACAACACAGTGAACCATTTTTAAGACTTTTTGGGCTCATAATAAGAAACTGTGCAAACGGGACATACAAAAAAATTTCAAAAGGATTTTCCTAATATCCAACGCTGCTTTTCTCTTAAAATATTCTACTCAAAACAAAATAAGGGACGGGATCAGTTTACAATGTAAAACTGACCTAGTTTTCTGAATAATGTGACTTCTCAGAGTTACATTCTACGGGTTGTACGGGTTGTTAGCAGGCCATATGTCATTTCATTTTTACAACGAGTGGTGGAAGGTTTCATCCACATGCAGGATAATGCACGACCTCAAACAGCCCGGGCAACCATCTCTGTACTGTGAGAAACCAATATTCAATTTTTAGCATGGCCTGCTAACAGCTCTGTCCTGAATCCAATTAAATACCTTTGGAACCAATGAAAACCTCGAGTCTGGGCAGTTGAAGAGGATGTAAACAACCAACAACAATTGATTCAGTTACTGAAAAGATGCTTTGAAGAGATTTCAGACAAAAACATCCGCCATTTTATTGAGGGCATACTAACAAGTCACAACAAAAGTAAGCAACACAGCTGTTCATTAAACAGCTTTAAAAAGTGAAAAAAAAAACATCCATAAATTAAGTTTTATGCTTTAAATTTAATAAAATTTTACTAAAAAAAAACATAGTTTTATCGAATTTTAACAACCCAACGTACATATTCTTGACCAAAAAATTTTCGGAAATTTGTCGTAAGTAGCCCTTATTTTGCTTTGAGTAGTTTCCCAAAAATTTATTAACTCGGCTAGATGTAAAAAGTAATTATATCCATTATTAACGCAAAATTTCAATTATCATTACTACAGCCCACTGTTGAAGATAGATCTCACCATGAAATGTCACAAACCATTCGGGACAGCCCGAGCACGAACCTGCACCCATCAACTTCCCACTTCTTTAATTTGTCCGTTTTCAGGCTATTTGACCTGCACATTACCACTTCAACTTACTGATCTTTTGGGCTATGTTAATTTCTCTGGTTTAACGGTGGATATTCTAATTGCGAACTCTATCACGCAGAGAAACTACGAGCGTAAGTGCATTGTTCGCTGAGCGAGCTCGAGCTTCATCAAACGGCCAGTAATGAGGGACCACGTCTCAGATCCATATGTTACTTCTGACAACACCTACCGATTGTACACTCGCCGTGTGAGTGAAATAGAGGAGTAAATCTTTAAAACAACTTTTAGACAACGATAAGGGTGTTGTAAGACCGGCTGTGTGGGATTTTACCCACCAAAAAAAACCTCCTCTCTCTTAAATACCTAGCAACACGAGACCGCGTTAGCATTACATCATAGTGCTGGTACTCCCACTCATCGCTGCATTACGCGACCGTTTATTCTTCTTTTTCTTCCTTCTTATTTATCAGCAAGACCTCCCTTACATACCCCGTCATCGCAGTCCAGTTGTCATTTGTTGCCACCGTCCAATGAATGACCTTTTCCAGCCTCTAAGGCATTCTCTTCTCACTCTGCCAGCGTAGCCGTATTTCAGATTAGCACTGACTGACAAAGAAGGTACGTTCGCTGGAGTTGATAACGCTCGGACAGTACATGCAATCAGGAACGTTGCAGATTGACATACGATGTAAGTATGCATTGAACTGTCCGTGTGCTGTAAGGAATTTTGTGAGGTAGTAGTTTACCTCTGCATGTGTCCAAAGTCCGGTTTCCCCGGATTCCCAGCGCCCTTACTAGAGCATAAAAGTCTCCTCACATTCCCGAATCCTAACGTCCATGAACGGTTCCTCGCCAGCCCGCCGCTATACCGTCACCGATGTACGTTGCCAGCTACTTCACGATGTGCCTCGCAACGGCGCGGTGCGAAACCACTGTTCTCTTCAAGTATAGTTGCGTCGCGTCGCGTCGCATCTCGGTGTGAACTGACACTTATTGTCAATAACATCTATTTAAGGTTATCGTCAGTGTTGTCGGTAACAAATCGTTTTTTCATTACACAACTGACAAGCACTATTGAAGAAACAACAACAAATTGTAAAATTAACAAACAAGCATTGGGCAGACATAACGAATTCTTCCCTGCCCAAAAAATGAGTAAAACTGGTTAGATGGTTCGATAGTTGCCTAGTATTGGGGCGAATGCAAACATATTATGTCATAACTAACTTCACTTACTGTAATGAATACAAAAACTGGTGTAAATAACCTATGAGAACACTTTATTATTAAAATAACGTCCGATCTAACTACGTGAAAGGAAAACTTTGTACCTATTTATAAGCATATGAAGAAGTTGATATGAACTAGAAGTGCATTAAACTAAAATTGGCATACAATGTGTGTTACAAATACAATAAATTAAATTAAATAATACATACATTGTTTACGTTCGTACTGCTGTTGTCAAACACATAATAGTCGCTTGAACAAATTATGCTTAGAAATTACCTAGGCTGCACTAAAAGTATCGGGAATGGAATATTTCCACTGTTCCTGTCATATTAAAATCTTTTTAATTGAAAACTCCTTGGTTTTAAAAATCGAATACCATTTATTTATTTAAAAAATATTCTCGGTCTTGTCACAAGGTTTTGTCAAACTTGTTTAGTCGTTGAGAAAATGGAATTGACTCGAGAAAGTTCAAGAGCGATGATTTATTATGACTTTCGAAGTGGTTTAACACAAAAACAGTGTGTTGACCGGATGATTTCTGCATTTGGTGATGAAGCCCCATCCAAAATCACAATTTATCGGTGGTTTGCTGAATTTCAACGTGGACGTGTCAAGCTTAGTGATGATCCCCGTCAAGGTCGTCCAAAAACTGCAGTCAACCAAGAAAACATTGATGCTGTGCGTAAGCTTATTGAGGAAGAGCGACATGTGACATACCGCGAAATTTAGGCAACTTTAGACATTGGCATGAGTCAAATACAAATAATCCTGCATGAACAATTAGATGTAAAAAAGTTGTTTTTCCGATGGATACCGCATTCGCTCTGTGAAGAGCAAAAAGTGGCTCGCGTTACATGGTGCGTCAGAACTCTTGAAAGATTCCACGCAGGATCCTCAAATGCTGTATACAACATCATATCAGGTGACGAATCCTGGATATACGCGTACGAACCCGAAACAAAAAATGTGTCACGAGCTTGGGTGTTCGAAAATGAGTTAAAGCCAACAAAAGTTGTTCGTTCACCGAGTGTTGCAAAAAAATGGTGGCCACGTTTGTCTCCAAAACCGGCCATGTTACGACTATTCCTCTTGAGGGACAAAGAACGGTTAATAGAGAATGGTATGCTAGCCATTGTTTGCCACAGGTCGTTTCTGAAGTCCGTAAAGAGAACTGCAACCGCCGCATTATCCTCCGTCACGACAATGCGAGTTCTCACACCGCACACAGAACAAAAGAGTTTTTAGAGCAAGAAAACATAGAATTATTAGACCTTCCGCCGTACAGCCCCGACCTAAGCCCTAACGATTTCTATACTTTCCCTAAAATAAAGAATAAATTTCGTGGACAGAGATTTTCATCACCTGAAGAAGCTGTGGACGCCTACAAAATGGCCATTTTGGAGACCCCTACTTCCGAATGGAATGGTTGCTTCAATGATTGGTTCCATCGTATGGAAAAATGTCTCAAATTTCGCGTAGAATACTTCGAAAAGCAATAAATACATTTTTAAATAGTAATGTTGTGTCACTTCCTTGATTCCCGAAATTTTCTATGTTGTTTATTGACATTCATACTGCTAATATCTCAGGGTAAGTACAAGTATATCATCATTTTAATTTACTGAAGACCTTTTGGGAATATGTTATTTACATCATAACAACAACATCTGTAAGAAAAAAATATATTTCTTCAATTTTTATTTTCATACAAAAATAAAAATATTTTAATTGGACCTTCTAAACGGTAATAGTCCCAGTTAGCAATAAAAAGTGCGTGGCGAGGGAGGGGTGGAGGGGTGTAGGAGGCGGTGCTTACTCATTTAAACTTGAGCTAATCACCTAATTAGTAACCTGTGTCGTCAGTCGCCTTTAATGCGCCCGCGACAGTTGTCTTTTCGTTGTGAGATTAATATTGCGAACGCTACCGTACCTTGTTACGATGGCTTACCGATACTCAAATGTGGAGTATACCGAAATGGTGCGAATTTTAGCAATTTGCAATGATAACGTTAGTGAAGGCTGCCGTGAATATTCAAGGCGATTTTCCAACTCACGAGCACCGAGCTACGCTACGATGCTAGGCGCTACACTGCGATTGCGAGATTACGGGCAATTCCAGCCTGTATCAATCGATCGTGGTCGTCCACCGAGGCGAACAGTACGTGAGCAGGAAGACATACTGCAGTGTTTTGAAGAAAATCTAGCAGCGAGCACTTATGAGGCAGCCCGACAGTTCAATGTCACAATACTACGCATGGAGTGTCCTACACAATGAAGAGAAGTAGGTATCCTTTTCACCTGCACCGTGTTCATGGTTCCCTAGCAATGCACTCGCTCTTTCAAGAAAACCTATTGCCTGCCAAGGCTTATGAAGGAACCCCTGCTTGACCACATTAGGAGGAATGAAAATAGGGCGGATGAACTATTAAAACACAAATTTCAAGCAGGGTAATGAAAATAAGGAATCACACTTACCGGGGTGTTACTTCGATGCGGCTTGGACGCTTTGCTGCTGCGTTGCGACTTCTGGCGGATCTCCTGAGGCCCCAGAGATGCAGTCCTGGACGATGGTGCGATAGAAGAGAGCGCACGCAGGCTCTGCACACGCTTATATTCCCCCTCTCGCTCATGGTTGCTCACGCGATATTCTAGAATCATCTTCTTTCCCCTCTCACCCCACCACCCCGGTGTGTCGGAGGGACGACAGGTGAAGGAAAGGTCGAAGGAAGGACAAAACGCTTGGCAAGCCTACCTTCGAATAAAATAAAAACGTAAAACGAATGGTTTTCCGCGCAACCAGTATACATTATAATGCATATATTAGGTATTTACACATATATTCTTAGCATTGTGGGAAAACTGTATGCTAAAGTACTGATTGAAAGGTTCATGAAAGAAACTGATGGAAAAATTTGGGATATGCAAGCGGGATTTAGAAAGGGAATGGGATGTACAGATCAAGTCTTTTCCATGCGCATGATCGCGGAGAAGTTTTTGGCCAAAAAATCAAAAGGTTTTTTGTGCGTTCATGGACTTAGAAAAGGCCTATGACAGAGTTGATAGGGATGTGCTATGGCAAACACTGAAATCATTGGGTTGAGCGCAGCACAAACCTGCGCGAGTTACATTTTGTAATTGATTACTAGCTGCTGAACGAGCTTACATTTTATGGACTTATGAAGCAACATTTGGCAGAATAGGGCTATTTAATACGCACAATGAACACTTGTGGTACTATGAAAATCCACATGAACCAAGACCGCATAGCTTTCAACTCCGGTTTAGTGTCAATGTGTGGGAAGGCCTTATTAATACGTTACTGGGCTAGTTTTCGTAGAAAGATTAAATGGTGAAAGCTCTCATAATTTTCTCACCGACACGCTGCCAGAATTATTAGAGAATATACGACTTGCGTCTCTAGGCAATATTTATTACCAACTTGACAGGGCATCAGCCCATTATGCTCGTCAAGTTAAGTATTACTTAAACAGAGAATACCCTGGACGCTGGATCGGACATGGCGGGCCTTATGCATGGCCTCCCAGATCGCCAGATATCACACCAATGGATTTTCATTTGTGGGGGCATGTAAAGACATTAGTGTATACTGGTCGCACACTAGAAACACGCGACATGTTGAAAGAAAAAGTAATTTGGACATTCGATGAAATCAAAATGAATACTCAACTTTTATCTCTTGTCTCTATCTGTCGGTGAACAGTTAACTTTTAGGTGTCACCTATGCATAGAATGTGGATATGACTATTTTGAACGCTATGTGCGCGATACTCACCGCCATCCGCGGACGAGTACCTACCTCTAATTCTGATGTATAAATTTTTATTTTAATATTTTTACCTTTGCACCTAAATATTTTTATTCAATTACTGTTAATATCTATATTTAATCATTATAAATATTTTATTGTAATATTTGTAATTATTTTAACCCGCCTCCATTTTTTAAATACAACTTGCATGAAATAAATAAAAAATAGCTATAATAATACTCGACATTTAATTTTCACGTGCTGCGAACCGAAAAGGCCTGGCGGCGCTTTTGATGACGCCTGTATTGACGTCATATATACCTTTGGCTTGGCCTTGGGCTGCCGCACGTGCGACGTTTAGGCATTGCTAACCGCCGGAGGCGGCTTTGCCATCCCAAGGCACCATTATTGGCAAGCAGTGATCGTAACAAACTACGTAAATGTCTATTAAAGAATGTCTGTAAATTCGTAAACAAATTAATTAAATAATCAAATAGTAAATCAAATTGCTCTATGCAAAAAAGGAGTACATATAGGAAAAATTAATGTAAATTTGTCATTTGGAGTGGCGCCCTGGTGCCATAGGCACAGTGTATTATGCTGCGGCTACACTAACGAGCAACGTCAATACCCATAAACGCAACAATTATTGCCTTAAATTTAACGCGATAAAATGAGTGGCTACATTTGAACGGTCAACGTCGTTTCCCGCTGAACGGTATTAAATTTGCCGTTGAACGGCGTTAAATTTGCCGTTGAACGGCGTAAAATGTTTCGACCGGGGAAGGACCACGCTCTCACAGAATACAAGCGTAAAATAGTAGCTTAATGCTGCTGTGTTTCTATAATATAAAAAAATAAACAAATATAATATATAGTTAATTGTTTATAAAATAAAAAAAATGAACAAAGAAAAAAAGAATACAAAGAAAAAGAAGATGGTGGATGCTAAAAATGCACAGGAAACGTACACTGTAAATCTATTTATGTTTTATTTTTTTTTCCCACACCCAAATTGCACTAGAAAGATGTCCAATGGTTTAAGCTAAATAATAAGACAAATGTAAATACATTTTAATGAAATAATAACTAATAAGCCAATCATAAATACTGGTTAAGTGCGAATTAGGTTTCGTACCAATGTACACTAATATTTGACCTGCAAAAATTATTTTTTTCTCCTGCTTATTTTTCTTGGTTTCATACCGTAAATTAAAGTATATTTTTGAAGTAATTTTTTTTTAATTCAATCTCGAAAAGCTTTTTCATTACTCCACTCCATCGCAGTCATACGTGCAACCCCGTGGCACTCACCGTGCACAATGAGACAAACGTAGTGTGGCCGCTTCAACGCGATAATTCGCGCGTTAATCCTTTGATGTACCGCCACTCGAGTTATCGGCAAACGGGAAACGGTATTGTTAACGCCTTGTCAAATTATCGCGATAATTCGTGGCCACACCTAGATTCAACGTCCATCAACGCGATAATTAACGGCATTTCTCCTTAGTGTGGCCGGGCCATTAGTAGTAGGCACTCGCGACGCAATCAGCTGAGCGCAGGCGTCGACCAGCACGGCGTCGCGTCGCAGAGGTTATTCTTTATAATTACCTGTTATTCATTTTAATATTTGATTTTTTAAATGTTATTTGCTTATTTAATTATGTATATTTATTTCAACACGTTGTGTGATACTGTTATCAAGTGTAAAATAAAAAAGGCATTTTATGTGTCTATTTATTCTAAAATTAAAAATTATTGGAGGGGCGAAAAGTGGATTGCGGAAATCCGTCTGGCTACCCTGAATGTATGTAGATGAATGAATGATAAGATGGATGAAGTATTCGAAATGATGAGTGACAGAGGAATAGATGTGTTATGTGAGAATGAGACGAAACGAAAGGGAAAGTATGCCACTGCACATGGCACGTATACCGCGTATTGGTCTGGCGTAGACGAGACCGAACGGGCATGCCAGGGTGTCGGTTTCATCCTTTCAGAAAGAATGGGTCAATGTGTGAAAGAGTATGAATGTGTAAGCCTGAGGCTGCTATGGATACGAATTAAAGTGGGCTTAAAGAAGCTGTTCCTGCTAGGGGTGTACGCCCCAGACATGTCTAAGCCCACTTACATCCGAGAGCAGTTTTGGGACATGGGGAGCATTTATACGTGGTAGAGCCATGCTGCAGTTATATTAGATGTATAGTTGTAGCACGAATGGGTCGGCTCGACCGGGGAAGGACCACGCTCTCACAGAATACCAGCGTGAAATAGTAGCTTAATGCTGCTGTATTTCGTATGGTGAGTGTAGAGAACCGGCGACCCATTTTACTGGAAACGAGGCATTCCATCTTAGTCCTCACGGGTGACAACACATCTGCATTTGATTCGTAATCGAGGATAGATGTAGATGTCTATGGGCCACAGCAACCACTTACCATCAGGTGGACTGTGTGCTCGATTGTCACCCTATCCTATAAAAAAAAACATGGTAAGGATGGTGTTGACAAAATGTAAGGAAAATGAAAATATGTTAGGAGACTTTAATGGAAGGGTTGGGGTGAAGAGGTCTGGTTATGAAAGGATATTGGGAATGTTTGGTGATGAAAGTATAAATGAGAATGGTGAAGACCTCCTCACCGTATGTGTGGAAAATAATCTTTTTGTGACGAATACTTATTTCGTCATAAGAAGATTCACATGTATACATGGGAAAGAGGTGATGATAGATGCATGATAGATTTCGTAATTGTGGAGGAAAGAATGAGGCGCGCAGTCGTAGATACAAGGGTTTACCGGGGGTCCAACGTAGGGACGGATCATTACTTGGTCTTATGTCGAATTAATGGTCTTTTCAAGCGTTGGCGGCATCGGACATCTGTGTCTACCACTGCGTTACAGCGTATAAGAATAGAGAAGTTACAAGATGAAGATGTGAAAGAGAAGTATAAATGTAGACTGAGAGGAAATATTAGATGTTTGAATGAGTTGTGTATGAATGATTTAGACTTGAATACTGTGTGGGACAATATTAAGAAAGGTTTGGTGGATGCCGCCACTGAAGTATGTGGTGTAAGTAAGAGAACAAATGAAAGGAAAAGTAATACTTTGTGGTGGGATGATGAGGTACGGGTGGAAGTTGAATCAAAGAAGAATGCATGGTTAGATTTACTAGCAACCAAAGCTGGTAATTCTTCTGGTATGAATGATGAGATTGAAAGAAAAAAGGCAGAATTTAGACGTCTAAATAAAAGAGTAAAAGAAGTTGTTGAAAGGAAAATGAAAGAAAGAACGGATAAGAATGATAGAAGGATATCTGATAATTTCCAGGCTAACATAAAAATGTTCTGGAAACTCGTAGGAACTGCCAGGGGAAATACAAAACAGCCTATAATTAGTGCTATAAGAGACGAGAATGGATGTATTCTGAATGATGAAGCTTCGAATTTAAACAAATGGAAGGAATACTTTGAAAGCGTGTTTATGAGTCGTCTGAATTAAATAAACTAGAAATTCCGAAAGAAGTGGAAAAGGGGTATGGAGATAAGTGTAGATGAAATAATGAAAGCAATGAAAAGCATGAAAGCAGGTAAGGCAGCTGGATATGATAGAGTATCACTCGAGATGCTAAGGGCTGGAGAGGGAGTGGTGGCAGGCCTGCTGTACACCTTGTTTAATTTATGTTGGGAATTAAAACGGGTACCGGATGACTGGTGTAAAGCAGTTATAGTACCAATATATAAAGGAAAAGGGTCACAGCAGGACTGCAAAAACTACCGTCGTATCAGCTTGCTTAGTATTGTGGGTAAACTGTATTGTTGCGTGAATAAGTCAACGTCATACACTAGCGCCATCTAGTGTCAGGAACGAGAGCGAGGGGAGCTTTGCAGAAAATGACATCACAAATCTTTCAATCGACAGCGCCATCCAGTCTCAAACCGAAGAACTAAGTTTCTAGAAAATCTACACTAATGAACAATAAAGGGTTCAACCTTCGTTGAACCCTTTATTGTTCATTAGTGTGGTTGCACAATCCAGTCCGCAGCAAAGGGAAATCTCCTACCTAAGCTTCAAGCTAAATGGGACGGCCCGTACCGGATTGTAACCAGGATCAACGATGTGACCTACCGGATACAGAAAGGCGCAAGAGGGACTCCTAAGATCGTCCATGTGGATCGCTTGGCGCGTTATTATGGGACCGATAATGCTCGGGACGAGCATGTCTTAGGAGGGGGCAGTGTTGTGTGAATAAGTCAACGTCATATACTAGCGCCATCTAGTGTCAGAAATGTCGCTTCTCCTCGGTTAGCTTGTGCAGAGGTTTGGCTATATCTGCAAAGTTCTTCACAAATCGCCGGTAATAGGAGCACAAACCCAAAAATGCTCTAACCTGCGTCTTGTCTTTTGGAACCGGCCAATCCTTGACAGCGGCGATTTTTACTGGATCTGTGCGGGTACCTTCTTCCGATACTACAAACCCCAAAAAGTTAACTTGCCGTTGGAATAGTGAACATTTCTTCGGGCTCAACTTGAGGTTGGCACTCTGAATCTTCATGAGCACGCGTTCCAGGTTTTGAAGGTGTTCCTCAAACGTACGGCCTACGATGATGATGTCATCTAAGTAGACCAGACAGGCATCGCCAATTAGCCCGGTAAGTACAAGTTCCATCAGCCTTTCAAACGTTGCTGGAGCATTGCACAACCCAAACGGCATTACTTTAAATTGCCACAGACCCTTTCCCGTCGAGAACGCAGTTTTCTCCTTGTCCTTAGGGTCAATTTCAACTTGCCAGTAGCCACTTTTTAGATCCAGCGTGCTAAACCACTTTACTCCTGTAAGCATGTCCAGCGTGTCATCAATTCTTGGCAAGGGATAGCTGTCCTTCTTCGTAACGTCGTTCAGACGGCGGTAGTCAACACAAAACCGCATGCTGCCATCCTTCTTCTTCACCAGCACCACTGGTGAACACCATGGACTAGAGGAAGGTTCAATAACACCATACTTCACCATTCCCTCAATCATGGTTTCCACTTCCTTTTCACGTGCTACCGGCAATCTTCTTGGCCGCTGACGGATAGGCAATTCTTCTTCTGTGTTTATTTTGTGTTGAACTAAGCCAGTCATTCCTATGTCAGCATCGTTTGATGAGAATACATCGGCGTACTTGAGTAACAACTTCTTCGCCTTGACCAATTCGTTCGGGGAGAGAACACTACGACAGTCTTCCAAAAATGTGGTCACTCTCGCTTCTGCATCCTTGCTGGGGGTCCCACTCGATATATATTGGCACCGACGTAACCAATCCACTTCCTCACAAGTACCAATCAGTGTGCCTTTTTCTATAATCTGTTCCCGGTCGCAAAGGTTCAGCACACGTACTCCTGAGATGTCGGTGGTCCTGACCAAGGTTCGAGCTACTTTCCATGGAAGGTCATTGTTTACCCTTTCCACAAGTACACAACGGTGAGCTTGCCCAGCGTTTCGAGGAAGACTAACCGGAACAATCGTTTCCGATCTCGGCGGAAGAACAATCTTCTTAATGCTGTACACGTTCCTTGGTAACGCACCTTCCATAAAAAGTTCCTCCTGTCCACATTTCAAAACACCTTGCTTAACGTCGATCTCACAACAATTATTCCTCATAAAGTCTAGGCCTAGGATGCAGTCGTTCATTATATCAGCCACGATGACATTATGCAGGTAGATCACGTTGCCTAGCTTCAACTCCATCTCCTTCTCTCCACGGACGGGTATACGCTGACCGGTGGCTGTTACCAAATTAATGCGTTCTCGGTTGTATGCGGAGTCCCCAAGGAACTGACTTATAAGTTGGGAACTAACAACTGTACGAGAGGCTCCAGTGTCTATGGTCAGTTTACACGGCATTCCGTTGACCTCGCCCTTGATGATTAGACTGTTCCCTGTTTGTGAGATCGAGATCCTTGGGGCTCTTTTAACATCAGCCAGCACCCGCCCCACAGTTCTGGCTTTTACTCGTTTCCCTGCTGCTGCTGGGCGGTGCTGTTGGCCGCACTACCCTCCTGAGATTGTTCAACTTCCCTTTCTTGGGTTCGCTTAGGGCAGCTGGATCGAAGATGGCCCTTTTCCCCACAGCCATAGCACCTAGGGCTGTATCTTTTGTTGCGGTCGCGAACTGTAGCTGCTGCAACCTCCCTGACACGATGGGGACGATCCGACGATGATCCTGCCGCACGGCTTCCACCTCCAGTGCATGGGCCAAGGCGTCCTTAAGCATCTCGTGGTGCCCGAGCCTCACAGCAGCTCTGACTTCTAGGTCGCGGATACCGTCGATGAATGTCTGCACCAGGTTCCCTTCAATGAGCGCAGGTACAGACCGGTATGCTTTTCGCACCAGCTTCTCCAACTCTAGAGCCCACTGCTGCAGGTTTTCGTTGATGCGCTGCACGCAATCTTTAAGCTGCGCACGAAAGACGTGTTCCAGGCGAGCGTCGCCATATCTCGCCTCCAATGCCTCAAGGAGTTGTCCCACCTTATATTCCAGCTTTGCTTTCATAACAGCCTCGAACTGGATTTTGTAGGCTGACCAGGAAGAAGTCCCGTCGAACGGTGGCACCTTGAACAACCCACGTAGCGAAGGTGTAGTAGCTACTACGGGAGCTGTAGTTCCATCCCCAAGTTTGAGTTCGTCCAGTGATTTCTTCATGTCAGCCATTACGTTGTCAACCCGATTGTTCACTTGGTCGATTCGGGTTTCAGCTTTCTCGATTCGGGCTTCAGCTTTCGCGATTTGGGTTTCAGCTTCTGACAGGCGGTTGTCATGCTGAGCAACCCTATCCTTCACCTCCTTGATCTCCTTCCCGAAGGTAGCGTGAAGGTCTTTTATGAGGAGCATCTGCTCTTCCAACTGACGGGCCTGTTCCTCTTGTCCGTCCCGCAGCTGCTCTTCCAAACGACGGGCCTGTTCCTCCTGTCGGCAAGCCTGTTCCTCCTGTCGTCGAGCCTGTTCCTCCTGTCGGCGAGCCTGTTCCTCCTGCTGCTCTTTCAACAGACGGGCCTGTTCCTCTCGTCCGCGCTGCAGCTGCTCCTGTAGCATCGCCATCAGAGCACCTAAATCAGGTGTTGCAGATGTAGGAGCTACTGACGGGCCTGCCGCCGGCAGCTGGCCCTCCGACGTCTGCGGCGTTGCACCACCAAATCTTCTTTGGTCCGTCTCCTGCTGGCGTTGACTTCTGGTACGGACACCCTCCGTTTGCTCCTTAGGTAAAATCGGCATAATTTTATCCCACTTCTGACACCAATTGTTACGAGCTTGAGGTTCGTGACAATAAAAATTGCCGATAAAATTACCTAAATTAACACTTTAATTTACTTTACACCAAATTAAAACTTAAAACACTAATAATTAAACACACTAATTCACTTTATTCCGCTCCGAAACTTCGCTTGTCTCGCCAAATCTAATACTGCCCCGATCGCATCTTGCAGCGCCTATATATACAAATTAGCAATAAAGCATCCGGAATATTCAAGTAAATGCGCGCAAAGCGACGAGTGTTCCAGTGTAGATTTTCTAGAAACTTAGTTCTTCGGTTTGAGACTACATTTTTTTACATTAAAATTTAACATTTTTGATATAATTCAAATTTAAATTTAAATAGCGGCTCTAGTGGCGATGACTTTCAGTAAGTATATAAATGTGCGTGAATGTATATATGTGTTTGTGTGCGTCTGTACATGTGTGTGTGTGTGTGTGTGTGTGTGTGTGTGTGTGTGTGTGTGTGTGTGTGTGTGTGTGTGTGTGTGTGTGTGTGTGTGTGTGTGTGTGTGTGTGTGTGTGTGTGTACATATACATATATGTGCACGTGGTGTGTGAATGAGTGTATGTATGTGTGTATACAAGCTCGTGTCTGTGTGTGAGTGTGCATGTGTGCATGTGTTGGTTACCTGTATGCTCTATGGATAAGGTTCCTTGGGATCGGTATGAACATTCCGCATAATGGAACCATTAATTGAATCAAAATTTTAACAAATTCTTATGAAAAGGTTTTCAAGATCTTCATAGCTAAGTGAATCCAACCATTCTGTTACAGTTTTCCTGCAAGTGTAAGATAACATGGGGTATATTTTAAATATAATGTTTACTTTGTTGTATATATAAGCAGACTGCCTACTATATTGTCGTCTAGCGAACGCAGTACATGCGGCAGTGACGGGTGCAACGATATCCTTTTTTCTTTTATGACTCAGGTCGACATAAGGCAGTGGCACGTTAAAATGAGATTCAGAATATTGAGTTATCGGACTGTGAGTAGGCCACTCATTCTATATGGTGTATCAGTGGGAAAACGATAAGGTTTGCAGTAGATGACTTTGATAAGTGATCTTTGAGCTCTTTCGAGCGCAAGGAAGTGAGTTTTGTCTGCTCCTCCCCAAATCGAGATACAGTAGGTGAGCACCGATTGGGCCAGGGCCACGTAGATTCACTTTTTAAGTTTGTTACACATGATCTGCCGTAGTGATTTGAATATCCATATGAGTTTCCTAGTGTGGTTTATTTAAAGCTCCAAATGTGAGTGCCAGCTGAGTCGTTGGTCCATCAATATACCTAGGTATTTAGTTTGGCTAACTTTTTCAATAATAGGACAGTCGCAAATCCGGTTACCAGGGTTAGAGCAAGTGTGAATTTTAATGGCAAAGTTATGGTTAGGTTGGGATTTATTAGAAGGAGTGAAGCAGATGTAGTTTGTTTTCTGAGTGTTCAAGGTAAGAAGGTTGTCTCTAAGCCAGTTATATACGTTAACCCTATCTCACTAACCTTCGTCGAAACGACGACGCGGACTCAAATAAAGTGGTATAAATTTTGAGTGCGTCGTCATAAGCATTGCAGATTTCGGCTAATCTCAGTTGACCCAAGGCTCGCCTCTGTGCGCCGTTCCAGCCACCATGAGTCGTCGAATCGACGGAGGTTATTATTAATGTTATTCTTTCAGTCATTTAAAATTTTTTTTTGGTGTTTAATTATTTCGGTGTTTTGTAAACTTTGTACTTAATTTGCCTACATTGAAATAAGAACTTACATTATTTTTATACTTGAATATATTTTTATTTTAGATACTATTCGTCAGCTGTTATAAGATGATAATAGTGACGAATAAAACTGCTCTAAGAGTGAGATAGAAGACCACCTTGAGGCTGATCCGGCTTATGAAACAGATGGTAAGGAAGAATTTTTTTCTGTGATAGAACAACCACCTTTAACCGAAGACATCCAGGCAAGTATATCAACAGTACATACAAGCCAAAGCTCCAAAAGACAATATTCCTATTGTTGACTTGTGATAAAGAAGGGACAATTGATGAGTGAACCAAAAAGCCCACGATGGTCGAGTTTTACAATCAAACTAAGGGCGTATCATCAAAAATTAGTCGAGCCATACATGCAAAAAAGATTACAAATTCCGACACTTCAAAAGGGACTGCGGGACTAAATAACAGCGATTTTGAATATGCCAGGAACCAGTAGTTCTACTTCTACACATGAGACTGATCAAAGAGAAGATGCAGTTAGTCTTCCTATTGCCAAAAAATTTGTGCAATTTGCCCCACCGTAAGGGAATAATGACAAAGAATTGTTGCACCAAGCGCAACAATTCCTTGTGTGGCGAACACAAACTTGACATTTGTCGCAAGTGTATTAATTAATACTTTTTTTCTAAACTGTTTCTTTCTTTTGTTGATTTTATTACTTAATTTTAATATAATATATATATATATATATATATATATATATATATATATAATATATATAGTATATTAAAAAGAGATTCGGGCCCAGGACATTACCCTGTGGGACTCCAAATCACTGTGTAAATTATTTATTTTTACTTCCTGAGTTCTTTCCTGTAGGTAACTTTTAAAAAGCATGAGTGAAGTATCCGTAATACCTAAGCATTCTAGCCTGTATATAAGAATAGGCACAGAGACGGTGTCGAAAGCCTTTTTCAAGTCCAAAAAGACTGTAAGACATATGCTGCCATTGTCTACTTCACCAACTATAGTAGAAGTGAGATCAAGAATAGCGTCTTGAGTTGAATGACTTGTCTGATTAAATCGTTCTACCATTCCATCAGATTGCGGGTGATAAGAAGTTGTTCTTGTTTTATGAGTATCCATAACTTGGCAAGTTTCCTGGAATATTTGAGACTCAAAATTCCTTCCTTGATCGCTGTGAATCTCTAAAGGTACTCCAAAACGACAGAAGACTTCATGGAATAGTTTATCTGCAACTGTTGAAGCTTCTTGATTTGGAATGGCGAGGACTTCTGGCCACTTAGTGAAGTAATCCATCACAACAATGAAATACTTGTTGCCGCTTTCACTCTCCGGAAACGGCCCCGCCACGTCAATGGCTATTCTCTCCCATAGTGCACCAACATTGTACAACTTCAATGCACCTCTACTACGAGTCTGAGGTCCCTTTAAAGCCGCACAACTTGTACATTTGCGATACCAGTTCTCGACATCGTTTCGACAGTGGACCCAGTAAAACCGTTCTCGAATCTTCACTAGAGTTTGTTTAACTCCCAGATGGCCTCCTGAACAATCATTATGGTACAGCTGTAGAACATCCGGTACTTTAGCTTTAGGGACAACCATTTGCAAATGACAGCTGTCTCCCGGTACATTTTCCCATTTACGGCACAGAACTCCATCCTGAAGCAGCAAGCTGTCCCATTGGGCCCAATAGCATTGTTACAGCCCTCATACAGCGTTGGTGGTGTTGCTTCTTGGGCGGCTTCTGCTTCGTAATCTAGGACGTCTCTTGTTTAGTTGAGTCGTTAGGGTCTTCACTTGCCTGGTGAGCTCAGCTATTTGACCTTCCAGCTTCTGTACTCTGTCCTCTGGTGCATAGCTTGATGTAGACGCTACTTGTGGATGTGGATATGGAGGAATAACGTCGTGAATCTTATCGGCTAGCTCCGCTAGTGCCTCAAGAGAAGTGGTCGTTTGTGACACTATTATTGTTTGCGTGCTGTTTGGTAATCGACTCATCCAGATAGTTCGAAGAAAGTCGTCAGGTATGCCTGGTCCAGCCAAATGTTGTAAGTGGCGTAGGAATTACGAAGGTTTTCTATCGCCTAGTTCTTCATGCATTAGAAGTTGTTTTACTTTCTTGTCTCTAGACGCCGACAGCCGTTTGATTAGTTCTGTTTTTAGCTTTACGTACTTATCTGTGTTTGAAGGGGAGATAATTATATCTTCGACCTCTGATGCATATTGCGGTTCGAGTTGACTAACTATGTAACAGAATTTCGTCGCATCTGCTGTTATATTCGAAATCGCAAACTGTCCTTCGATTTGCCCGAACTAAATTGCTGGTTTTTCCGGCCAAAATGGCGGTATTCGAACACCGACTCGACAAGCATCGGGTGATGAGGTGAGATTTTGTTCGGTGGCCTTTTGTCTCTCACACATATTTATTTTGTACACTTTTACGGGGTCATTATAGTTCAATTTAATATTTGTTATTCTACTTGTGTAAGTAAAATAAAATTCAATAGTCTCTCAGTTTAAATAATTATAATTTACACAAGTTACAAGTCTTTTACAACACACAGAAGGAGAATAGAGTGATAGTTATATATAGAAAGATAGCACAAGAACTAAGAGTCTCAAGCGAACGAATTATTATTATAACAGTTTCTTACCATAAGTAAATAGTCAACAAACAAACAGTATGGCATACGTAAACGTACTGGTGGCGTGGTGCGAACTCTCGTACCAAGGGCAGCCAGCGGTGAACCGGTTTGCTGTTGTTGAGTTGCCCTTGCACCGACCGCTGCATTAAACAATAGCCACTGCTAATACTTAATATATATAATAATTTCTGTGGAATGGTATGTCCGTAATTATGAAATATAAATTTATATAGAAATAATTTAAAATTAAATATTACAATTACACTAAACAATTAACTATTTTACTGTTATATATAAAGTAATATACATTAATTATTATTTTGCACACTACAATTTAATTTATAACGGCTGTATAAGCAAACACAAACTAACCGAGTTCCGGAGGTAGGGTCGACCACAGGGTACCGTCAGGGGCAAGTAAATGTTAGGTGTGAGTGGTGTAGGAGGGTGTGTAATGTAACCTGACGTCACCGATGTAATCGTTCAGCAGAACCACATGCGTTGCCACGCTCCACAAGGCGCAATCACTCCAGTTGGCGTTCCCCGCTATCGGGACTCAAGTTTAACGTCACTTAGCACAAACTATAATCGAGCGCGTTCTCCACCCGGATCTCAAAGTTTAGCGTTCAACCCGACAAAGCAAAATTCCTTCGTACGATATTAAAATACGACACAAGACACTCGTCGACGCAAATTAATGTCAATCGAAGTTAAGTTAATCATTCAAAACTCAAGGAAAGCCTAGTTGTCACTGTAACGCTTCCCCCCCTCTCATAATAATAAATATATAAAATACTAAATGTATTATATTCTCCTTTATATTAAAAATTATATATATGTGACCAGGATTAATAAATTATGTTTAGATCTTTCTAAAGGTTTAATAATAGGCCGTTTGTAATATTTTGGCGTGATCGACTTAGTTAGAACCCTTATTTACGTTGTGTTTGTTTAGTAACTTAGTTCTTTTAGGTGTCTTTTGGAAGAATGAATATTCGCTAGAGCAATTGAAAGCTGTTAGTAGTGCCTTATAAGCTAAGTGAACCCCGTTCACGAAGACAGGGGCTCGAGAAAGGTTAAGAACATAAAACGTCCCAATTCCACTTGTATCAGGTTTACATTATTAACTTAATATTATTTATCCCTTCCCGCTCGGAAAAGGCTCAAAATATATTTATACAAAATACCCGATACAAGGGCTTCGCTCTCCTACATTTTTTAAAAAAATGTAGGGGAGGCACACGGCCCCACACACGCCGTGCACGGTGAGCGCCAACCATTTTGATGCACTCCCCCCGTAGGGAAAGCTAATTCGGGAACTGGACCGTAGTCCACAGCAAAATAACTGGCGAACCAGTAAAAGAAGCTTGGCCCCTTGCTAGTGCGTAAGCACAAACATCGACCGAAGTCGCGCATGTCAATGCGTGTAAACGCCAAACAGAATACGAACGAATCCAGCCACAGTGAATGTACGTCACACGGGTTAGGCAAATAGGCACACTGGCCGTAAACCCTCCGTGAGCGCCACCACCATCCACATCGCTCCCGTGATGTAAGTGTATTGCATCACCACTAATTGCATTATCAGCACGGCTACTAGCCGCAGAGCGTGTCATGAGTCTACCGCTCACCCCAAGGGAATGGGGTCCCACGTTGTACGGCTTTCGGCCGCAGCCTTGAGAGTCTCCTCAGATCCTCCCGCCAGCTACCACCCGCATGAGGTCGACACATATACTCCACCAACCAATACAACAGCAGATGTAGCCAAAAGGCAGTTATGAGATAAGAGTAATAATTCGCCATCAGAAAGGGTTTGTGTCACTGACGTTGAGTAAATGCATTTTCGATCATGTTTGTCTCACCCACCAACAAGTTGCCTTCAATCATTCAAAGGTGGGAAAGTTACAGAGATATAATATTATGTTGTTATATAAAACATAGTGGAGGGCAGACAGTCTGCAGCCCCGCAATGAAGGGACCCGACTTG
Source organism: Parnassius apollo (assembly GCA_907164705.1). Lineage (NCBI taxonomy): Eukaryota > Metazoa > Arthropoda > Insecta > Lepidoptera > Papilionidae > Parnassius > Parnassius apollo. The sequence continues at coordinate 139,427 of CAJQZP010000373.1, forward strand.
GGCAAAGCTACTTAGGTGTGAGTCAAACCAAGACGCAGAGAGCTCCATTGAGAATAGCGTCCCACCAAACAACCATCGCAGAGACGCAATGCTGCAAAACGCAACAAGCATCAATACGACTATCGTCGGGCTTACACCACCCCAAGGTCCCCCATACATCCCAGCAGACATCAACACCTGCATACCTCCATCGACCAGAACCACAAGAGTGCGTCGAATCAGGCGCAGCACACCCGCAGATCCATCACAAGACGCATTACCGCAAGTAGCAGTAAGCATCAATGCAACTATCATACGGATGGCGCCCCTTCACAACACACCCACATGACCCCTATCGATTTTGGTAACAAAGTTTTTATTGTTGTTATATAAAAATATCACCAACGTATCATAGTAGCACGCTACTAAGACGCCAATGAACAAAACTCCACGTATCATAGCGCTAATGCACTAAGACATGAAGTTGAGTATGCCTGTTACACTTAAAAGTGCTACCAAACACACTCATTATCCCAATCCGAAAGATAGACGACACATCGCTATGCGCAACGACGTCGCCCACAAACGGTATGGGTGTGCGATGTCAACGGGAAAGCCGTATTGCTACAACAAACCCGCTTACCACCGGCACTAAGATGTTAACTGTATACCTCCATCGACCAGACCACAGGAATGCGCGAATCAGGCGCAGCACACCCGCAGATCCATCACAAGACGCAATACCGCAAGTAGCAGTAAGCATCGATGCAACTATCATACGGGTGGCGCCCCCTCACAACACACCCACATGTCCCTATCGACTTTGATAACAAAGTCGGTATTGTTGTTATATAAAAAAATATCACCAACGTATCATAGTAGCACGTTACTAAGACGCCAATGAACAAAACTCCACGTATCATAACGCTAATGCACTAAGACATGAAGTTGAGTATGCCTGTTACACTTAAAAGTGCTGCCAAACACACTCATCATCCCAATCCGAAATATAGACGACGCATCGCTATGCGCTACTACGCCGCCCACAAACGGTATGGGTGTGCGATGTCCACGGGAAAGCCGTATTACTACAACAAACCCGCTTACCACCGGCACTAAGATGATATCTCTAGGACACATCGGTTAGCGAGTCCAAGTTTACCTCGGACCAATTGCTCGTGAAGCAGCACACACGCCACCATAATATTCCTTTTCAAGTCCCTAATAAGGACTAGTCATTTTGCTACAGTACTAGGAGCAGTCAGTCACCCGACCACCCCATACAATGCTTATGCATCAAGGAGACCTCCTATAATATTGATTTTGTATCATAGACCTTACTTTCATAAGTCATGTATATATAGGATTCGAACCCACGACCCTACTATTGTAATGCATATTAATCATAGAGACCTTCTATAGTATTGCTTTTGAATCATAGACCTTACTTTCATAAGTCATTCATATATAGGATTCGAACCCACGACCCTACTATTGTAATGCATATTAATCATAGAGACCTTCTATAGTATTGCTTTTTGATCATAGACCTTACTTTCATAAGTCATTAATATATAGGGTTCGAACCCACGACCCTACTATTGTAATGCAAATTCATCATGGAGACCTTCTTTAGTATTGCTTTTGTATCATTGAGTTTAATATCATAAGTCCCTAATATAGGACTAGTCATTGTGCTACAGTACTTCAGGCAGTCGGGCTCCCGACCACCCCATATATATGTACAACTGCAGGAATGTATTTCCGGCAGCTCCTCCATACAAGACATCTATACATGAACACCTTCAATAACTTAGGAAACTTTTCTTTTATACGTGAACTCCTTCCACAACTTAGGAAATTTCTTTTATACACGAACTCCTTCAACAACTTCGGAAAATTTTTCTTTTATACATGAACTCCTTCCACGACTTAGACGATTTTCAACAAATTTTCTAATTACCTTATAAATGTTATTTATCTTCATTTTTATAATATTTTCGACTTGTATTTCTATTAATTATCTTATTTTAAATATTTTTTCAAGTTTTTAATAAATTTATTTATTATGGAAAACAATATTTTGCCTTTAATTTACTATGTTATTGGTCTAATGTCTGAAATGTATTTACATTAACTTTATGGTTATTAATGTAATTTTATTGTATAATATTAATATATATATATATATATATATATATATATATATATATATATATATATATATATATCTTTTAAGACTATTTTTGACGCCCCTTTATATTGAATTTAATTATTAATAATAATATTGGGCCGTCACAATCCACCCCCAAATTTTATGTTAACGACCCACACAGTGGAGTCGTTGATATAAAATTTTTCTATATTGAGAGCATATGCACTACACTCAAAATTTTGAACTTATGTGTATCTGTTCTTTCCTCTTTCAATCTGTTACAATTCTGTATATATTTTCATCCCACCTACCCCAGGGAATGGCCGCCGCCAAACACCCCTTCAACCACATCTATCCCAATGCGATAAACCATTAATCGCTATTTTGATAAACTGTTTGTATTTATGTAGTTATTATAGTGGTTCTCTTTAGTTTTTGACTTACATTTTAAGTCCTTAAAATATTAATTCAGCAATGTTGTTTTTATATGTACAGTATTTTGAATATGAGTTGAAATCAGATGGCTACACACCTATAGGAAAAATGTGATTGAGCCATTCACCCTGACCCAACTCCCCCAAATTTATTTAAATAAAAATATTTTACAAAATTATCTTACATTCAATATTTACCAATAGTCGTTAATATAATTATTATATCATTTTTCTTATTTTTAATACTTTTGTGTATTGCTCATAACTTTAATAATTTTAAATTTATATTTTAAAAGGCCACCCACGGGACCAAATTATATTACAGTATTTATTCTAGAATGTATATAAAACAAAACTATTACTTAAAATATTTTAATAAATGAATAGCATTAAAATTTCCTCTAATTTAATTTGTTTCTGGGTTTGCTAAGGTATATTAAAGTACGTTGTCAAATGGTACGGCTGCTATTATGTAAGGCCCTTCATACACCAAATTAAATTTACTCATAACTTTGCTATCTGCCTCTGATTTACTGGATCTGGAAACATTTACTAAATCGCCAATGTGATATTTCATTAATTTATTACGCTTATCAAATTTTGTGTTTCTAATGCGACTTGCCTCTTTTAAATTATTTCGCACTTGTTATCTAATTTGTCCGACATTATGTTTACTTTTACTATTTAGTTTAAGTGGCTGCTTGAACTTATTAATGTTATTGAGTCAGGCGTACTGACCCAGGTTTTTAATTCTCTCTATTTAATTTAAATTATTACAAATATCACGCATGAATATTATTTGTTTTAATGAATTAATATAATAAAATACTTACATTAATAATTTTCATAAAAATTTAAGTTAAATCTTGCTCATAACTTTCGATTATATAGAGATTAGATGGAACGTCATTTAATTAACTGGTGAGATCTTATAAAATGTTACTGGATGAGTATTTTCATTTCCAATTTCAGCTTTTCTATTGTCACATTATGTATGTTATATAAAATGTTTCGTCTAGGATCAGTGACATGTGAGGTGCTCGTCCCGTACACCTCTTCTTGGTTTACTTTAATTTGGTGAACTTTCGTTTGGTTAATAAACTTTTCTTCGAGAAATTATTATAACCTCAAAGGTTTTCACTGCATTTTTAATTAATTTTTGAAGCATGTTAAATTCATTTTTAGGCTTAGCCTTCACCAAGTTAGAACTTTTCTTTGTTTTAACCATTTTATATTTCTATACTTTTATCAGTTTTTAGCACTATCATGTCCTTCACTTACACAAATGTTACTGCGTCTTCTCACTTATTTCACTTTATATTTTATTTCGCATTAACTATGCACACACCTATTATAACAAAAAATCAATATTAATATTAAAGCCCCACCCCCAGACTCACAACCACCCCCAGCAAACACCATCATTCCAAGACACCTATCCATTTCACGGACAACAAATTGTAGGCATAACGCCTACTTCATAATTTTAATATAGACGACCTTCTTTTTTTAAATATATCCTGGTCACGGCACCAAATTGTAACGCTTCCCCCCCTCTCATAATAATAAATATATAAAATACTAAATGTATTATATTCCCCTTTATATTAAAAATTATATATATGTGACCAGGATTAATAAATTATGTTTAGATCTTTCTAAAGGTTTAATAATAGGCCGTTTGTAATATTTTGGCGTGATCTACTTAGTTAGGACCCTTATTTACGTTGTGTTTGTTTAGTAACTTAGTTCTTTTAGGTATCTTTTGGAAGAATGAATATTCGCTAGAGCAATTGAAAGCTGTTGGTAGTGCCTTATAAGCTAAGTGAACCCCGTTCACGAAGACAGGGCTCGAGAAAGGTTAAGAACATAAAACGTCCCAATTCCACTTGTATCAGGTTTACATTATTAACTTAATATTATTTATCCCTTCCCGCTCTGAAAAGGCTCAAAATATATTTATACAAAATACCCGATACAAGGGCTTCGCTCTCCTAAATTTTTTTTAAAAATGTAGGGGAGGCACACGGCCCCACACACGCCGTGCACGGTGAGCGCCAACCATTTTGATGCACTCCCCCGTAGGGAAAGCTAATTCGGGAACTGGACCGTAGTCCACAGCAAAATAACTGGCAAACCAGTAAAAGAAGCTTGGCCCCTTGCTAGTGCGTAAGCACAAACATCGACCGAAGTCGCGCATGTCAATGCGTGTAAACGCCAAACAGAATACGAACGAATCCAGCCACAGTGAATGTACGTCACACGGTTTAGGCAAATAGGCACACTGGCCGTAAACCCTCCGTGAGCGCCACCACCTGCCAGACCGCCGCTCCTGCAGACGTGATGTAAGTGTATGGCATCACCACCAATTGCATGATCAGCACGGCTACTAGCCGCAGAGCGTGTCATGAGTCTACCGCTCACCTCAAGGGAATGGGGTCCCACGTTGTACGGCTTTCGGCCGCAGCCTTGAGAGTCTCCTCAGATCCTCCCGCCAGCTACCACCCGCATGAGGTCGACACATATACTCCACCAACCAATACAACGGCAGATGTAGCCAAAAGGTAGTTATGAGATAAGAGTAATAATTCACCATCAGAAAGGGTTTGTGTCACTGACGTTGAGTAAATGCATTTTCGATCATGTTTGTCTCACCCACCAACAAGTTGCCTTCAATCATTCAAAGGTGGGAAAGTTACAGAGATATAATATTATGTTGTTATATAAAACATAGTGGAGGGCAGACAGTCTGCAGCCCCGCAATGAAGGGACCCGACTTGGGCAAAGCTACTTAGGTGTGAGTCAAACCAAGACGCAGAGAGCTCCATTGAGAATAGCGTCCCACCAAACAACCATCGCAGAGACGCAATGCTGCAAAACGCAACAAGCATCAATACGACTATCATCGGGCTTACACCATCCCAAGGTCCCCCATACATCCCAGCAGACATCAACACCTGCATACCTCCATCGACCAGAACCACAAGAGTGCGTCGAATCAGGCGCAGCACACCCGCAGATCCATCACAAGACGCATTACCGCAAGTAGCAGTAAGCATCAATGCAACTATCATACGGATGGCGCCCCTTCACAACACACCCACATGACCCCTATCGATTTTGGTAACAAAGTTTTTATTGTTGTTATATAAAAATATCACCAACGTATCATAGTAGCACGCTACTAAGACGCCAATGAACAAAACTCCACGTATCATAGCGCTAATGCACTAAGACATGAAGTTGAGTATGCCTGTTACACTTAAAAGTGCTACCAAACACACTCATTATCCCAATCCGAAAGATAGACGACACATCGCTATGCGCAACGACGTCGCCCACAAACGGTATGGGTGTGCGATGTCAACGGGAAAGCCGTATTGCTACAACAAACCCGCTTACCACCAGCACTAAGATGTTAATTGTATGCCTCCATCGACCAGATCCACAGGAATGCGTCGAATCAGGCGCAGCACACCCGCAGATCCATCACAAGACGCAATACCGCAAGTAGCAGTAAGCATCGATGCAACTATCATACGGGTGGCGCCCCCTCACAACACACCCACATGATCCCTATCGACTTTGATAACAAAGGTGGTATTGTTGTTATATAAAAACATCGCCAACGTATCATAGTAGCACGCTACTAAGACGCCAATGAACAAAACTCCACGTATCATAGCGCTAATGCACTAAGACATGAAGTTGAGTATGCCTGCTACACTTAAAAGTGCTACCAAACACACTCATCATCCCAATCCGAAATATAGACGACGCATCGCTATGCGCTACTACGCCGCCCACAAACGGTATGGGTGTGCGATGTCCACGGGAAAGCCGTATTACTACAACAAACCCGCTTACCACCGGCACTAAGATGATATCTCTAGGACACATCGGTTAGCGAGTCCAAGTTTACCTCGGACCAATTGCTCGTGAAGCAGCACACACGCCACCATAATATTCCTTTTCAAGTCCCTAATAAGGACTAGTCATTTTGCTACAGTACTAGGAGCAGTCAGTCACCCGACCACCCCATACAATGCTTATGCATCAAGGAGACCTCCTATAATATTGATTTTGTATCATGGACCTTACTTTCATAAGTCATGTATATATAGGATTCGAACCCACGACCCTACTATTGTAATGCATATTAATCATAGAGACCTTCTATAGTATTGCTTTTAAATCATAGACCTCACTTTCATAAGTCATTCATATATAGGATTCGAACCCACGACCCTACTATTGTAATGCATATTAATCATAGAGACCTTCTATAGTATTGCTTTTAGATCATAGACCTTACTTTCATAAGTCATTAATATATAGGGTTCGAACCCACGACCCTACTATTGTAATGCAAATTCATCATGGAAACCTTCTTTAGTATTGCTTTTGTATCATTGAGTTTAATATCATAAGTCCCTAATATAGGACTAGTCATTGTGCTACAGTACTTCAGGCAGTCGGGCTCCCGACCACCCCATATATATGTACAACTGCAGGAATGTATCTCCGGCAGCTCCTCCATACAAGACATCTATACATGAACACCTTCAATAACTTAGGAAACTTTTCTTTTATACGTGAACTCCTTCCACAACAGGAAATTTCTTTTATACACGAACTCCTTCAACAACTTCGGAAAATTTTTCTTTTATACATGAACTCCTTCCACGACTTAGACGATTTTCAACAAATTTTCTAATTACCTTATAAATGTTATTTATCTTCATTTTTATAATATTTTCGACTTGTATTTCTATTAATTATCTTATTTTAAATATTTTTTCAAGTTTTTAATAAATTTATTTATTATGGAAAACAATATTTTGCCTTTAATTTACTATGTTATTGGTCTAATATCTGAAATGTATTTATATTAACTTTATGGTTATTAATGTAATTTTATTGTTTAATATATATATATATATCTTTTAAGACTATTTTTGACGCCCCTTTATATTGAATTTAATTATTAATAATAATATTGGGCCGTCACATCACGTAGACGTACAAAATAAGACAACACAAAGGAGACCGTCGTAATGCGACGTAACGATTCCAACCTACGCGGCCGTCGCGGGCAAAGATTGTTCTAGACTAATTTCCCGACCACCCACTGGCACGGCTGTACCGCACAATGATTCTTCCAGACTAGCTGGCATCGCCATAGGCGCAAGGCGAATGCCCCCTTCCGCAACCCGCCAAACTGGTTCCTCGCCCGGGACAAGCACCTTGCAAGTTTCAAGATGCCACAATTTGGCGTAAACAATCTTTTAGGGGTCGAACTGATCGCTCACACACACAACGAACTCACAGCATACAATTCGCGTCTTGTGACACAATGGCTTCTTTCCGGTTTTGACAACGACTTGCTGAAATACGCTATCCCGACCTCTTGATCACCATTCCGTTGAGACAACACACCGCCAACTCCTATATCACTTGCTCTATGTCAACTATAAATTCTTTGCTTGCATCAGTGTATCCCAAAATAGATGTTTTGCACATACGGTTCTTAAGCTCCTGGAATGTGATATTGCAACTTTCATCCCAGCAGAAATGTCGCTTCTCCTCGTTTTGCTGGAGCAGAGGTTTGGCTATATCTGCAAAGTTCTTCACAAATCGCCGATAATAGGAGCACAAACCCAAAAATTCTCTAACCTGCGTCTTGTCTTTTGGAATCGGCCAATCTTTGAGAGCGGCGATTTTCTCCGGATCCGTATGGATACCTTCTTCCGACAATACATACCCCAAAAAGTTGACGTGCCGTTTGAGTAGTGAACATTCCTTCGGAATCAACTTGAAGTTGGCACTCTGAATCTTCATTAGCACGCGTTCCAGGTTATGAAGATGTTCCTCAAACGTACGGCCCACGATGATGATTTCATCCAAGTAGACCAGACAGACTTCGCCAATTAGCCCGGTAAGTACAAGCTCCATCGGCCTTTTTAAACGTTGCTGGAGCATTGCACAATCCAAATGGTATTACTTTAAATTGCCACAGACCCTTTCCCGTCAAGACCGCGGTTTTCTCCTTGTCCTTAGGGTCAATTTCAACTTGACAGTAGCCACTTTTCAGCGGTACACTGTAAGCATGTATATAGCATAGCTGTCCTTCTTCGTAACGTTGTTCAGACGGCGGTAGTCAACACAAAACCACATACTGCCATCCTTCTTCTTTACCAGCACCACGGGTGAACACCATGGACTAGAGGAAGGTTCAATAACACCATCCTTCACCTCAATAACACCATTACTTCAATCATGGTTTCCACTTCCTTTTCACGTGCTACCGGCAATCTTCTTGGCCGCTGACGGATGGGCAATTCTTCTCCTGTATTTATTTTGAGTGGAACTAAGCCAGTCTTTCCTATGTCAGCATCGTTTAACGAGAATACATCGGCATACTTGAGTAACAACTTCTTCACCTTGACTATTTCGTTCGGGGAGAGAACGCTGCGAAAATCTTCCAAAAGTGTGGTCACTCTCGTTTGTGCATCCTTGATGAGGGTCTCACTCGATAGATATTGGCACCGACGTAACCAATCCACTTCCCCACATGTACCAACCAGCGTGCCTTTTTCTATAATCTGTTGCCGGTCACAAAGATTCAGCACACGTACTCCTGAGATGTCAGTGGTTCTGACCAAGGTTCGAGCTACTTTCCATGGAAGGTCATTGTTTACCCTTTCCACAATTACACAACGGTGAGCTTGCCCAGCGTTTCTAGGAAGACTAACCGGCAAAATCGTTTCCGATCTCGGCGGAAGGACAATCTTCTTAATGTTGTACACGTTCCCTGGTAACGCACCTTCCAGGCGCCACCCGTATGATAGTTGCATTGATGCTTACTGCTACTTGCGGTATTGCGTCTTGTGATGGATTTGCGGGTGTGCTGCGCCTGATTCGACGCATTCCTGTGGTTCTGGTCGATGGAGATAAACAATTAACATCTTAGTGCCGGTGGTAAGCGGGTTTATTGTAGCAATACGGCTTTCCCGTGGACATCGCACACCCATACCGTTTGTGGGCGACGTCGTAGCGCATAGCGATACGTCATCTATCTCTCGGTTTTGGATGATGAGTGTGTTTGGCAGCACTTTTAAGTGTAACAGGCATACTCAACTTCATGTCTTAGTGCATTAGCGCTATGATACGTGGAGTTTTGTTCATTGGCGTCTTAGTAGCGTGCTACTATGATACGTTGGTGATATTTTTTATATAACAACAATACAAACTTTGTTACCAAAGTCGATAGGGATCATATGGGTGTGTTGTGAGGGGGCGCCATCCGTATGATAGTTGCATTGATGCTTACTGCTACTTGCAGTATTGCGACCTGTGATGGATCTGCGGGTGTGCTGTACCTGATTCGCCGCACTCTTGTGGTTCTTCGGTGAAGGTATGCGGGTGGTGATGTCTGCTGGGATGTATGGGGGACCTTGGAATGGTGTAAGCCCGACGATAGTCGTATTGATGCTTGTTGCATTCTGCAGCATTGCGTCTCTGCGATGGTTGTTTGGTGGGACGCTATTCTCAATGGAGCTCTCTGCGTCTTGGTTTGACTCACACCTAAGTAGCTTTGCCCAAGTCGGGTCCCTTCATTACGGGGCTGCAGACTGTCTGCCCTCCACGATGTTTTATATAACAACATAATATTATATCTCTGTAACTTTCCCACCTTTGAATGATTGAAGGCAACTTGTCGGTGGGTGAGACAAACATGATCGAAAATGCATTTACTCAACGTCAGTGACACAAACCCTTTCTGATGGCGAATTATTACTCTTATCTTATAACTGCCTTTTGGCTACATCTGCCGTTGTATTGGTTGGTGGAGTATATGTGTCGACCTCATGCGGGTGGTAGCTGGCGGGAGGATCTGAGGAGACTCTCAAGCTGCGGCCGAAAGCCGCACAACGTGGGACCCCATTCCCTTGAGGTGAGCGGTAGACTCATGACACGCTCTGCGGCTAGTAGCCGTGCTAATCATGCAATTGGTGGTGATGCCATACACTTACATCACATCTGCGGGGGCGGTCTGGCAGGTGATAGCGCTCACGGAGGGTTTACGGCCAGTGTGCCTATTTGCCTAAACCGTGTGACGTACATTCACTGTGGCTGGATTCGTTCGTATTCTATATGGCGTTTACACGCATTGACATGCGCGACTTCGGTCGATGTTTGTGCTTACGCACTAACAAGGGGCCAAGCCTCTTTTATTGGTTCGCCAGTTATTTTGCTGTGGACTACGGTCCAGTTCCCGAATTAGCGTTCCCTTTGGGGGGGAGTACATCAAAATGGTTGGCACTCACCGTGCACGGCGTGTGTGGGGCCGTGTGCCTCCCCTACATTTTTAAGCTATTGCATAGCTTCTATCGCGGGCCTTGAGTGCGGGAAAGTCCAGAAATTCCGTAACGAAAAAACCTCACGCTCTCCGATGGGCACAGGGGTGTGGCTTGAAGGCCGTGCATTGAATAACGATGGTCTAACGTCGTTTCTTTTCCTCAGTCTTCGACACGGTGTTTGTGTATAAAGTGTTTTGAAATTTTGAATATGAATGAACAAAGTGCATTTATTATTAATGAAGAAAGTCACGAAAAAATAGTGAAAGAAAATGAGTGAGTACTCTATATACATACCTACATTTTATTATTATCACAAATGCAGTACTAATTTTAAATTGAAAGTATAATACTGCTATAAGGATAACCTAAATTTTTGATATTAAAATGAGCGATATTAAAAGTAGCCCTCTTTATATACACACAAACACACACACGCGTATAGTTTAAATTCTCAATTTAGATTCTCAATATGTATATATATACTCGATTAACCGGACTAATTGTTGCCGTTAAGGATTCGGATAATCGAAAATCCGGATGATCGAATGTATGAAGAAAAGCGGGTTTTGTGCATTTGTAGTACATATGTACATACATAATGTTATGTGTTTATTAAAAACAACAATTTCAACGAAAATCAATGTTTATTAAGAAATTATTATTTTTTAATAAACATTGATTAAATTCCATGAAGAGATATAAATCTATATAACCATCCGTTACTTGCGACAAACGAGCCGCCGTCAATTATTTACCTAATTTTTTATTTAACTGTAATGCTTTTTCACAAAGCAAAGGGCCAGATATCATTTGCCCAGTTGATCGTTTTTGTAAAAAGCAACAATACAAAGCGTCTTCTAATTGCCAATTTACTCGCGGACATAGGTCCTTATGTCCGGGACGGGGGTTTGTTTGCGCCTGATAGTAGATCGTCTTATCTCAAGCGGTGTGAAGCGACGATTAGTGAGGTGCGGGAGGGGGAGGCTAGCTGCATTTTTGCGCGCGGTCGGTCACCCCTAAAGTTGGGCGTTATAACATACAACAGATAATATATTTCATTATATATTTTTAATCTTACAACACATTAGAATAATGAACCATTGACTGTTATAATATTATATTCATTATCGTTAGAAAGCGTCATCTTTTTACGTTTACGGTCCAACCGTCGCGTCGGCCGAGACAATGGGAGTCAATAAAATACTACCTACATTCATTATGCCACAAGGATTGCGGATAGCTTACACTAATTTAAACTCTAAGCTAACTTAATATGAGCTTATTTTACTAACACTAAATTATAACGGTAAACAAAAATATATTATTTCCTTCATTAGTTGCCTGTTGTGCCTGTTATTTAATTTGGCTGTTGTAATATATAATATATCAGTTTAGTGTTCAGTTAGCTGTCTAGCTGAGATGACAATGACACTGTTATCTGTTAAATTTTATACGTAATGTTTTGATAGCAGGTCCCCATATTACGTGAAAAAAGCTATTGTTGTTTTTGTTTATTTTTCGTTAAGTTTTATTCCTAAAGTAATTTTAAATATTTAGTGTAATATAGATAGGATTTAACGTTTTGTATGTAAAAGTGTATAATAATATCACGCCAGCGTACCGCAGCCATTTGGAACTATTTTATAGTCCAAAGTGTGGACGAAAAAAAATCAGTGTGCAATTATTGCAAAACAATTTTTTTTAAAGTACAATTACAAATTTAAAGCTTCACCTTAAGCAAAGACACGTAGGAGTGTATGAAGAGTTTTGTCGTTCGGATTTAATATCGGATAGACCCAAAAGACTTAAGTACGTCGTCAAAAGTAAACCAAATTATATTTTTGAATAGTAACTGAAAAAAAATGTAAATAATTGTAGATAACTAAAACTTTGACCACAGTGTAAATAATGTAAAAATTCAATCAAAATGACGTAACATCAATGAGCTTCTAACTACGCCTGAATGAGTTATTTATTTATTTTAAAAATTAATTATTTATTTAAAAAAAGTAATTTTTTTGAAAATATGAGTAAATAATTATAACAGATACAATAATTACACAGCTTAGCATACATTCAGACATCCTTAAGCCTATAAAAAGTAGGAAGGGAAGTTCATTGAACTTAACATAAATATTTTAAATGATTCTCTTTAAAACACGAAACACTTAATTGATGCTGATACAAATTAAAAACATTTTTTTGTCTTCATATAATACTTATAATCATCTAATATTTATAATCGTAATAATCTTTCATCGTAATATTTATAATCGTTATAACAACATACAACAAAACGCGAACACAGCCGACGACTGAACTGAACTAACCGCGGTACAATGTAATATTTAAAACTGTTATAATATATTATAACAGTTTAAAACAACAGTTAGAAAAATATATTACAACAACATAACGAATTAGAAAAATATAACAGTTTCGCCCATCTTTAGTCACCCCTGTTGGCATCGAGCCGAGCTAGGGAGCAGACGGCGGGGCCGGATTGCACCCGGCCCGCCGCTAGGGCGCGCTCCTAGCTAGGCACGCGGCGCCTGCGCCCATGACGTTCTCCGGTCGCATTATAGGGGTCGCGAGAGTTTTTGCGCGAAGCCGGGTTGTTCATATATTGAAAGTCTCCTTGTTTTGTCTTAAACTTATGTTAATAGAGCGTGCCATTTGTACTTAAAGACAATTAATTGGACAATAAGTAATAAGTGACAAATCTTGCCGTGGAGCGTGGAACTGAGTAGTTGCGCGTCTTGTTAAAATTGCCGTACGGCCGCCCTGACGTATGTACTGCGCGAACCTGAGTTTTTTGCGACGCGGTCCGGTGATACAGTATTTTTCACAAATAGTGAGTTCGTTATAACGCGGGTTCGGTTAAATCTGGTTGAATTTGATTGGATTAACCTAAGTAACTTGAATTAATATCAAAGAAAAAGAAATACTGCATAAATAAAATAAATAAATTATAATTGCATAAGTTGATACAAAATGCTATGCAATAGCTTTACCGCGGCAGTCCCCGAGTGCCACACGTCTTTTTTTAATAAATGTAGGAGAGCGAAGAGGCCAAGCCTCTTTTACTGGTTCGCCAGTTATTTTGCTGGGACTACCCCATTCCCGAATTAGCGTTCCCTTCGGGGGGAGTGCATCAAAATGTTGGCGCTCACCGTGCACGGCGTGTGTGGAGCGTGTGCCTCCCCTACATTTTTTAATAAATATAGGAGAGCGAAGCCCTTGTATCGGGTATTTTGTATAAATATATTTTGAGCCTTTTCCGAGCGGGAAGGGATAAATAATATTAAGTTAATAATGTAAACCTGATACAAGTGGAATCGGGACGTTTTATGTTCTTAACCTTTCTCGAGCCCTGTCTTCGTGAACGGGGTTCACTTAGCTTATAAGGCACTACCAACAGCTTTCAATTGCTCTAGCGAATATTCATTCTTCCAAAAGACACCTAAAAGAACTAAGTTACTAAACAAACACAACGTAAATAAGGGTCCTAACTAAGACGATCACGCCAAAATATTACAAACGGCCTATTATTAAACCTTTAGAAAGATCATTTAGAAAGACCGAAACATATTTTATTTATCCTAGTCACATATATATAATTTTTATTATAAAGGAGATTTGATTATATTTAATCTAATATATTTATTATTATGAGAGGGGGGGAAGCGTTACAAAGTGATGATCACGATGGTTTTATCGATAATATTGTAGAAAAGTTAATCTTACACTTTAATAGAAAACATTTTTTTATATGACCGACTTATCATTTAAAATGACGTCATTATAGAATGGATCATCCGATCTCGCCAGGAAGTAATGACGGAGGCTGCACACTTCGCGAATATGCATGGTGAGCACGCTCAGAAAGCCACGCCCACCATGCTTTCGTGGCAAGTACAGCCTCATTACCGACTATCTCGGATGATGCATCCTATGGGACGTCATGGTAGTGCGAACTTTTCTATCCAGGGCGTTAAGTTCAGTCTGAGTCCACCTGAGTATGCCAAAGGTATACATGAGGTCAGGCATGAGCCAACTGTTACGTGTATCTTATTCACACTGGACAAAAGGCTGTTAAGCACTTTGATCAAGCGTGCATAAACCACGTCGCAAACTAACTGTTTCATACCAGCCTCATCGATACCGATGTTCTGTGACATACCCAGGTATCGTTATGTTACAGCCTCGGAAAGGGTCCTTAAGTTGACGGACATAGATAAGTCTATGCCCTCATAGTTAGCAACCCTTCCCTTTTCAACATGGAGGAAAGTACACTTCGTACGTCCCCAGCTCCATTCCAATGGAATTGCCAAATTCATAAGTGATGTTTAGCAATTCCATAAGATGAGAGCAACTGGAGGTGAATAACTTGAAGTTATCCATATAGAAAAGGTAGGTTACTTTTGTCCCTTTTTTCCGTAGCTGAAATCCCCTCTCGGAGCCCTCCAGTAAGGTACTGAGAGGGTTCAGAGCGAGGCAGAACCAGACTGGACTCAGACAATTGCCCTGGAAGATACCCCTTCTTATCCTTATATGGTTCTCCGCAGCCATCATCAACTCGCCCGGATGACAAATTATCGTACTCCACTGCCCCATACACTGCTCGAGGAAATCTCTTACCGTACAGTATATTATGTACAGCTCGAGGACTGTGTTTAGCTATGTATGGGGCACCGAGTCAAATGCCTTTCTGTAGTCTATACAGGCGGCGGATAAGTTCCGACGGTTGCGTTTCACCACTTTGCCAATGACCGCGTCAATGAGGAGTGGTTCCTTGATTCCATGACCACCGCCCCGACATCCATTTTGAGTGCGTGATATCACCTGATTTAGCTCCAGGTGATATTCTCGCGCTCAAAATGGATGTCAATGTCTTATATATGGTTTGAAGATACGCGGATTTGCTCGGGTCTGTGGTATCCTGATCTTTAGAAACCAAGTGAGATCAAATAGTGAAGAGGCTCGGGAGCAATTTCTAATCTAGAGCCTCTTGAAACTGTCGGGAGAGCACAGCGTGGCACACTACGAACCCCTTCAGCCAGTAATGATGCAGCCCGTCGAGCCCCGGACTTTTCCAGTTTGGGGCCCTAAGGAACGACTCAGCCACGTCTTCTGGCATTATGGTGACGGGGTCCATAGGCGTAACACTCGCACTCTGGCTCGCTACAACTTCCATCCAAGGGCCTGTGGCTGCTGTAGTTGACAGGCTCTGAACACAGGCCACGCCAAAATGCGACAGTATTAGCCTGATCCGGTCCTTGGCCCTCACCACTTACGTGGTGGCTTCCACGCGTGGATGCTGAGGAGCCGCATCCCCAGCCATAGCCAATTCATTCGATGAGGGAGTGGCCTCACGTCGTAGTTGTTCGAGCTCGGCATCATCAAATATTTTCGAGTGCATGATGTACCGAACTCGGTCTGCCAGGTTTTGTTCCGTGACAAGAATAGACAGCTCTCACTCAGCAAAAAGCAATGAATCCGAGCCCGATACGCTATCCCTGCAGTTCACCCCATTTCGCCCTATAGTATGCGTTCATATTTTTTGTCCAACTCATGCGGCGCACTCTACAAGCGGCGGATGTCACTTGCCAAGTCCGAGAGGACCCTGCCGACATCAAGCCATCTGGTGGGGATGATGGATGCGGGGTCTGCTAGGTGATCTTGCAGCTCCTCGCGCTCGGCTGGCGGCCCGCATACTGCTGCGTCCAGCGCCAGCTTCAGACGCGCCCCGGCGACCCGCAGCCAGTGGCCATATACGCTTTCCATTACAATTATTTATTTAATCACAGATTTTCATTACAATATATTGTTTCCCTAAAAGTACCTAGTATTTATACATCAATATACTCATACGTCTGGGACTTTATGGAGTGACCTGTATGTGTATTTTGGTGAATGCTAAATTAAAACACTTGTTATGACTAGACGAAAAACTTATAAGTAATTGAAATAAAGTTGATGATAAAACTAGTTTTTACCATAATACCTAAGTACAAATACCTCGTAGTGGCGGTTAAGAATATCCACTACCCCATATCTTCCCGTGGGTGTCGTAAAAGGCGACAGAGGGAAACAGGGAGGAGATGGGCATCAGCATCTTCCTGAGACAAAAAAAACTGCAGTTGCCAACCCGCTCGCCAAGCGCGGCAACTATGGCAACATACCCCCGCATGAACAATTACACAAATAGACGGCCCCCAGTCCCCGGAGGCCCCGCTATTCCTGGCTACGGTTGCGACCATGGTAACGGCGGGGCAGGGGGTGCTAAGAATCTCCGGTGGAGGTTCGGATGCCACCTACGACGACTCGACCTGGCAACATTTAACGGACGCACCCTGAGGACTGACGAGAGGATCCTGGAGCTGGAAGAAGTGATAGACAAGTTGCGCTGGAATATTATAGGATTATCCGAGGTCCGAAGAGAGGGGGGATGACACGGTGATTCTCGAATCCGGCAACTTGTTCTATCACCGGGAGGGCGACCATCTGTCCCAAGGAGGTGTCGGATTTATCGTCCACAAGTCTCTCGTCAACAACGTTGTAAAGATTGGGAGTGTGTCGACGAGGGTCGCGTACCTGATACTCAGAATCACCAAACGGTATTCGCTGAAGGTCATACAGATTCACGCACCAACCTCGGCACATCCCGATGAGGAGGTGGAGGAAATGTATGAGGATATTTCCAAAGCCATGCGCTCTTCCAAAACCCACTACACGGTGTTGATGGGAGACTTCAACGCAAAACTAGGCACAAGAGAAAACGGTGAGCTGAAGTTAGGGAAATTTGGAGTAGGGCTACGGAATCGAAGGGGCCAGCAGCTCCCTTTATGGAGAAAGAGGGACTCTTTATGATGAACTCTTTCTTCCAGAAGCGGCCCCACAGGAAGTGGACCTGGTCGAGCCCCGACGGTTTGACAAAAAATGAGATTGACTTCATTATGACGACCAGACGCCAACTGTTCAGTGATCTCCATCCCCCTCGTGCTCTAATCCAGAATCCCGAAAACTTTCAGCTCGAGTTACGTAACCGCTTTCAGTGCCTAGAAGATTGCAATGCAGTGGACGATATGAATGACAAGCTCGTAGAAACTGTCCATGCGGTCGGAGCTAAGTTCTGCAAGACCCGCCGCAGAAGAACACAAAAACTCTCCGATCACACTCTTAAGGCGCTACCTCCAGCGAACGACCTTGAGCGTTTGGTCTGTCGAAGCTCGCTACAATATATCGCGTAAGAAATTGCCAAAAGACGCCACCTACTGCTACGAACGTAGTATTATTTTTTCGATGTCAATGAACTATTCTATGAAAATAGACAGGGCGTACAATGATAAATGTATTTTAATTTTCTTTATTCGATATATTAGTTGCATTATATTAGAATTATGTATTCTAATATATTATCTAATTAATAAAAAAGACTATTTTGATTATTTTTAACTATATACTGTACTGCTAATATTGAATTAGCTTTTTATAGTGTAAATTATAATATTTGTCGAAATATTAATTATGTATTCGAACTTTACATGCTAATGGTGCTTCATTTTTGTTATTTTCATTTACTTACATATTGAAAATATACTTGAATAGTAGGTATTATTATTTTATTTAGCTTCTGAATTTTAGGATATGTTTTACCTTGAGGTCAAATATAATTTTGTTCTTTTATCTGCTATTCCTTATTTAGGAACAATATTAGTAAATTGAGTTTGAGGGAGATTTACTGTTTATAATGCTACATTTATTATTTTAATATTTACCTACTGGGTAGGTAATTATTAAAATAATAAATATAGCATTAGTAAATAAATAGATATTTTTTTTTTAAATTTTAAAATTAAAATTTTCGTATTTTTAAAAATTACTAAAAAAAAGGGTTTGAAATAATAGATTTTATCACAAAAGAAGAGAACTTGAAAAAAAAAGGGAAAAAAAGCGGGACCAAAGCCAAGACGCGAACCACGGAACTCCGATATCACGCCCGACCGGCATACCACCTGAGCTATAACGACCGCTAGTGCTTTGTCGAAATTTACCTTCTTATATTGTAGCAGTTTTTTTATTGCCTGAAAACATGGACAAAAGGACATTTTCTAAAAATAAATCCAAGCGTTCGTAGCTAAAATCGTTGGAGCCGTATAATTTTCTCATCTGGATCGGTTATATAAATATTTAAATATATAAAAATTATAAATGAAAATGAAAAGATAAATATACATAAATATCAATAAAATAAAATAAATACAAAATAATATTATATTATTACTGTTATTATTATTATTATAAGTTGTGGTTCGCTGAAGCTGCAACCTAATGGACCATGATCTGAAATTTTTATGAAAAGAAGTGGCTGACGTCAATTATTATTATTCTTATTATTTTTTCATTACTGCATTTTTCAACCTCACAAGATATTTGTAACTGCAAAAAAGAAAACTACATATAAGTAAGTAAATCAGTAATATAGTGTTATGTATGATTCAGACTAAATAAAGGTTCCTAAAAATAGACGTAGATAAAGAAATTTCATAAAAAATTACTCAAATAAAAATGCAATAAACTTGTTAATTTTATAGGTACTTAGTAAAATATTAAAATAATAAGTTTTTTAGGATATTTATGTAAAACATAAAGGTTATATTATGTTCTAACTACGTTCACGCTTGCGCATATAAAACCGCGGAATTTCACTAGTTTTATTATCAAAATAATAATTGACAACCCTACCCCAAGTTTGCCTTGATTTTACCAACTCAAACTCGTTTTAGGAGATCAAAACATAGAGAGAAAGGTAGGAGACTATTTTTTATTTAATATGGTTGGATCTTTATTTATTTGTATATTTTTTTGTATTTATTTTATTTTATTGATATTTATGTATATTTATCTTTTCATTTTAATTTATATTTATAAAAACCAAACAGATGAGAAACTATACAGATACCCCAATAATAATAATATAATAATAATAATATTCCACAACTATCACACAACGCCATCTAGTCCCAAGCTAAACAGAGCTTGTGTTATGGGTACTAGACAACTGATAAACATACTTCTTTAAATATTATAGATAAATTACACCGGCGACCAGCGACGCGGCCACCTCGTATGAACGCATACAGCGTAATGCCGCCCGCACTCTGCGCACGCCCCTTTATCATAGAAGTCACACAATTTTCGGAATTATTTCAATTAAAAGAGAAAAAACGAACTTAAAAATTTAAATAAAACGTGGAGAATATAGATTTTTTAATTATCTATCCATTAGTGTTATCCTCAAATAATTAGACCGTTGCGTTTAGCAACAGATGCATGTAATCAAGAATTTTAGTCATTTTTTAAAAGTTGATTTTAAATGTATTTATAGCACATAAAAATAAATTAGAACGTGGAATGCGATGATAAGATATCGAACATTAATAATGTACTTTTAGATGTAGTTTATTTTTCATAACTAATGAGATAATAGAGTCTGAAAAACGCACTTTCGCAACATTTTGGTCAGGGATTCACCTTAATCTCATGGCTGTTAGACGGGAGATGAGGCTGCAATCGTCAACAGATTTGACAGCATACAGGCAACTGAACAGACAGATCTCCAAATGCATGAGGCGAGACTTACGAAACTTTAATACTGCTCGTATTAAAGAAGCGATCGAGTGAAACCAGGGCTCCAAAGTCTTTGCCAGAGATCTGTCTGCCAGTAAGAGCCAACTGTCAAAGCTGAAGACTGGGTGTGGCAGCATCTTTTTCGGGACACCTGAGATTTTGAGTGAGATTGAGAGGTTCTATGGGCAGCTGTACACATCATCGTTGGAGCCACACACAAGTGCGAGTAACGATCCAAGAGCAAGTCTTATCCGACACTATTCCGATGATATCCCGGAGGTCAGTCTAAGCGAGATTAGAATGGCTCTCCAGCACCTTAAAAACGGCAGAGCCCCAGGCGAGGATGGAATTACAGCGGAGCTTCTGAAAGCGGGTGGAACACCGGTACTTGAAGTCCTTCAGAAGCTCTTCAATTCCGTCCTCCAATTCGTGGTGGCACTACTCCAGAGGCGTGGAGCAGAATTGCGGTGGTCTTGTTCTTTAAGAAAGGCGACAACGCTCTCTTGAAGAACTACAGACCGATTTCTCTTCTGAGCCGCGTCTACGTGCTGTTTTCGAGAGTCATTACGAATCGTCTCGCACGCAGACTCGACGACTTCAAGCCTCCCGAACAAGCCGGTTTCCGAAAATGCTTCAGTACCATAGACCACATACATACCTTGCGGCAGATTGTACAGAAGACTGAAGAGTAAATCTGCCACTTTGCCTGGCGTATGTGGACTATGAGAAAGCCTTTGATTCCGGTTTTTTTTTTGAAAATTTTTTTTTGGAAATTTGGGCGGTGCTACAGTCCCTTCAGCGGTGCCAAGTTGACTGTCGGTATATCGAAGTGTTTATAAAGTAGTGCTACGATGGCTATCCGAGTACAGAACGAGAGCTCGAAACCTATCCAACTGCAGAGAGGTGTAAGACAGGGTGACGTTATATCCCCGAAACTCTTCACCGCTGCATTGGAAGACGTTTTCAAGCTACTGGACTGGAAAGGATACGGTATTAACATCAATGGCTAGTACATCACTCACCTTCGATTTGCCGACGATATAGTCCTTATGGCAGAATCGCTGGAGGACTTAAGCACTATGCTCAATGACCTCAATAGTGCCTCCCAACGGATAGGTCTTAAGATGAACATGGACAAAACAAAGATTATGTTTAATGTCCATGTCACACCTATGCCGGTAGTTGTTGAGAGCACTATGCTCGAAGTTGTTGACGAGTACGTTTACCTGAGACAAATAGCCCGACTAGGCAAGTCCAACTTCGACCGAGAGGTCAATCGACGGATTCAACTCGGCTGGGCAGCGTTCGGGAAATTACGACATATCTTCTCGTCAGGTACACCTCAATCTCTAAAAACTAGATTGTACAACCAGTGCGTGTTGCTAGTGATGACTTACAGATCTGAGACGTGTTCCTTCACTGCTGGCCGTATGAGGACGCTCAAGTTCGCTCAGCCAACTATGGAGAGGGCTATGCTCGGAGTTTCTCTGCGTGATAGACTCAGAAATGAGGATATCTGCAGTAAAACCAGAGTGACCGACATAGCCCAACGGATTAGTAAGCTGAAGTGGCAATGGGCCGGCCATATAGCTCGAAGAACCGATAACCGATGGGAAAGAAAGGTTCTCGAGTGGCAGCCTCGTACCGGTAGGCGTAGTGTAGGGCGACCCCCCACTAGATGGAGTGACGACCTGGTAAGATATGCAGGAAGTCGATGGATGCAGGTGGCTCAGGACCGTGCTTTGTGGCATTACTTGGGGGAGGCCTATGTTCAGAAGTGGACTTGTGAAGGGCTGTAATTATGATGATGATGATGACGATTCTGTGAGAGTGTGAACCTTCCCCGGTCGAACTGACCCATTCCAACTACAGTAATAATATACCTGCAGCGTGGCCCTACACGTGGTAGGGCTATGCTGTTTTCATCTCTTAGCTAGCCCCATCTAATAAAACTTACAATTTACAATTTGTAGATTACGATTCACATTTTATATCTCTACGTATTTTTGAGAACCGTAGAGCCAATTCAGGAGCTAAGCGTTCAATAAGTTTAGCTTAAGGCTTTTACATTGCTCAAATCGTGAAAAACGCCCAAGTTTACAAAAAGTTATAGCCGAATCCTTTTGTTTATTTGCTACAAAAAAAATTAGGTTTTATAGTATAGATCGTCACAATTAATTTGTATTGTTTAAAATTTTTGAATATTTGACCATTATTACAAAAAAAATCAAAGGCAAAGTGCTGTTTTAAACCTATTTTGTATTTTTTCTCAAGAACGGCTCAATAGTTTAAGATTAAATTTATATTAAAATATTTGTTAAATCATAATTAAAAAAATGTATTGTTTTTTATTGTATTTTTGTTAAATATATTTCTTAAAATATAGTAAAACATAATTTGGCTCCTTTCCGCCACCCGAAGCTCCCCCGCTATGGCCCGTTACGGATATTCACCAGTGTCAGTTCGACTCTTGCGACGGGTGGACTGTGCGCGCGTTATTTTCTGATAAAAATATTAAAAAGTTCGCAATATTTCAAATTTATAAAAACAGATTTATTGTAAATAAAACGTACATTAGTAATATATGATAAAAAATTAGGAATTAAGTTGATTTATGTAAATAAAATTGTTTTTAGTTTTAGTTTTGTATATAATCGTATCATAGAATAGACTAAGCTTGACAATACCGAAATACAAAAGCAAGACAAAAAGTGAAGCGTGGCCAAGCTCTTCAAAACTATTGGTAAGTAAATTATCCTTATTTATTTTCTCTTGCGTAAATACTTATACAGAGTATGGCAGCGTTCCGAAAACTGTCATGATCCCTCCTATTGTATAGGTGGGGAACTTCTTTAGCCGTAAATAAGTTTGGTACTACAAAAAGTCTAGTGAAAAAAAATGAACGTGACCATTTTTGGCTGGTCTGGTGCTACAGTCCTGCACTCCAAAGGTGGGTACAGGATCTCAGTGGCGGAACCACGTAGTACCATCGTTTTTGTACTCACTCAGCTGTCAGTAATTATTTCACTTACCTGATGCTGCACTCCGAAGTAGTCCGAAGGTGGGTACAGGATCTCAGTGACGAAACCACGTAGAACCATCGTGTATGTACTCATTTTAAAGGGCTCGCAGCTACCTAGCTGTCTGTGATGATTTCATTTACCTGATGCTGCACTCCGAAGTAGTCCGAAGGTGGGTACAGGATCTCAGTGACGGAACCACGTAGTACCATCGTGTTTGTACTCATTTTAAAGGGCTCGCAGCTACCTAGCTGTCTGTGATGATTTCATTTACCTGATGCTGCACTCCGAAGTAGTCCGAAGGTGGGTACAGGATATCAGTGACGGAACCACGTAGAACCATCGTGTTTGTACTCATTTTAAAGGGCTCGCAGCTACCTAGCTGTCTGTGATGATTTCACTTACCTTTTGTGAATATGCTTTTATTGTATAATGCTTTTGTTGTTGAGAGTGACTGTTGCGATAATATTTCTAATGTAACTTTATGTTTTTAGGCAATTGAGAAATCAGCGGAAATTCCATTCAGAAAATCTGGGCAAAGATCCGTCATCTGAATCTGAATGAAAACATGAAAATGCATTACATTCATCTACGACTATTGTAGAAACTCACGTTCCGTTCGGTATGGCAGTTGATGAGGACACTTCATCGCCAGATATTACGGTAGCTACTTTCTACAATTAAGAGTACCAGTCTATTTTTAATATTGTTAAATTGAACTTTGTCAATTTACCAATTGCATTAAAAACCATTACATGAAATAAAAACGTACTGAGGAAACCTACAAGTCTGAGAACCCATAAAATTTGAGAAATCCTATCCTATGGTCAATAAAAATAAGCAAGATAATATTATACACGGAAGTTTTTTTGTATATGAATTAAGCAATGTATTACATGATAATTATTTTGTTCTCAGCATCAACAAGATGACATTTTACTGGATTTAACTATTAAAAAGAATCAACCAGAAACAGAAAAAAGAAATATATCTAGCAGACGAATTGTTGATATAAAATCCTTTTTTTTTAAATTGCAAGAAATCAACAATCATAGCCCATATAACTGTGGAGTACAAAGTTTAAAAATTGTTGGAGAGAAACGAGTAGGATTGTTATCCAAGTTTACTCTAGAATGTTTAATGTGTAAAGGAAAGTTTTTATTAAATAATATCCCAGGTGATCTGGAAAAATACAGAATCAGTCGCTGGTGCATCGATGTGTTAAGAAAAGTGTATTTTAAATGTCACTGGTAATTTGGACATAAATACAGCTGTGGTTGCCGGTGCAGTTTCTGTTGGTATAGGCTACTCAAAATTAGATGAATTACTATCAGTGATCGATTTACCTATGATGACTAAGCATCTGTACCAAAAATAGCACGAGTTTGTTTCTAACGCCTGGGAAAAAGCACTTGGTCAATCCATGCATATAAGAGGTCTTATAAAAAGAATTAGGTAGTTTATCAGGTAATGTAGAGATAAATAAAAATCACAACTGGTTCTACCGGAACAAGGGCAGTTGCACGTGGCTCGCAAAGCAAAATGTGTATTCGCTGTATGGTTCAGTGAGTCGCAACCACCGAAAACGGAAGTTATTTATAGGGATGATGATTTTTTTTGAAAACAAAATGAAGTCAAAATTATGCAATTTTTATTTAAATTGTATATTGCCTGAAATTTTAGACCCAAGACATACTAGAAATTTGAAAATATTATCGTTATCGTTATTACGTAATCCAATCTACATAATTGAATTTATGAAAAAAAGAGGAAAAAAAACTTGAAACCTCCAAGAGGAAAATACAAAGCATAATTCCAATTGCTGAGCAGGGAGAAAATACAACGCTTTCCTTATATCAAAAATCGACACGGTCGTCAACACCAGTAATTCTAGAAGCGGAACAATCAACCTGTTCACGATACTTAGATTATAATGAATTTTAACTTGCAAAAAAATATTCAACGGTTGATTTAATCTTGACAGATTTATGGTGTGCCTAACATGTTATGATAAAATAATTTAAAAAAGTACGCAAAGTTTGTTTCCTCTTTTACTTAATTTAGCACTTACATATATGAGCCAGATCATCACTAGACCTTCAGAATATTTATCGTAGCAACGTCCGTGATAAATATGAAAGTAACTGAAAACTAAATCTTTCTCACTATTTCCATGGCCGAGAACTCCTTAAACTTACCCCATCCACATACCTTCTGTGCTGAATAAGAGAGTTTCTGAAAATTAAATCTTCCTAACCATTTCCATTGCCGAGAACCACTTGGTACTTATCTGGTCATCCACATACCTTCACAAAGTACCACGTAGGTACGTCCGTGCTGCACATGGGAGTGAATATTGTTACAAGGTCTAAAGTGAATAATACGTCAATTCACTACTAGGTCTCTCAGAGATCGAATAAAATTATGCAAATAAGCTGTCATATTATCTATACATCGTTAATCTTTGTCTACTATTTACGTAGTGCCATTGTAGTACGTCTGCTTTTGGTAGATGTCGCTAAATTTAAACAAAGTCTAAATCGTCAAATTTACTGATCATTGTAGGAGCCTTAAAAAGCAATGTTACTTTTACAATTTTGTAGATTTATAAGAAGTTTTAAGTGTACAATTCCATAAAAACTTTTTATAACGTCCTGTACATACTAAGACAAATCGTTTGTGTGCTAACGTTCTTACTTAATAACTTCGGGCCGCCATGCCGTAGCTATGTGCCGTATTTTCGCTGTAAGAATTTAGTGATAAGTGAAAGCGTATTATCACTTAATTAAATGAAATTATGACCTAGTCTAGTAGGTTTAAATTGGCTTTTCATTAGGTAGAATATTTATGATTACAAAAAAGTCTTATATTTGGATCAACGTAGACAACCACTACGAAAAAAATTTGGCAAATTCAACCCCTAAGGAAGTGAAACAAGTTGTAACAGCTTGTAATGAAATAAAATATTTTTATTTCTTTTACGTCATAAATTAAAATTTGGTTTGTTAAACGTTATTTTAGTCTACCACCTACCCAAAATGGGTTTCGTGTGGCCACAGAAGAAACAAAGCAGCTAGCAGGCTAGATGAAGTTATCTGTCATACAGGATCTCCATCACTGACAGGTTGCATTTTAATTTACAGTTTTGAAGCTGTCTGCTATCGATTTAATTTTAAAGTTATGTTAATGTTTGGGCAACTCCAACTATAATAGTATCCCGAATAAAAAAGTCTACTTACGTCGAGCAACGCTCGGTCGATGACTTCAATTCAGGTCGAATATTATTTAATGTTCTAATGTCAACTCCGAATTTAAGTAAAAATTAAAACGACCTTAAAATAAATCTTAGCCTTTCCATTAAAATATTGAAATGAGCGTTTAACTAATAGTGGTATAATAAAACAATCCTAGCATACGTTTTAAAAGGAGAATGATTTCTTCTTAATACTATAATCCCGGGGTACAAACTACAAAAGCATGCTTGTTGAACAATTACGAAACTCTTTATAAAGATTTTCTGAAGCATAATTCAAACAGGTCTCAATTCACGCTGCTTTATAATTCTGAAAATGCTTGCAGGCAAATTTAGTCTTTGCTGCTAAATTACGGTCTACCGTTAAAAGAATTACATTATGTTCGCAGTATTGAATATTATAATAGCAGGAGCACAAAAATTTTAAAATGTTTCAAGGTTGGTTTAAAAGCATCTTAAGGTTTCATTTGATCTTGTATGATCCTATAATTGTGATGCTTGGATTATCAACGTGCACATCGTATTCGTAATTCCAATTTTTCGTTAGGCTGTCTAAACTATGGCTTAGCTTCATGATTTCGTTTTCTGAAACCTCTAATTTTATGCTTCCTCTCCCTGTAATTATCAAATCTTGTCTTTGTATCCACCACCAACAACTTGTACCTTTGGAGATTGCCTCGTATAAGTAGTTTTATTTTATGTTTAAAATTATAAAGCACCAGCGCGAAGGTCACCTAAATTTAGTTCGTTTGGACATTAACTCGCCACCATAATGAATATATTGGTATCACAATATTCCATGAGATGGGGTTAGAAAAAAGTAATTAATTGTGTGAAGTTTACGATAATGACACCTAATACCAATTTTTTAATAACCCAATTTTTGTGATTGTTGCACCAAAATATCGGATGTCGTAAGAAGCGAAAAATGGAACCTAAAACAGAAGATGGGCAGCAGTATTTTCTTGACAACCACTCAAAATCATAAAAAATTCAGTTGCCAGCCCGCCCACAAAGCTTGGCAAATTTCGCAAATATCTCCTTTTAAAAGGTAATACATTGATGAGGCCTTTATTAAGCTGTGGGCTTAAGAGATTGTAATGAAGATGACGATTAAAGGAAAAACACGTAAAGTATTGACAAAAGCGATAGGTGGCAAAGTAATCACAACATTTTTATGCCAGATATTATGGAATCCCCAGACCGGGGTTGGTTGGTAGCGTGAAAGTTTGGAGACATGCGGCACTGCTTGGCCAGTACTTTAGGACAAACATATGTAGATATGTCCTTATCAGATCTTAACTTTTGTAATAAGATAAGAGATGCACATAGCTTCAGAATGGACAATCACAATACATCCAAATCCAAAAACTGATTTTTAGCACAGATTTTGATTTCTATTGGGATTTCAGTAAATCTTAACATGTAGAGTTTTTAAAAACACTGCACTGAACTTATTAACTTTAGATTCAAATCTAGGGCTCGCAGCATAATCAGATATACTGGCCATAAATTTATTGATATCTAGGGATTAATAACCAACATAAAATATTTGAACCTTTTAGCAAATATTTGATCTTTCTATACATAGTTTATTGCAATTTGTCCAAATATCAAACAATATTTTTTGTGGAATAAAAGCAAAATTTACTTTGTTACGTACCTGTCTAGTTTATTTTTTGTTTGTGGCAGCACTTTATTAATGATTGTGTCACCGGTCTACACGGATTTCTGCCTGGGGAATAGTTGTTTGAAAATTTAATTTTGTGACGTTGAGAACGTTCTGTCACGGCGGTGAAAACTGGGGCTTTCAGAAAATATTCATGTTTATATATCGCACATGATTTTTAGGTCAGGTTACAACTTTATTCTAGTTTATTAATTTGTTTTTAGTTCATACTTGCTATTCTCGTCTCTTAATTAAACTCCACTTCTTCGTTTTTTTTATAGAATTGGATGACAAACGAGCACACAGTTCACCTGATGTCAGTGGATGCTGTTGCCCATAGGCATCTATATACATTTGTCCTCAATTAAGAATCAAAATGTGGATGCGTTGTCACCTCTGAGGACTAAGATGGAAGGCCTTGTTTCCAGTAAAAAGCATCTTCTTTCTCTACACTCACCATTCGAAACGCAGCAGCTTAAGTATAAATAAATAAATAATAAATAAACAATGTTTCACCAACCGTTAGTCTACAAAAAGACATGACGATCAGGTTGTTGATCGAAGTCGGTAGTAAGTGTCATCATCACATCTAAAATTAAAAAAAAATATTACATTCTTAAAAAGTGTTCTCAATTCAACTGCATTTTTTTAAATGTATTTTACGCGCAAATCTATTTTATTTATGTAAACATTGTGTATATGCGAAAACGTGAATCTTAAACGGGGAATAATGTTAGCCGTCATCGTGGCATGAGAAATGGCTTAGGTTTCACTTCGTACGTGAGTACACAATGACACACACATTTTTTCAAAAAAAAAATATTCTTGTATAATTTTACAGAACATACTTAAATTACGTATGATTCTATTACTTTTCAACTTTGATTAGGAGGATTCCTGGGGTACTTCTTTCGCCGATTCTTCTCCGGACAGAGAAACCTCAGTTTAAAACGGTAGCTGATTATAAATCGTGATATACGAAGGGAGATCAAAAAGTTCGCGGAATGACGGGGTTCGCGAGGGTGAGTTTACTCATTCAGATAGCCCTAGTTGAGTGACTCGTTCATAGTATATATATACTAAATTTCAGCCCAATCAGGTCATTAGTTTTTCAGTTATCAACGAGTAAACAAGTCAGTCGGGAGGAAACTAGCCAATATGGAGAAAACTGAATATCGTACCGTCATTAACCTCAAACTATTTTTCAAGAGATATCAGCTGCTTATGGGGACTCTACTCCTGGGTAAACCATGATTTATAAATGGCACGCCCTTTTCAAACCAGGGAGAGACTACATTGAAGACGACCCCCGACATAGACGGCCGATTGAGGCTATCACGCCAGAATTAATCGAAAAAGTTAAAAAACTTTTCATTTAAAAAAAATTCTGTATAATTTTATTATGGAATATGCTTAGATTATGTACAAGGTTTTTTTCAACTTTTATTAGGAGGATTCCTGCAGTGTTTCTTTCGCCAGTTCTTCTCCGGACAGAGAAACCTCAGTTTAAAACGGTAGCAGATTATAAATCGTGATAAAGTTTGACAAACAAAATTAAAATTTCTTACGTCGAAAATAAAAAAGGCTACATAATCATAAGATATATGACTGTTAACTGAAATAAATATTTTTTTAATTAAATACTTTATACTTCAGAGGTAGCCCCATAAATATTATGAAAAAAATCCACTCACGAAGTTTTTGTGTACCCTTTTTACACGTCATTCTAGTTGTAGCTTTTGTAAATGAGTAAAACAGTTTACACATAATAGCTTCTGAAATCGACTATGTTTGAGCACATTCTTCTAAAGCTTTTATGTTAAAATTGTTTTATTATTTACAGTTCTTTGAAATCACTTTCGACATTTTTGTTAATAATTTATTATTAACGCTCTATTAGACGTTTGGATTTCCATTACTTGTATTCGTGAATAATCGGCTAAATAGATTAAGATAAAATTTAGCACACGCATGGATTTTTAGCATATAACTTATCACAGGAAAATAAATTTACAGCGAGTAAATTGACAGGACAGGTGAGAATGTCACTACGCGGGCGAAGCCACGAGTAGAAACTATTTTGTAAAATTTCGCATGATGTATCGTTAGAATACAAAAACATTCTGCATTCATCATTATAATGATACAATGAACCATAATAACATTTCCAAAGAGGTGTCTATTATATCTGATTGCTTGTTATCGAAAACTACTTTACGAATATTATATTATTCCATGTACTTAAACAAACTTTTTTTGTAGATTTATATAAATTATAATCGTATTTTAACGAAAACATCACATAATTGTAGTGAACCATTTCTAACACAAGCATTTTAGGCTTAATAGGAGTGGCCAAAAGGATTATTAGTAATTGAAAATTAGCATTGCTGCTATTTAATATAAATATAGAGATTTATTGTATATCCAGACTATTTCAAATGGGTCAAAACTGTTTTGTGTTTAATCCTCAATTCCTTGGCTATTTCGTAACTACACTAATATACCGAGTGTGGTTCACTTTTTCGAAAATGGCATAGACTATCCGTATGAGGGCGACCAGAGAGAACTGCATCTTTGACATCAAAATTGCAGGACTGAAAACGCTTGAACAGATTATATTATATATTGCATTAAGTCCATAAACGTTAGCAAATTTTTTTCGCGGCTTGAGTCACTTTTTTCCCTTTTTTGTAATAAAAATTCAGAATGTATCGAATTTCTTCGGTAGATTCACTCATTTTGGCGGACAAAAAAACAATTGAAAAAATGCATGAAAGTGATTTTTACTCTTTACTTTTATTTTTCCTATTGTCCTTTTTGTATTTATATTAAAAACAGTCAGATACGAACATTACAACCACAGAGATTTTTGTTCTATTTTATACAAACCGTGTTATGCCGTGTAGTGGCGGTTAAGAATATCCACTACCCCATATCTTCCCGTGGGTGTCGTAAAAGGCGACAGAGGGGAGACAGGCAGGAGATGGGCAGCAGCATCTTCCTGATAACAACTGTGACGTAATAAAAAAACTGCGGTTGCCAACCCGCTCGCCAAGCGTGGCAACTATGGCAAATACCCCCCAATGAATAAATACACAAACAGACGGCCCCCAGTCCCCGGAGGCCCCGCTATTCCTGGCTACGGTGGCGACCATGGTAACGGCGGGGCAGGGGGTGCTAAGAATCTCCGGCGGAGGTTCGGTTGCCACCTACGACGACTCGACCTGGCAACATATAACGCACGCACCCTGAGGACTGACGAGAAGATACTAGAGCTGGAAGAAGAGGTAGACAAGTTGCGCTGGCATATTATTGGATTATCCGAGGTCCGAAGAGAGGGGGAGGACACGGCAATCCTCGAGTCCGGCAACTTGTTCTATCACCGGGAGGGCGACCATCTGTCCCAAGGAGGTGTTGGATTTATCGTCCACAAGTCTCTCGTCAACAACGTTGTAAAGATTGGGAGTGTGTCGACGAGGGTCGCGTACCTGATACTCAGAATCACCAAACGGTATTCGCTGAAGGTCATTCAGGTTTACGCACCAACCTCGGCACATCCCGATGAGGAGGTGGAGGAAATGTATGAGGATATTTCCAGAGCCATACATTCCTCCAAAACCCACTACACGGTGTTGATGGGAGACTTCAACGCAAAACTAGGCACAAGAGAAAGCGGTGAGCTGAAGGTAGGGAAATTTGGAGTAGGGCAACGGAACCGAAGGGGCCAGCAGCTGGCCGACTTTATGGAGAAAGAGGGACTCTTTATGATGAACTCTTTCTTCCAGAAGCGGCCCCACAGGAAGTGGACCTGGTCGAGCCCCGACGGTTCGACAAAAAATGAGATTGACTTCATTATGACGAACAGACGCCAACTGTTCAGTGATGTCTCAGTGATCGCAAGGGTGAAAACTGGCAGCGATCACCGAATGGTTAGAGGCACACTGAACCTAAACGTTAAGTTGGAGAGGTCTCGTCTAATGAAGTCAACGCTCCGTCCCCCTCGTGCTCTAATCCAGAATTCCGAAACCTTTCAGCTCGAGTTACGTAACCGCTTCCAGTGCCTAGAAGATTGCAATGCAGTGGACGATATGGACGACAAGCTCGTGGAAACTGTCCATGCAGTCGGAGCTAAGTACTGCAAGACCCGCCGCAGAAGAACACAAAAACTCTCCGATCACACTCTTAATCTCATAACTGTTAGACGGGAGATGAGGCTGCAATCGTCAACAGATTTGACAGCATACAGGCAACTGAACAGACAGATCTCCAAATGCATGCGGCGAGACTTACGCAACTTTAATACTTCTCGTATTAAAGAAGCGATCGAGCGGAACCAGGGCTCCAAAGTCGAGATCTGTCTGCCAGAAAGAGCCAACTGTCAAAGCTGAAGACTGAGTGTGGCAACATCGTTTCCGGGACACCTGAGATTTTGAGTGAGATTGAGAGGTTCTATGGGCAGCTGTACACATCATCGTTGGAGCCACACGCAAGTGTGAGTAACGATCCAAGAGCAAGTCTTATCCGACACTATTCCGATGATATCCCGGACGTCAGTCTGAGCGAGATTAGAATGGCTCTCCACCACCTTAAAAACGACAAGGCCCCGGGCGAGGATGGAATTACAGCGGAGCTTCTGAAAGCGGGTGGAAAACCGGTACTTGAAGTCCTTCGGAAGCTCTTCAATTCCGTCCTCCATGGTGGCACTACTCCGGAGGCGTGGAGCAGAAGCGCGGTGGTTTTGTTCTTTAAGAAAGGCGACAACGCTCTCTTGAAGAACTACAGACCGATTTCCCTTCTGAGCCGCGTCTACATACTATTTTCGAGAGTCATTACGAATCGTCTCGCACGCAGACTCGACGACTTCCAGCCTCCCGAACAAGCCGGTTTCCGAAAAGGCTTCAGTACCATAGACCACATACATACCCTGCGGCAGATTGTACAGAAGACCGAAGAGTACAATCTGCCACTTTGCCTGGCATATGTGGACTATGAGAAAGCCTTTGATTCCGTCGAAATTTGGGCGGTGCTACAGTCCCTTCAGCGGTGCCAAGTTGACTGTCGGTACATCGAAGTGCTGAAGTGTTTGTACAGTAGGGCTACGATGGCTATCTGAGTACAGAACCAGAGTTCGAAACCTATCCAACTGCAGAGAGGTGTAAGACAGGGTGATGTTATATCCCCAAAACTCTTCACCGCTGCGTTGGAAGACGTTTTCAAGCTACTGGACTGGAAAGGATACGGTATTAACATCAATGGCGAGTACATCACTCACCTTCGATTTGCCGACGATATAGTCATTATGGCAGAATCTCTGGAGGACTTAAGCATTATGCTCAATGACCTCAATAGTGCCTCCCAACGGATAGGTCTTAAGATGAACATGGACAAAGCAAAAATCATGTTTAATGTCCATGTCACACCTATGCCGATAGTTGTTGGGAGCACTATGCTCGAAGTTGTTGACGAGTACGTTTACCTGGGACAAATAGTCCGACTAGGTAAGTCCAACTTCGACCGAGAGGTCAATCGACGGATTCAACTCGGCTGGGCAGCGTTCGGGAAATTACGACATATCTTTTCGTCAGGTATACCTCAATCTCTAAAAACTAGATTGTACAACCAGTGCGTGTTGCCAGTGATGACTTACGGATATGAGACGTGGTCCTTCACTGCTGGCCGTATGAGGACGCTTAAGGTCGCTCAGCGAGCTATGGAGAGGGCTATGCTTGGAGTTTCTCTGCGTGATAGACTCAGAAATGAGGATATCCGCAGTAAAACCAGAGTGACCGACATAGCCCAACGGATTAGTAAGCTGAAGTGGCAATGGGCCGGCCATATAGCTCGAAGAACCGATAAACGATGGGGAAGAAAGGTTCTCGAGTGGCAGCCTCGTACCGGTAGGCGTAGTGTAGAGCGACCCCCACTAGATGGAGTGACGACCTGGTAGGACATGTAGGAAGTCGATGGATGCAGGTGGCTCAGGACCGTGCTTTGTGGCATTACTTGGGGGAGGCCTATGTTCAGCAGTGGACTTGTGAAGGGCTGTAATGATGATGAATGATGATATACAAACCAAATACAAAGAAAGTTTTCACCGACCGTATAAACCAATTACGCAAAGCATCTGTATATGAGTCACAATAATACTTTACCTTGCACATTTCGTTTGTGTGTATGTATCTGATTGCACGTGGGTTATTAAACATCGATGTATCATATATATTTTTCTAGTTAATACAGATTTTGTGTTTTCGATGTATGCCAGAAACCTACAAGAGTCCTTGTACCATAAATAGTAGATAGTCGTAGGAAAGTAGTTAACGCGGGTGAGATAAGACACTTTCTTTTATTACGTTTGCAGCTGCGAGCTTATATTTTACTGACGGCTTTATAGAAGTTCTCGCATCTACTATTATGAGAAAAGAATTTAAAATATTGATAAAATGTTAACAATGTGCTTTCACTTATAATAGCATAAAGCAAGCACAAAATAACAGCATGCAGAGACACAAATCTACTTTTATTACTTTTTTTTTCTGTTTTTGAAGTTTTTTGTTTTACTGTTTACTAGTTTTTGAAGTCTGTTGGAGGACTTGACTTCCCCGGAATATTTAAAATTTCTCAGAAATGAAGGTTTCCTCCCAATGTTTTCTTTCTAAAACCGAGGACGTGCTAAAGCAGACTTAGAATTGCAACCGTTGGTGCCCGTGACTACCGACTTACTAATGTTTATAATGTGTCTAATGAAAAATATTAAAAAGCGCTAATGCATACCATTAGACAGACAAAGTCTCAAGTTGGTGCCTTGTGCCATCTGGAGAAAAAATATTGTTAACTCCATCCCTGGTCCAACATTTAGTGATACCATATCTTCCCGTGGGTGTCGTAAAAGGAGACAGAGGGAAACAGGCAGGAGATGGGCAGCAGCATGTTCCTGATAACAGCAACTGTACGACAAAAAAAAACTGCGGTTGCCAACCCGCTCGCCAAGCGTGGCAACTATGGCAATATACCCCCCATGAACAATTACACAAATAGACGGCCCCCAGTCCCCGGCGGCACCGCTATTCCTGGCTACGGTTGCGACCATGGTAACAGCGGGGCAGGGGGTGCTAAGAATCTCCGGTGGAGGTTCGGTTGCCACCTACGAACACTCGACCTGGCAACATTTAACGCACGCACCCTGAGGACTGACGAGAGGATCCTGGAGCTGGAAGAAGAGATAGACAAAATGCGCTGGAACATTATAGGATTATCCGAGGTCCGAAGATAGGGGGAGGACACGGTGATTCTCGAATCCGGCAACTTGTTCCATCACCGGGAGGGCGACCATCTGTCCCAAGGAGGTGTCGGATTTATTATCCACAAGACTCTCTTCAACAACGTTGTAAAGATTGGGAGTGTGTCGACGAGGGTCGCGTATCTGATACTCAGAATCACCAAACGGTATTCGCTGAAGGTCATACAGGTATACGCACCAACCTCGGCACATCCCGATGAGGAGGTGGAGGAAATGTATGAGGATATTTCCAAATCCATGTATTCCTCCAAAACCCACTACACGGTGTTGATGGGAGAATTCAACGCAAAACTAGGCACAAGAGAAAACGGTGAGCTGAAGTTAGGGAAATTTGGAGTGGGGCAACGGAACCGAAGGGGCCAGCAGCTGGCCGACTTTATGGAGAAAGAGGGACTTTTTATGATGAACTCTTTCTTCCAGAAGCGGCCCCACAGGAAGTGGACCTGGTCGAGCTCCGACGGTTTGACAAAAAATGATATTGACTTCATTATGACGACCAGACGCCAACTGTTCAGTGATGTCTTAGTGATCGCAAGGGTAAAAAACTGGCAGCGGTCACCGAATGGTTAGAGGCACACTGAACCTAAACGTTAAGTTGGAGAGGTCTCGTCTAATGAAGTAAACGCTCCGTCTCCCTCATGCTCTAATCTAGAATCCCGAAAACTTTCAGCTCGAGTTACGTAACCGCTTTCAGTGCCTACAAGATTGCAATGCAGTGGACGATATGAATGACAAGCTCCTGGAAACTGTCCATGCGGTCGGAGCTAAGTTCTGCAAGACCCACCGCAGAAGAACACAAAAACTCTCCGATCACAGTCTTAATCTCATGGCTGCTAGACGGGAGATGAGGCTGCAATCGTCAACAGATTTGACAGCATACAGGCAACTGAACAGACAGATCTCCAAATGCATGCGGCGAGACTTACGCAACTTTAATACTGCTCGTATTAAAGAAGCGATCGAGCGAAACCAGGGCTCCAAAGTCTTTGCCAGAGATCTGTCTGCCAGTACGAGCCAACTGTTAAAGCTGAAGACTGGGTGTGGCAGCATCGTTTCCAGGACACCTGAGATTTTGAGTGAGATTGAGACGTTCTATGAGCAGCTGTACACATCATCGTTGGAGCCACACGCAAGTGTGAGTAACGATCCAAGAGCAAGTCTTATCCGACACTATTCCGATGATATCCCGGACGTCAGTCTAAGCGAGATTAGAATGGCTCTCCAGCACCTTAAAAACGGCAGGTCCCCAGGCGAGGATGGAATTACAGCGGAGCTTCTGAAAGCGGGTGGAACACCGGTACTTGAAGTCCTTCAGAAGCTCTTCAATTCCGTCCTCCATAGTGGCACTACTCCAGAGGCGTGGAGCAGAAGTGCGGTGGTTTTGTTCTTTAAGAAAGGCGACAACGCTCTCTTGAAGAACTACAGACCGATTTACATTCTGAGCCGCGTCTACGTGCTGTTTTCGAGAGTCATTACGAATCGTCTCGCACGCAGACTCGACGACTTCCAGCCTCCCGAACAAGCCGGTTTCCGAAAAGGCTTCAGTACCATAGACCACATACATACCCTGCGGCAGATTGTACAGAAGACCGAAGAGTACAATCTGCCACTTTGCCTGGCGTATGTGGACTATGAGAAAGCCTTTGATTCCGTCGAAATTCGGGCGGTGCTACAGTCCCTTCAGCGGTGCCAAGTTGACTGTCGGTATATCGAAGTGCTGAAGTGTTTATACAGTAGGGCTACGATGGCTATCCGAGTACAGAACCAGATCTCGAAACCTATCCAACTGCAGAGAGGTGTAAGACAGGGTGACATTATATCCCCGAAATTCTTCACCGCTGCATTGGAAGACGTTTTCAAGCTACTGGACTGGAAAGGATACGGTATTAACATCAATGGCGAGTACATCACTCACCTTCGATTTGCCGACGATATAGTCCTTATGGCAGAATCTCTGGGGGACTTAAGCACTACGCTCAATGACCTCAATAGTGCCTCCCAACGATAGGTCTTAAGATGAACATGGACAAAACAAAGATTATGTTTAATGTCCATGTCACACCTATGCCGGTAGTTGTTGGCACTATGCTCGAAGTTGTTGACGAGTACGTTTACCTGGGACAAATAGTCCGACTAGGTAAGTCCAACTTCGACCGAGAGGTCAATCGACGGATTCAACTCGGCTGGGCAGCGTTCGGGACATTACGACATATCTTCTCGTCAGGTATACCTCAATCTCTAAAAACTAGATTGTACAACCAGTGCGTGTTGCCAGTGATGACTTACGGATCTGAGACGTGGTCCTTCACTGCTGGCCGTATGAGGACGTTCAAAGTCGCTCAGCGAGCTATGGAGAAGGCTATGCTCGGAATTTCTCTGCGTGATAGACTCAGAATATCCGCAGTAAAACCAGAGTGACCGACATAGCCCAACGGATTAGTAAGCTGAAGTGGCAATGGGCCGGCCATATCGAAGCTCGAAGAACCGACAATTGATGGAGAAGAAAGTTACTCGAGTGGCAGCCTCGTACCAGTAGGCGTAGTGTAGGTGGAACTCCCACTAGATGGAGTGACTACCTTGTAAGATATGCAGGAAGTCGATGGATGCAGGTGGCTCAGGACCGTGCTTTGTAGCATTACTTGGGGGAGGCCTATGTTCAGCAGTGGACTTGTGAAGGGCTGTAATGATGATGATGATGATACCTTCGCCTAGCTTCTAGAAAGCACTGTGGCGCCTCCTTGTTAGAAACTCAGACTGGGTTTTGCCTGTGTCCTTAAGTTTGGTTTTGGAGCACCAAACCTTGTCTCGCATCACAGTATCGCTGAATTTGACAATCACAGGCCTGGAAGATTTATCGGAAGGGCGTCCCGGACGATGACAACGGCTTATGGATGTTTTACTGAAACCTGGGACTAGAAGTTTCACACTGATAAGTGTACTTATGACGCGGTAGTATCCTCAGATTTTTCTTCAGGAATTCCATGGAGTAGGATCATCTTTCTGCGGCGACGCATTTCACTACGATCCAGTTCTCTTCCCAGAAGATCTACTTGGTTACGCAAAGATGTTAATGCAGCCAAGATGAATTTTCTAAAAGCATTAAAATCACCTGGTAGGAAAGATGAAGTTGTGGCAGCAGAACTAGATTGTTGCAGTTCCCGCTGAAAGTTATCATGACGAAAGTCATGACTTTGGAATGACTTTGACATCTCCATAAGTGAAGCTTTTAGTGCTTCCATGGTGAAATTAGTTGTAAAGTGCAATGTGATGTTAGAGAAAATTTTTGGAAATAAGAGCTGGTAGGTAGTAATCTATTACATATAAATAATAAACATAAAATTCAAACTGTAACTATTTTTAAAATATATTTAAATCTAAGATATCAAAAATGTGTACTACTCAATTTACCTACACCTACCCTCAGAGAAAAAAAAGGATATTTTATTATAAAATCTTTATTGCGTCCCCTTAGAAAAAAAAGGATACAAAGCTTATCAGATGAATAGAAGTAAGCATAATGATGAAATAAAACATATTTTTTAAGTATTTTTATTGTACTAATAAATTAATTGTTCATGGGGGTATATACCGACACAGCCCAACGGATTAGTAAGCTGAAGTGGCAATGGGCCGGCCATATAGCTCGAAGAACCGATAACCGATGGGGAAGAAAGTTCTCGAGTGGCAGCCTCGTACCGGTAGGCGTAGTGCAGGGCGACCCCCCACTAGATGGAGTGACGACCTGGTAAGATATGCAGGAAGTCGATGGATGCAGGTGGCTCAGGACCGTGCATTTTGTGGCATTAATTGGGGGAGGCCTATGTTCAGCAGTGGACTTGTGAAGGGCTCTAATGATGATGATGATGAATAAATCAAACAATTTAAAATAGGTAAAAAAATATAATTAATATAAAATTTATATGAAATTATAATTAATATAAAGTTAATAAAATATATTTGATAGGTCATTCATGAATAAACTAAATTATGAATAATTAAAAAGTTAAAACGTAGTTTTTATTATAATTTCCAAAATATTTAAAATCACAGGTACGAAATAAATTTACTCCATTAATTATATAGTCTCCCATTAATGTGGGATAGTCACAAAGGTGGAAAAGTGGCAAAATTGAACCTATTTCGCAATATTCGATAATTTTATTTAATTATTTGCGGTTTTAACGTTTATATAAAATAAGAACTAAAAATTATGTGTGGAAGTGATTCCGCTTGATTTATGGTTTTATGACCTTGAATTGCATTCTCTCACTACGCATTTACCCATTTTTTGTCGCGGCTCAACTCTGTCGGCGTCACATTGTTGAAAACCGAACAGACGTTAGCTAGGCATATGGCTGTGGCCTTATGTGCAGTGGCAACGCTTTGGCGCGGTAATTACTAATCTAGTGTAATATATATAAATCAAGGCTGTGCACTGAAATTTATAGCGGGCACTAAACATATGAGCTACCACGGCTCCTTTCGGTTAAATTGATTGGTCTTATCTAAGTTCGCTAGAGGGTGTATGTATTTTATACTGTTATGTATTCTACATACTAAAGACCTTTCAAAAACCGGCTTGTTTTGAAGGCAGGAAGTCATCAAACCTGTGTACGAGACTATTCGTAAGGAATCCCAAAATCATTACGTAGACGCGGTTCTAAAGAAAACTCCTCTATCTATCTGTCGTTCATTACTAGAGTGATATCGCAATTTTTGAAGAATGACAGTATCGCACTTCTGCTCCAACCATGCGAAGGAATTGAACAGATTCTAAAGGACTTTAAATATAGGTTTGCCACACGCTTGCCGATACTATGCTGTCATTCTGTTCTCATCCAGGGCAGTAGAGCTTGTGTTGACGAGCCAAATCTTACTCTGAGTACCACTTATACCTAAAGGTTCCAAGAAACTTTTTTGTACATTTTATGGCATTTAGTACATTCTACTCTGTTACGAAAGTACAGGGAAAAGATCTATTGAATTGTTATATACAAAATGTTAACTATTCTTCCAAGTTTATTTAATCACCTTCAAAGTATACTCCTTCAGAAACGGTACAATTTCTCCAACGAATAATCTAATCATCAAAACATTTTTTAAACAGTTTTTCTGGTATTGAGTTCAGTTCTCGTTGCGAATTCTCCTTTATGTTTTCTATCGAATTTAAACGGGTGCCACGAAGTGGTAATTTGAGTTTAGGAAAAAGAAAGAAGTCGGCTGCAGCCATATCTTGTGAATAAGGTAATGGAGGATAAAGGTGCTCGATGGTATTTGTGTAGTTTTTGGTCAAAAATTCGTTCAAAATGATGTCCTTATGCGATGGCGCATTATCATGGTGCAAAGTCCAAGAATTTTCTTTCCATAAATCTGGCCTTTTTCGTCTAATTTGCACTCTTAAATGCCGCATAACACTCAAACAATATTATTTATTTATCTTTTGACCTCCCGCCAAGAAGTTCGAAAGCACGACACCACGATAGTAAAAGAAAACTGTTAACATGACTTTGACTGTTGACCGACTTTGGCGTGTATTTTTCGGTTTCGCTTTAGTTGGAAGACGCTACTCCAAAGCTTGTTGACTAGTTTGCATGTCACACTCGTAAACCAACGTTTCGTCACTAGTAACAATGCGTTTCATTAATTCTGGGTTGGAATTGGCTCGATCTAGCATGTCCTCAGCGACTCTTATGCGATTGAGTTTTTGGAGAAAATTCAGGTCTTTTGGGACTAGCCGAGCGGCAACATGTTTCATACTCAAGTGATTATTTAAAATGGTACGAGTCGACTCGTGAGACACAGAAAGTTCGGCGGCTATCTCTCTCAAACTTGAATGACGATTTTCAGTCACTGTTTTCATCACTTTTGCTATATTCAGTTGCAGAAGTTAATGGCCTACCAGAGTGAAGCAAATCTTCCATCACATCTCGACCATTTCTGAACGCTTTTTACCACTTACAAGCACGTGTTTTTGATGAAGTCGATTCACCGTAAGCCTTCTGTAACATTTTCAGTGACTTCGAACACGAAATTTCATTGGCGATGCAAAATTTAATACAAACTCTTTCGATGTTCGATGTTTTTGTCCATTCTGAAATTCGCAATACACACTAGATATGATATAACTAAAACAGCACTGTATTTAATCTAAATAACAGATGTAACTTGAACTCCGCGCCAACGCCAACAGTTGTGCCAATCTAACAACAACATCAAAAAAAGAATTGAATTTGGAACATAAACAAATCTTCCATTCCCGATATCTTTTTGACTAAATGTATCATTGATTTATATATTACACTAGATTAGTAATTACCGCGCCATTTTCCTAGCTAACGTTAGTTCAGTATTCAATGCATAAATTACTGTGTTATACTAGAGAGTTCAATGTAACGCCGATAGAGTTGAGCCGAACGATACGCGACAAAAAATGGGTAAATACGTAGTGAAATAATGCGAATCAAGGTCACAAAAATATACTAAATCAAGGGGAATCATTTTCCACACATAAGATTTAGTTCATGTTTTCATATAAACGTAAACACCTCAAATAATTAAATAAAGTTATCGAATATTGCGATTTAGGCTAAATGTTGCCACTTTTCTGCCTTTATGATTATCCCACATTAACAGGAGACTATATAATAAACGGAGTAAGTTAATTTGTTACCTCTGATTGTAAATATTTTGGAAATAATAATAAAAACTACGTTTTAACTTTCATACAAAATAATTAATTATTTTTATTTTAGTTTATTCATGAATGATCTGTTAAATATATTTTATTACATATTTTATATTGATTATAATTTTATTTTTGTATAAATTTTATATTTTATATTGATTATATTTATTACCTATTATATATTGTTTAATTTATTATTACAATAAAAATACTTATAAAAAAAGTATGTTTTATTTCATAATTTATGCTAACTCCTATTCACCTGATAGGAAAATCTACTTTTTTTTAAACAAAAACAATTAACTGCAGCTTAAAAAAACTTTTTATTGCATATTTTGGGTTAAATTTCATATAGTAAGCCACACCAATCCACCATTGAATGTTTGATGTGTCTATCTTTATCTAATCTTAGCGACGGTATTGTTTTCGCAGCTTGTGTAAGTGAGAGAGATATATGTTTATTTAAAATGTTTAGTAATTTCAAAACTATGGCGTCGCGGTCGGATAGTGGTTACACTTTCTTCGATGCGCGATAATGTGGTTTGCTCCTCTAGTTTGGTACAACTCAAGTATATTAATATAAAGGACCCCAGACGGGCATATTCTAGTTGTAAACGAACTATTAACTTCTTTAGCAACGCAATGGAAATAACATTCCCTCCCTGCCTTTAAATGTATGTTATCGCTGTGATAATGTGCA
Source organism: Parnassius apollo (assembly GCA_907164705.1). NCBI lineage: Eukaryota > Metazoa > Arthropoda > Insecta > Lepidoptera > Papilionidae > Parnassius > Parnassius apollo. Next base: position 182,621 of record CAJQZP010000373.1, read on the forward strand.
AATGCTTTTAAAATAAGAATTTCGCTACACTTTTCCCTACTCATTTTAACAACTTACTGCTCTAAACTATATTATGGCTGATAGTTCATAGTTAACGAGGCAACCAAGCACATTGCAACATACATGATATATAAAACTGTAACAAAATTGTACATTGTAGTTTCATTTTCAATGAAAACAACCTGTTTTTACTTTCATACAAAACAATTAAATAATGTGAACTAATGAGAACGTTGTCATACGTAACTTATTTACCTCTACTAGCGCCCCTCCCCTTCCACCGACTACGGAATGTTTTTATACCATTTGTTATGTTGCTGCTAGAACAAATAAAGAAGAGTAAATTGCGGTTAAACTGATTAGAGTTACATCGTGATAAACAATGTTGCTGTTGGTTCACATACTGAATTTACTTTGGAGTAAATATGTAATAACAACCGTTATAATGTTACCAATACATTTGTGATTGTAACCGGCACGTATTACGGTATGGTCGAAATGTAATTGCGCTACGCTGAATGTACGTTATGATGTTTTATTATTGAAAAAAGGCCCATACAGATAGATATTTAAACGGTGATTCTCACCACCATCCATCACAGTTAGCTACCGTGGGTAAATCTTTGTTTCAGAGAGCACGAGGGATCTGTGACAGTAGGCACCTGGTTGCCGAGCTGCACCATGTCAAGCAAGTTTTGCATGACAACAAGCTTCGGATTCAAAAAATCAAAACATACTTCAAGCCGCCGAAGAAGATTGGTCAGTATTTACCATCAGTCAAGTGTAACATCCCTCTGCAAGATGCAGGAGTGTACAAGCTTGATTGTGAATGTGGTCTCTCCTACATAGGACAAACTAAAAGATCAATTAAAACCCGCGTTAAAGAACATAATATAGCTGATGTGAAGAATCGATGCTCCGGGAAGTCTGCAGTCTGTGAACACGTACAGGATCGCCCCCGTCACTACATCAGATTTGATAGACCACAAATCCTCGTTAAAGAACACCGATTCCTTCCAAGGATGTTCGCGAGGCTATTGAAATCAAAAAAACATCCTAATTTCAATAGGGAAGATGACTGGGTGCTACCATCTGCTTGGGATCCTATAATAAATAAAATTAAATCCAAACCCAAGCATACAACTGCAAGACATACTGTGTAGACCGGAACAAAAGTTAAATTTTAATCTATGGTAACCGCGGTTAACTATGACATCTGGACGTTGAACATCTCAGTCCCCCCCCCCGTGAGTGCTGTAAAGCTCTCGAAACGTCGGGTATTTAAAAAGTTAAATATACGCGATAAAATTTCAATGTGTAGTTCGCGTAAATATAAGAAATCATTGAGTACGTAAGAAACCATATCTTCTTAATTGAATCTGAAAATCTGATTCATAAAATATTTTGAAATTCTGTTTTCACACCGATTGCTTAGAGCTTAGAGTTTTTATCGTGGTAGAACCTCAATATAGTTTTATCAAGTATGGAACATAAATGTATCGATCGAGCACCGATTGACAAGAAATGGAGCTAATTCTAATTTTATTAAAAACGCGGTACTCATGTACAATACAGAAATTCTCGATATCGTAGGGTTAATATTAAAACGTAAAAGGACCCAATAATAATACAAGTCGACCTTTAGATAAAATTATGGTATTTTCGCTTAGTATTATCACGATATTATGTATTACTATACGAAATCCGATCCTGGTTACGTCGTGTTTAATATGACGTTTGTATTATGACAGTTGCGCTACTTTTTCTTGTATGAAAAAGTTACGAGTGAAATATTTAGATGGGCCTATCCTTCCTTTTGAAAACATTGGGTATAACATTTCACAAGTAAGTGAATTTACAGTTTATATTAAACAAATTAAAACTATTTCATAATATAAGTACTTAAAATATTGTTACTAATCTTAATATCATATTTACCAACATGTTTTTGGCTGTATATTACTGAGTTTTGATAAACAATAAAATTCAATAGGGTTGTCGAGTTCCTTGTCTATAATATTTATCGATGTTCTTTCCTACCCATATCTGTTAACAACAAACAAAGTCGCCTACAACAGATGATTATCAAATGTTTATTAATTAACAGGTTTCCAGCTGAATGTAGACTAAAATTATGACTTAAAAGCATAAATATTGTGAATTGGCATTTGTAAAAAAATGATCATATTTGTTCTGAACATTTCACAGACGACTGTTTTATTAGACATGAGAACTGCACCCCTTTGAAAAAGTACAGTATTTCAACATATTTTTCCGATTATTATTCCGAATGTTTTTTTTTTAATTTCTTTTTTTCCTCATTTTCCCCAAAACTCCAGGGCCATAGCCAAGTGTCGAAAGGTCGTCTGATGATGTTGAGCCACGTTGGATATGTGTTATTGGGCTGCGGCTAGAGGAGATTCCTCTACATTTACCGCTGTAGTCGAGGCGGAGTCGTCAGGGAAGAGGAGTGTTGGTATGGCGATTGGCGATGCGATGCCACTCGACTATCCTTTGCGACTCTGGTGAGGCTGCACCACTTGATGGTTCCAAGTGCTCATTTTTTCCTGGCTCCATTCACATATTGGGCTCGGGGAGTAAGTAATGCAGGTGGAGTCAGAGGCCGCGAAAGGCAGTATGCCTTGTGTTTCTGGTGCGCCGTAACTGAGAAGATGGAAAGGGTAGAAGTCAGCAACTAAGGAGGGGCTGCCATTGGGCGGCTGGTATCGGAAGGGCCGCGGATGTGTATGAAAGCGTTTCCGTGGCCTTGTCAATTTGCGGCGGAGGTAGAACACCATGGGGTTTAAGTAAGTGTGAGTCTAGAAAGAAATTCTCTCTCGAGTCTCAAGATTTAATTTGTGCTTTAACTTCGTAGTGACTCTACTTTAGTTCATTTTTTATTTACAAATTCTGGCCATCGTTTACATTCACGGTTTTTGGCAGCTTCCTCTTCTGTAACATCCACTGACTGACACTGACTGACTGAAAGGCAATTAAATGTTCGATCAAGAACCCATGGATTGCGATATGTCAAGCCCCCTCCACAAAGTGGCACTGCTAAAGCTGGAAAGCTTACGAGGATAAACTTAGGAATGAGGATGTCGGCAGTAGAACCAGAGTGACCGACATGGCTCAGTGTATTAGTAAGCTGAAGTGCCAATTGACCGGCCGTATAGCTCGAAGAAACAATTACCGAAGGGGAAAAATATTTTCGAGTAGCAGCCTCGTACTGCCATGTGAAGTGTCGTAAGTTCCCTCACTAGATGGAGTGAAAACTTGGTAAGATATACAGGAAGATGATGGGTGCAGGTGGCTCAGGACCGTGCTTTGTGGCATTTCTTGGGGGAGGTCTATGTTCAGCAGTGGACTTGTGAAGAGCTTTAATGATGATGAATGATAGTGGCATTATATTAATATAGTACATAAATAGAATAGACGTTACGAGTAGAGTCCATCTATCCATAAAGTCCATTCTATTTATTTAGGTATCGATAGGGTATAGGATTTTTACCGATACATTTTGTCACACTGTCTTATCCCTATTATTAGTTCCGTGGACATGCAATTCTGCTGTGAGCGCCAAAATGGCGTAAATCAAATTGCCTTAGCATGTCACGGTGTATAGCCAGTCCAGCGTACTTGTATATTTAGAGATCAGTGACACGTGTTGATTAATTAGGAATTTCATAGAATAATACAATGAAGCAAGATTTTTTTTTGTAAAATCGCATCACTTTGCGCAATTGCATTACTCCATTCGGAATATATTTAACCAAAACGGTAATATTGTGAACGAAACATTAACATAACGGTAACATTTGAGTTGATGATTTAGCCGATAGCCACCTACATCTATCCTTGGCTAATACCAATTACAGGTAGAATCATATGCAGATAAAATGCATATGCGTTGTTAACCATAAGAACAAAATTCCTTGTTAGAGAGACAAAATAATGTTTTTTTAGCATTTTTAATTAATTGCTGAAATCTTTACAAGAATAGTATGTACAAAGTATCGATATTCACATCCCTGGGTAGATGTGTAGTTTGAATAGAGAGTATTGATAGTATCGCACTTACATATACTCGTATAACTCTCCATAATCTTGTTTATTCTCTCGCCCATAGCGTAAGTAGAGCTAATCAGGTAGGAAACTCACGCAACGTTCTTGGAACTATGCCGAGGGGAGAGGACTGTATGATAATTTTAGTTTTATTTTTAATAATAAATATTGCATATAATGATGCTCCAAGAGGTTGAGTTTAGTATTTTCTTTTTTTATTCCGTTTGGCTGGGTTAGAAACAGGAGAAATCTTTCGACAGGCAATGTTTTCAACCTGCGGAGCACCCAACACTTGGTAATACTGTGGAGCTTACGTAGTTTTTAGTGTTTGGGTTTCAAATCTGGTTATTGTTCGGTCTTTACATGAGATGTGTGTTGGGACTGGGGATGGGATTACGGAAGTTGTTGTTGCGGCAATCAGTTCCATGATGGAAACCATAAAATATCAAGAGGTGATGTTATTTAAATGCGCTAGAGCTACGTTGCATCTGTATTACGGCTACAGTATGACTGGGTCGTCTCGAGTGGGGAAGTTCCACGGTCTCGCAGAATACTTACGTAATATATTAGCGTAATATTACTCTGTTTCATATGGTATTTATTTATTTCTATTAATTAAAGTAAATACACATGCTATCGGTGCATACAATGCAAACGTAGTGGCAGTTTATTGACGCCCATCTTGAAGAAACCAGCTGGACGGGAGGCAACAAATTCTTCAAAGGCATTTTGTACTGCCTCTCGGGTATTGAATTTTTTTCCAGTCACAAAGTTGTATGAATTCGGGAAATAGTATAAGTCTGCAGATGCAAGATCTAGTGAGTATGGCGTATGATTGAGAGCTTCCAACTCCAAGTGTCGTAACTTGGAAACCGTTTGTTGTGCAATATGAGGTCGCGCGTTGCCGTGCAGTAGCAGCGAGGACGAGCGATTGATCAAAGCTGCTTGGATACGTGCGAGTTTCTCAATTAGTGTTCAGTTCAGTTCTTCACACTTACACATCTGCAATAATGCTCGTCCCGTTTGGTAAGAAGCTGTGATGAATCACACCGGCGCTAGACCACCAAACAATGATGATCATTTTTAGGGGTAAGTTTACGTTTATTGCATTCCAGGATCCAAGCAACTTGCTGAGCACTTGCGATTGTCAAACAAAATCCATTTTTGTCGCAGGAAACAATGCGGTTCAAAATTACTACGTTTGTGTGCCTGTTGAGCTATGCAATGCACGTCTCGACGCGTACTTCGCGCTGTCGATGATTGCACCTATTTGTCAAGCTTTTTTACCTAGCCAATTTGACTCAAATGGACCAGTACTGTTTTGATGCTAACAACTGTATAAGTTGCTACTAACTCAGCCGTAGATTGAGTGTCATCAGCGTTCACAATCGCAATTTTCATAACGTGTAAAATAAATAGTCTTGTCACAGATTCGAGTCATCACATTATGTTTCTACATATTAGAAGTATCGTCTCGCTGTGTAACGGCGGCACAAGAGCCTCTACTCCGCTTCTACTCCTCCAGCGTCAGACTATCCACTGCCTACTCCATATTATTCCGTGGGTGTCATAAGAGGCAACAAAGGAAAACTGAAACATAAAATAAACAGCAACATTTTCATGTTAAGAGGTCAAGTACTCGTAATAATAAATTGTGCGTCTTAGCTCCGACGCGCGACTGGAGTTTACTGCTTAAGCAGCTGTGAAACATTCTAAATTGTACTAAATTATTCGTAACGAGATAAAAAATGATATTATTATCGAATAGGGTTATGTTATCAGTTTATGTTGAAGAAAAGAAATTGTATTTATTTCGCTCCCTATCTAATTTGTGTACCGCGGGCTATATAAGATTCTTAAGGAATAAACTCAATAAATAACTATTACTAGCCCGCCTGTGCAACTATGTTCAAAATCTACCCTGTTAGTGAAACTATGGGGGAGGCCTATGTTCAGCAGTGGACTTTAAAAAGTTGTGATAAATAAAAAAATGGCAAATACGTGTATAGTTAACTTTTATACACATATTTGAAAGGCTGTATCCCGTAAGTACCAAAGCTAATTGAAAAATTTAAAGTTTTTAAGATCTCATATGCATGCCTGTTACAATTAAATTAAATTCAGGAACATTGTTAAAGCTGTTTCTGGCGAATTTAACTTCGTGCGACTACGTTATGACCTGTGATATTGCGAAACGAGTTGTGGCGCTGGGAAATGAGTGAATACACAACGGATCAAGTTTCCCCCAAGTTTAGGCTGAAAATAAAACAGCGATTAATATAGATAGAGTTTTACATAATTGTACACATTATGTCAGCCTCTCACATTGTATAATGATTTCTTATATTTACGCGAACACTACACATTGAAATAATACTAGATTTTACGGAATTTATCGCGTATATTTAACTGTTTTAATACCCGACGTTTCGAACGCTTTACAGCACTCATGGTCACGGGCGGGACTGAGATGTTCAACATCCATATGTCATAGTTAACCGCGGTTACCATAGATTAAGATTTTAACTTTTGTTCCGATCTATGCAGTACCACACGTTACCAAGATACCACAAGTTCATACTGCATAGATCGGAACAAAAGTTAAAATCTTAATCTATGGTAACCGCGGTTAACTATGACATATGGATGTTGAACATCTCAGTCCCGCCCGTGACCATGAGTGCTGTAAAGCGTTCGAAACGTCGGGTATTAAAAAGTTAAATATACGCGATAAATTCCGTAAAATTAGTATTATCTCTCACATTGTAGTTATCACAGGTTCTGATAAATAGCTGTGTATCTATTTTGTGTAATATGTTATATGAAAAATAACCGGGGTGGTGAAGAAAAGTAGCCTCAAAAGAGCAAGAAATCTGGTAATGAGATCACCAATCTGCTTGCGTGGCGACTATGGCAAGTTGTCTTTTGCAATAGGATTTAAAGTATGACTTTAATGTTTTTATCGATAAAGTAAAGTACAGTTATATTCGTCGCTTTGCTGAGCACAGATCTCTTTTCACTTCTGTCCTGTCCTGCTCCCAATGCTTGTTTGCGAACTTCACATGTCTTCGTATTTTTTTTATTTGTCATAAATGCCGGTTTTTTTTTGACGATATTTCTTTACCGCCGAGTACGTGGTAAATCAGAAATTATTATTTTATTAACAATTTCATTGGTGTCGGCGGGGATCGAACCCGAGTAGCCCGCGTAGTGTAAATTCTACAGCGAGCGCTATGCCCTGAGCTACCACGGCCATTGAGTAGCCACTTTGAATTGAAATTAAACCTGCATGGTCCAGGATTCGTGACTAAAACTTTTTTTGACACAAAATCTGTAACATTTCACAAATGATATATAATGACATACTATTATTTGACTTTCAATTGTTTCTACAATTAGTATTTGAGTTTTATTATAGGGACTTCAAAAATGAGAGTACGGGTTCTGTCTCGTACCCTCTAGTTCTATCACTTTATTTAGCTTTACTAGTTTCATCGGTAGCGCTTTTTCGCAGTGCATTTACTGTTGTGCTTTCCTTTAATAGGTAAGGGAGCTAGTACCTTTCTGCCAAGGAGGGTCGCGTCCGTATACGGCTTAGAGATCTCTCGTCAGATCGGTAAACCAATCCATAAAAGCGGTGTTTAGTGGGTAAAAGTCTCCACATAACCACGCAGGGGTAAAAGTCTCTGTGAGCATTCACCGCCTCCCTCCCCCGCTTTCCGGAGGGTTGCCCATATTTGCTTCGGGTGCAAAAAATAAGTTCAAATATAGACAGTGAGGCGTGCCGCTTTAGTCGTAAGGGTCAATAAAGAATCTGTAACTTTCTTTCTTCTATCAGCTGGTTGCCATTACGCAGCACAAAAGTTGTCACTTGTCATCAGGTAAACTCTGAATGTGTTCATACGTTTGCCATACTCATAAAATTAAAAAATAATAATTTCGTAATATATTCACGCGAAAACTACACACTGGATGAAAACTATTTTTTACGCTTTTATCGCGTTTAAATCTTTTCTTTTATATTCCCGACGTTTCGAGAATCTTGCAGTATCCATGGTCACGGGGGACTGAAGTGTTCGACGTCCCAATGTCATAATTAACCACGGCAACCTATAGCTTAAAATTATATATTGCTTTTTACAAAAAAATCATTTATTATTTAAACGCGATAAAGTACGTTGAAGCAAGTTTCAATCAATAAAATAATAATTCTTACAATTCTATATATATATATATATATATATATATATATATATATATATAAAACAGTGTGTCTTCTAATTCGGGGTTCTGTCGTATCTATTAGTTGTACTAAAATGGAAAATCCAGTTTATTTCGCTAGTCCTTGAGGATTTATGCGCGACGAATAGTTGCGTAAAAATTTAATTTTGATGACACGAGCGAGCGTTCTCTGGCTCTTTCTGGGACAATGACCATCGTAAAAATTCGCACTCGTGCATAAATTGGGCACTGCTTCACGAATTATTTGTATAAGCCTGGTGATGACGTACAAGAACATTTAAAGAAAAGAAATAGTAAATGACGAATAGTTAATTAATGAATAGTTCATACGTTTTTAAATAATATGCTGCCCGACGGTTAAGCTTGATGAACGTGGGTGAAGAAGTCGGTATGAGTTTTGAGTACTGGACAATTATTACGGGGCTAATGTAAATTATTTTGTTAAAATGTTTTGTTGTTATATTGCCGTATAGTGGTGGTTAAGAATACCCCACTACCCCCGTATCTTCCCGTGGGTGTCGTAAAAGGCGATAGAGGGAAACAGGCAGGAGATGAGCAGCAGCATCTTCCTGATAATAGCAGCTGTACGACAAAAAAAACAGCGGATGCCAACCCGCTCGCCAAGCGAGGTAACTATGGCAATATACCCCCCATGAACAATTACACAAATAGACGGCCCCCAGTCCCCGGCGGCCCCGCTATTCCTGGCTACGGTGGCGACCATGGTAACGGCGAGGCAAGGGGTGCTAAGAATCTCCGGTGGAGGTTCGGTTGCCACCTACGACGACTCGACCTGGCAACATTTAATGCACGCACCCTGAGGACTGACGAGAAGATCCTGGAGCTGGAAGAAGAGATAGACAAGTTGCGCTGGAATATTATAGGATTATCCGAGGTCCGAAGAGAGGGGGAGGACACGGTGATTCTCGAATCCGGCAACTTGCTCTATCACCGGGAGGGCGACCATCTGTCCAAAGGAGGTGTCGGATTTATCGTCCACAAGTCTCTCGTCAACAACGTTGTAAAGATTGGGAGTGTGTCGACGAGGGTCGCGTATATGATACTCAGAATCACCAAACGGTATTCGCTGAAGGTTATACAGGTTTACGCACCAACCTCGGCACAGCCCGATGAGGAGGTGGAGGAAATGTATGAGGATATTTCCAAAGCCATGCATTCCTCCAAAACCCACTACACGGTGTTGATGGGAGACTTCAACGCGAAACTAGGCACAAGAAAAAACGATGAGCTGAAGTTAGGGAAATTTGGAGTAGGGCAACGGAACCGAAAGGGCCAGCAGCTGGCCGACTTTATGGAGAAAGAGGGACTCTTTATGATGAACTCTTTCTTCCAGAAGCGGCCCCACAGGAAGTGGACCTGGTCGAGCCCCGACGGTTTGACAAAAAATGAGATTGACTTCATTATGACGACCAGACGCCAACTGTTCAGTGATGTCTCAGTGATCGCAAGGGTCAAAACTGGCAGCGATCACCGAATGGTTAGAGGCACACTGAACCTAAACGTTAAGTTGGAGAGGTCTCGTCTAATGAAGTCAACGCTCCGTCCCCCTCGTGCTCAGATCAAGAATCCCGAAAACTTTCAGCTCGAGTTACGTAACCGCTTTCAGTACCTACAAGATTGCAATGCAGTGGACGATATGAATGACGAGCTCGTGGAAACTGTCCATGCGGTCGGAGCTAAGTTCTGCAAGACCCGCCGCAGAAGAACACAAAAACTCTCCGATCACACTCTTAATCTCATGGCTGCTAGACGGGAGATGAGGCTGCAATCGTCAACAGATTTGATAGCAAACAGGCAACTGAACAGACAGATCTCCAAATGCATGCGGCGAGACTTACGCAACTTTAATACTGCTACTGCTACTGCTCGTGTTAAAGAGGCGGTCGAGCGGAACCAGGACTCCAAAGTCTTTGCCAGAGATTTGTCTGCCAGTAAGAGCCAACTCAAAGCTGAAGACTGAGTGTGGCAGCATCGTTTCCGGGACACCTGAGATTTTGAGTAAGATTGAGAGGTTCTATGGGCAGCTGTACACATCATCGTTGGAGCCACACGAAAATGTGAGTAACGATCCAAGAGCAAGTCTTATCCGACACTATTCCGATGATATCCCGGACGTCAGTCTAAGCGAGATTAGAATGGCTCTCCAGCACCTTAAAAACGGCAGGGCCCCAGGCGAGTATGGAATTACAGCGGAGCTTCTGAAAGCGGGTGGAACACCGGTACTTGAAGTCCTTCAGAAGCTCTTCAATTCCGTCCTCCATGGTGGCACTACTCCAGAGGCGTGGAGAAGAACTGCGGTGGTCTTGTTCTTTAGGAAAGGCGACAACGCTCTCTTGAAGAACTACAGACCGATTTCCCTTCTAAGCCGCGTCTACGTGCTGTTTTCGAGAGTCATTACGAATCGTCTCGCATGCAGACTCGACGACTTCCAGCCTCCCGAACAAGCCGGTTTCCGAAAAGGCTTCAGTACCATAGACCACATACATACCCTGCGGCAGATTGTACATAAGACTGAAGAGTACAATCTGCGACTTTGCCTGGCGTATGTGGACTATGAGAAAACCTTTGATTCCTTCGAAATTTGGGCGGTGCTGCAGTCCCTTCAGCAGTGCCAAGTTGACTGTCAGTATACCGAAGTGCTGAAGTGTTTGTACAGTAGGGCTACGATGGCTATCCGAGTACAGAACCAGAGCTCGAAACCTATCCAGCTGCAGAGAGGTGTAAGACAGGGTGACGTTATATCCCCGAAACTTTTCACCGCTGCATTGGAAGACGTTTTCAAGCTACTGGACTGGAAAGGATACGGTATTAACATCAGTGGCGAGTACATCACAGTCCTTATGACAGAATCGCTGGAGGACTTAAGCACTATGTTCAATAACCTCAATAGTGCCTCCCAACGGATAGGTCTTAAGATGAACATGGACAAAACAAAGATCATGTTTAATGTCCATGTCACACCTATGCCGGTAGTTGTTGGGAGCACTATGCTCGAAGTTGTTGACGAGTATGTTTACCTGGGACAAATAGTCCGACTAGGTAAGTCCAACTTCGACCGAGAGGTCAATCGACGGATTCAACTCGGCTGGGCAGCGTTCGGGAAATTACGATATATCTTCTCGTCAGGTATACCTCAATCTCTAAAAATTAGATTTTACAACCAGTGCGTGTTGCCAGTGATGACTTACGGATCTGAGACGTGGTCCTTCTCTGCTGGCCGTATGAGGACGCTCAAGGTCGCTCAGCGAGCTATGGAGATGGCTATGCTCGGAGTTTCTCTGCGTTATAGACTCAGAAATGAGGATATCCGCAGTAAAACCAGAGTGACCGACATAGCCCAACGGATTAGTTAGCTGAAGTGGCAATGGGCCGGCCATATAGCTCGAAGAACCGATAACAGATGGGGAAGAAAGGTTCTCGAGTGGCAGCCTCGTACCGGTAGGCGTAGTGTAGGGCGACCCCCCACTAGATGGAGTGACGACCTGGTAAGATATGCAGGAAGTCGATGGATGCAGGTGGCTCAGGACCGTGCTTTGTGGCATTACTTGGGGGAGGCCTATATTCAGAAGTGGACTTGTGAAGGGCTGTAATGATGATGAATGATAATGTAAATTATGAGCTCGTGCACTCGTGTAGTGGCAGTGTAAGAATGTTCATCACCGCACTTCGTCCCGTGAGTGTCGTAAGTGGTGACAGAGGAAAACAAACCAGAAGGTGGGTAGCAGCATCTTTCTTATAACATATAACACCCAGAAAAATAAAACTTCGGCCGACCCACCTCTCAGCGTCGTGCCTATGAGGCAATCTTATAGCTATTAGGCCTCTGTTTAGCACTAGACTTGTGAAAGGCTGTAATGATGATGATGATGATAGTACATACACCGACATCTGAGTACTCCAAAAATAGTTAACCACATGGGTGCGTTGAAGATGGAAAAGCAAATTAAATGAATGAAGAGCAAATTATTTTCTGCAATTTTACATCACCATCATGTCGTGCATCTGGATCAATAACCAAGAGAATGAGGCGATCAACAAATGTGGATTTTTCCATCTGAACGTACGCAAATTGACCGACTAACATGTGGACACAACTTGTCGAGTACAGGCGAGCGCCTTTATTTGTGCAGAAAAACTGGCACGGTTCTGAAGTGAGAAAGTCTTAGCGAGCGATCACGAGTGGTCGCAAGGCACCTCAAACAAACCGTATACACGTTTGCGCTTGCCTGCACTCGGCCAGCTAGGCTAGCAACGACGAACAATGGCGAGGCTAGACAAATTTGACGGCTCCGTGAATAAACTATAATTTCTTAGAACTTAATAAAATTATGTCGGTTTTACTCAGCATGCAGCAGTTCACCTTAAAGGACATTTGTTACTTATATTTTTATCTTAATGATGATCGACATCTGATAGTTTTAAAACCATAAATTAAAATGCAACCAGTCAATGATGAAGACTATGTGACAGATAACTTCATCTAGCCTTTTGTTTTCTTTCTTCTGTGGTCACAGGAAGCCCATTTTGAGTCAGTGGTAAACTAAAACGAAGTTTAACAAATCATATTTTAATTTATCACGTCAAAGAAATAAAAATATTTTATTTCATTACAAGATGACACAACATATTTTACTCCCTCTGGGGTAGATTTTTCCAAAATCTTTATGTAGTGGTTGTCTACGTTGAGAAAAAAATTATACAAGTATACCAAATTTCAAGTCAACCGGGCCGTATAGTTTTGAAGATCTCGTGATGAGTGAATGACTATTTAGCTTATATAATACATATATTTCAAGACTAATATGAATACGAAGAAATATTGGTGTGATCCAAATAAAAAGCTACTTAAAACCTACTAAACTAGTTTTTTTTTTATATAGAAGAGGGTGCAAACGAGCATGCGGCTCACCTGAAGTTAAGTAACAACCACCGCCCATCATCAACCGCAACACCAGGGGCGTTTGCACGGCCCTTTAGAAAGGAGTAAGCTCTTTTCTTGAAGGTCCCCAGGTCGTATCGGTCCGGAAAAGTCGCCGGTGGTAAACTATTCCAAAGAGAGGTCGTACGCGGAATAAAACTCCTTTTGAAACGTACAGTGGTGGACCGCCAAGCATCTAGATGGTGTGGATGGTATCAAGACGATTGCCGCGTAGTGCGTTCACGAAATTTGGCGGCTGGGATTAATCCGAACAATTCCTCAGAGCACTCCCCATGGTATATGCGAAAGAAAATGCAAAGAAATGCAACATCTCTTCGCAGCGTTAGTGAATCGAGCCGATCGGTAAGCACTCGGTCGTCGACGATTCAAGCCGCTCTGCGCTGGATGCGGTCAAGTGGAAGGAGCTGGTACTGGGGAGCCCTAGCCCAGAGAAGGGAACAGTATTCCATGTGAGGCCGAACCCGCGCCTTGTAAAGTTGCAGGTGGTGTGCCGGCATGAAATACTGTCCCGCTCTGCTGAGCACGCCAAGCTTTTTAGAGGCCAATTTGGCCTTCTCTTCCAAGTGACCACGAAACTGCACGTCCTAGATACGACGCCGAGGATTCCAACACTGGCTGAGGCAACAAGGGGAGAGCCTTGAAACTGAGGAGATACGACAAAGGGAAAGTTAATTATAATTAACTTGTCACTAAAATCTTTGAGTCGAAATGCGGCGCACGCTACGGGCCTAAAATCAGCAGGTTATAACTTTAGCACCCAAACGATTTGTCTTACGTACAGGGCGCTTTAAAAAAGTTTTCACACAATTGTACACTAACAGCCCGGCCACGGGACATTCGCCGTAGCGAATATTCGCGCGGCGCGAACGGCAAGACGTCTAGCGACTAAGACAAATGTATATATATGTACAAAATGTTTGTATATATGTAGAAATGTATAAAAAAATGAATGGTATCGATACGGTTAAAACCAAAGAACATTCATTTTATATATTGCTAGCGATCCGGCCGTATTCGCACGGCTGATTTCTGGATCACGACAGCAGCGCCACCAACCGGGTCCAATTGTCCGGGTTCGTTAAAGGAAACACAAACACACAAAACGTTCCATCGAAATCGGTCTAGCCGTTTTGGATTTCAGTGACATACACACATACGGAACAAATATGTATAATATAAAGATAGATAATCGAGCGTATTACGTTGGAAGTCAATAACGTGATTTTACAGACGTAGTTTGAAGCTTTTGGTAGCCTTTTTATGTGTTTAATTGTTTTAAGTTAAGTTTACAGCCCCTTTACGTACCATTGCTGGACACAGGCCTCCGCTCTAGTACTGGGCGTTTTATTCAGAAACACTTTTAAAAAAACATTTTGTCAAAGAAAAACGAACGAACAGTTTCTCGAAGGTCCAACATTAGGTTTAAAAACGAACGAAATGAATACAGTTCTACATTTCATTCTCGGAACTGTCTCAATCGCAAAACTTACAAACTGGGGTTTAAAAACTAAATCCAATCCTAGGTTCATACATTGGATCTAAGTTAATACTCTATTACTATTGCTTTATGAACTATTGTCGTATAAATAGAAAACAGTTATAGTAACTACTTTTGATTTGAAGTTACGTTTAAAGCTAAAATAAATCTTATTTATATCTAAAAACAATTCAAATTTACAACCAAATTGTAGGTGGTTGAACAAAAATGAACGGACCGAGAAAAACGGTATTTTCGGCTTTCTCTTATTTTTTTTATGTAACTTTTTGTCGTAGACAGAGAAATCTATAGACTAATGATTAGCGTGGCCTGAAATGAGAAAGAACGATAACGTAGTTTTAGGTTATACAATGATCTTTATGACTTTTAAACATATTTAGATAAAAAATTTAATTGTTCTAAGAACTGAACAGAACAAGATTCACCAATATTAAGCTCACAAAACACTTTTTTCTCACTTAAACCAACTTGTAAACGTCTTAGGTCGCTACGAACTGTCAAAGTTGTTTAGCAAAGTGTAGTTTGCTAAACAAAAAAACCGGCACGGAGAAAGGGACAAATAATCACACCGCTCTGTCTGCATAAATCTGTCTTTTTCGTGTGCGAAAGTGAAAAAAGGCGTCAATTTGTCTATAGGTTTCTCTGTTTACGCTGTTTGTGAAGGTCAGCTTGGTCAAACGTACGTTTTTTGTAAGAATTTAAATCAGTTTCAGTTGTCGTCAAGTAACGCTTGTCTACGCCTACAATTTCGAATTTCCAAAAAAGTGACGAAAAGTGTTTTATGTGATATATTGTATATATTAATTGTTTAATAGTTTTGTAATATTCGGTATATTACAAAACTATTAAACAATTATTATATATAAAACCGATTTAATTTGTAAATATCTTTTGTTCTAATATTGTAGATAGTGTAAATAATGAAAACGTGTATATAAAATGAACTTTTAAATACGCCCGTAACATTTATCAGCCAGTTCTAAGCCTGTAAAAAATATGAAGGGAAGTTCGCTTTATTATTTTGTAAACAAATATATGGTGAAGTCGTTACGTACACTGCGGGAATTTTTTTTTGAAAAACTGTTTTTTTTAAACTGTTTCTAATTTCAAAAAAAAACGGTTTCGTTTTGTTTTACAAAAAACCTGAAATGACCCAGTACTATCCACTCATTACTGAGAGGGTTTTAGAGCTAGGAAATGTCCGCCGCACTGCCCCAATGCGTGTTGGCGAACTTTACATGCAAGTTTTTTTAGTTGTAATAAAACTTTATATAGCAACCGATAAACTTATTTGAGAAAATTGTATTGACAACATTTTCAAAATTGTACTCGTGATATTGTGTTGTTTTTTATTAATTCAATGCGAAAACAATACAATATAAATATAGGATGATAAAAAAGTTTACCTAGAGAATACCGAATTATAAGATATTTATTAAAAAATAATTTTAAAATTTTAATCTCTTTTTCTTCTATTTTACTTAATACATAATGATGAAAATTCCTATATACTAAGGGATTAGGAAAGATTGTAAAAGGGAAAAAAGAAGGGCATTCGTCGATTCAATCATTTTATGTTACTGCTTCGTGTATTTTCGATTGAGCGAATGGTAAGATACATATGGATTAAAATTAAAAAGAGAAAATAATTTTTGTATATTCCATGGAATTTTGTCGAACGGCCTATGATCTCAAAAACTTCAGAGCTTTTGAAATTTATTAAGATTTTATCCGTGTTTAATCGGTGCTTTGAGTACGTATTGCTTCTGTCGTGCAAAGGGCATTTGTTTCTAACGACCCTCTTATGCCATAAATCTTCCTTTAATGTATTTATGAAGGATCGTATTCAAGCCGCAATCTGTTTTCGTTGTAATTCCTTTCGATTAGTCTTTTGAATTAAATAAAACGCTTAAAATAAATAAAAGCTATAATATCTATAGTTATTACTGCCTTCAAACGAGTCCCTGATGTGGAATCGTTTATTAATAATGTTGCGCGCCTAAGTGGACGTCATGTACCCGGCACTAGCGCCATCTGTGTCGGGTAACAGAGCGAGGAGAGCTTTCCATAAAATGACATCACTAATCTTTCAACCGACAGCACCATCTAGTATCGAAACGAAGAACTAAGCTTCTAGAAGCTGACACTCGAACTTTCGATGCCTTGTCGATTGGTGCGCGTATTTACTTGAATATTCTGGATGTTTCGGTGATAATGTGTATTTATAGATGCTGCAAGATGCGATCGGGGAAGTATTGAATTCGGCGAGACAAGCGAAGCTTCGGAGCGAAATAATGTGAATCAGTGTGGGTTTTAGTTATTAGTGTTCTAAGTTTTAATTAGTGTAAAGTGAATTAAAGAAGTAATTTTGGTAATTCAATCGGCAGTTTTAATTGTCACGAACCTCAAGCTCGTAACAATTGGTTCGTAACACTTCTGACAAGTGGGATTAAATCATGCCAATTTTACCTAAGGAGGAAACGGAGGGTGTCCGTACCCGAAGTCAACGCCAGCAGGAGACCGACCAAAGAAGATTTGGTGGTGCAACGCCGCAGACGTCGGAGGGCCAGCCGCCGGCTGCAGGCCCGTCACTAGCTCCAACATCTGCAGCACCTGACTTAGGTGCTCTAATGGTGATGCTGCAGGAGCAGGCTCGCCGACAGGAGGAACCGGTCCGTCAGTTGAAAGAGCAGCTGCAGAGCGGACAAGAGGAACAGGCCCGTCGGTTGGAAGAAGCGGTTGGAAGAACCTTATGAATGACCTTCATGCTACCTTTGGAAAAGAGATAAGGGAGGTGAAGGATATGGTTGCTCAACATGACAACCGCCTGTCGGAACCTTAAACCCAAATCAAGGAAGCTAAAACCCAAATCGACCAAGTGAACAATCGGGTTGATAACGTGATGGCCGACGTGAAGAAAACGCTGGACGACCTCAAACTGGGGGATGGAACAACAGCTCCCGTAGTAACTACAACACCTTCGATACGTGGATTCAAAGTGCCGCCGTTCGACGGGACTTCTTCCTGGTTGGCCTACAAAATTCCAGTTCGAGGCCGTTATGGAGGCGAACGGCTGGAATAAAAGCCAAGCCATGACTGCACTCACCCTAGGCCTGCGCGACCAAGCCTTAACACGTTAGCTGTCCAATGTACCGAATACAGTACACGCCGCCGTAGGTCCATCACGTCCGTGTACCGTAAATGGTACACTCGCCCCTGTGTCTTTCTATGCGCTCTAACTTCATGGACTTGTGTGTTATGTTGCTCTATTTATCAGGACTTGTCAACAAGACACCAATGAATAGAAAAAACGGAAAACATGATATATTCTTTTTTTTTTTCTAAATGTGGGTAGTGGCAAAAAAGCAACTGTTTATTAGTAAAAGGGCTTTATTCATGTAAAGGAACTTCAGAATAACATTGAAAACAGTACGTCTTTTTACATTTATTACAGTGCGTTGTCACTCTTTTAGCTTTAGCTCTCGCATCCTTTGGAAGACTTCCCTGATCGATAAGTTTTTTGTAACACCCAACACATCGTCTTCGTACAGATATGCCCCTTACTTTGCCAATATTTTCTAAAAAAATGTGAAATCCTATTGACTAACCAGTGTACTTGATGATGAAGACAGGCTTTCGTATTGCCTTTGTCTTACGGGAAAACGTGAAGTGCTCGTCTGTAGTTGCGCTTCACGTGTTTGCTACTGAGCAGGTTCAATTTGCAATAATCTCTTCACAATTGCTTCATTTGACGCCAAAACAGTGTACCTTTCTTTTTTTTTAGGGTGTAATTCATTGAAAATTATCATAAAGTTTATCACTGCTATGGCCAACAAATCCTTTGCAACTTTTTTGTACCAGATTAACGTTTTTCTAACAGGCGTGTTGTAACTGGACAGTTGATCAGCAATGTCTATTCCTTTTTTAGCTTTGTTGTAGGTAAGTATCATATCAGGCTTCAGCTTTGGAGTGCGTGCTATCGTCATAGATAGTCCTTTGCCGTGACAAGTCGACAATATACAAACATCTCGCTTGTCTTTCCATTTTAGAACATTGATATTTTCATTTTTTTGTTTGACGGCAATTTCTCCTACTTGCAAAGCAGCATTTGTGACATCTTTTGGTATACCTCTCCTTTTTTTATTTAGAGTACCACAGAGATCTGTATTACGAGAGAGAAGAAACAAGCATATAAAAGATTTAATACTTGTATCTAACAAAAACACTTTTTTATAAATTTAAATACCATACACTTTTTTTAGGGAGAGAGGCACCAAAAACCCCCCCCCCCCAAAAAAAAAAAAAAAAAAAAACCTAGAAAAAATAAAAAAAATATATATATATATATATATATATATATATATATATATATATATATATACAATATGTAACGTAATCAACGCACACCCTCAGATATATTTGATATCCCCACGTAAAGCCATCTACAGTGCATAACTTATATATTTTGATCCCGTATTTATGAGACTTCGACAGTATAAACTGGCGAAAAATTAATCTGCCACGAAAATGCACCGTTGATTCGTCAACAACTATGGTGTCCCCAGGCATGTAAATCGATCTAGAATTATCAATAATAAGATCTAGCAAGGGGCTAATCTTGTATAGTCGATCATTTTCGCGTCGAGACGATTCATTGTCGCAAATTTGCCAACATTTTAGTATAAGTGTGACATTTTGATATTATGAAGTAATGGATGATAATAAATTACATCCTTTTTCCAGTATGATTCTATCATTGGGAAGGGTATTATACCCATTAGTAGAATTACACCAAGAAATTTTAGCATTTCTGATTCGTCGACATCTGACCATCGTTTTTTGCGACTGTGTGGCTTTGCCGGTTCTTGTAAAAGCCGCGCGGCATACAAATTTGTTTGTTGCACCATTAGTTTTAGAACATCATCATCAACAATTTTTCGGAAAATTGTATAAAGATCTGTGTTTACATCGAAAAGCAGATTTTGGCGAGTTGGTTCGTCGTGCCCTGTGAAAGGTTTTCTCGATAAATCTTTTACAACTACCTGCCACTCGGAGTCAAGAGACACTTGTGATTGTATTCGTCTTGACCTCGACGTTCGTGAAGATACATTTGTTGGGTTACTGATGGTGATGAGGCTGTCTGGTATTTCAACATTTTCATGTTGTCCACTAAGTATTTCAGAGTGTGCAGACTCACCCATTTCTCCACCATGTTGTATCTCTCTGGCGATTGCTTCGACTGTCTCTTCTTCACGTTCATCAATGTCCACATCATCGTCCTCGACAATTTCCTCATGGTCATACACATTGAACAGTGAATCTTCACCATCAGACTCCTCTAACACTCTCCTGATATCTTCGTCGTCAAAGTTCTTCATATTTACCTATAATATTAGGTTCACACAACAAAAAATTGGCGCTCAAACTGACAAAAGCTTTGAATGTGAGTTTTCACTTAGCCATTTGACAATTGACAGAATTTAAGTCTTTTTTACTTTCTCTCAATGTCAATTTGTGACCATAAACAAGAATATTAATAAAAAAGGTGTTATTTTTTAAATAATTAGCCGTTCACAAGTCCACGGTACACGCTAAGTGTACACGATGCTTCAACTCGACAAGTCCGTGTACCGAATACGGTACACGGGTAAAAGGTGTGATAAACCGAGTTATTCGTTATTAACTAGGCATATTTATCCAAAACTAGTTATTTTGTATTGATTTGAGACAGAATATTACAAAAAATGATTTGGACATTTGGGGTTATCGAAAAATTATGTATGGGGACAGTTAACGTGTTAACTGTGTTGGAAGCTCTCCTGCTGACCTACGAGCAGCTCCTTGAGGCGTTGGAGGCGAGATATGGCGACGCTCACCTGGAACGTCTTTTGCGCGCAGCTTAAAGATCGCGTGCAACGCATCAATGAAAACCTGCAGCAGTGGGCTCTAGAGGTGGAGAAGCTGGTGTGAAAAGCATACCGGTCTGTACCTGCGCTCATTGAAGGGAACCTGGTGCAGACATTCATCGACGGCATCCGCGACCTTGAAGTCAGAGCTGCTGTGAGGCTCGGGCACCACGAGACGCTTAAGGACGCATTGGCCCATGCACTGGAGGTGGAAGCCGTGTGGCACAATCATCATTCCCAGAGGTTGCAGCAGCTACAGTTCGCGACCGCAACAAAGAATACAGCCCTAGGTGCTATGGCTGTGGGGAAAGGGGCCATCTTCGATCCAGCTGCCCTAAGCGAACTGTAGAAAGGGAAGTTGATCGATCTCGAGAGAGTAGTGCAGCTAACGGCACCGCCTGGCGGTGGCAGGATCGTCGTTCCCCTCGCGCTAGGGAGGTTGCAGTAGCTACAGTTCGCGACCACAATAAAGGATACAGCCCTAGGTGCTATGGCTGTGGGGAAAGGGGCCATCTTCGATCTAGCTGCCCTAAGCGAACCCTAGAAAGGGAAGGTGAACGATCTCAGAAGGGAAGTGCGGCTATAACCACCGCCCAGCAGCAGCCGGGATACGACTTTACTATCAGACATCGCAGCGGGAAATCTCATGGCAACGCAGATACATTGTCAAGAAGACCTTGTCCTGAAGATTGCAAACATTGTACTAGGCAAGAGAGTAAGGAAGTGGTATCCGTGAGGATGCTCAGGACAGACCACCTCCGCAACGAGTGGAAGGACAGCCTACGACATGCACAGCAGGAAGATCCGGACATCAGGCCAATTTTGGAATGGATGAAGGCCCGTGCTACCAAGCCTAAGTGGAGCGACGTCTCAGCTATGAGTTCAACCACGAAAAGCTATTGGGCCCAATGGGACAGCTTGCTGATTCAGGACGGAGTCCTGTGCCGTAAATGGGACAGTGGTCGAGGAGACAGCTGTCGTTTGCAAATGGTTGTCCCTAAAGCTAAAGTACCGAATGTTCTACAGCTGTGCCATAATTGTACGATCAAGTCCTTGTTAACGAACTCTACTGAAGGTCCGAGAACAGTTTTACTGGGTCCATTATCGTGGCGATGTCGAGGATTGGTGTCGCACATGTACAAGTTGTGCGGCTGTGAAGGGGGGGGGGGCACGTAGTAGAGGAGCATCGAAATTGTACAATGTTGGTGCACCATGGGATAGGACAGCCCTTGACATTTCGGAGCCGTTTCAGACAGGCGCAAGAGGGACTCCTAAGATCGTCCATGTGGTTCGCCTGGCGCGTTATTATGGGGCCGATAATGCTCGGGACGAGCATGTCTTAGGTGTTGCGCGCCTAAGTTTACGTCATGTACCCGGCACTAGCGCCATCTGTGTCAGGTAACGGAGCGAGGAGAGCTTTCCAGAAAATGACATCACTAATCTTTCAACCGACAGTGCCATCTAGTATCGAAACGAAGAACTAAGCTTCTAGAAGCCGACACTCGAACTTTCGATGCCTTGTCGATTGGTGCGCGTATTTACTTGAATATTCTGGATGTTTCGGTGATAATGTGTATTTATAGGCGCTGCAAGATGCGATCGGGAAAGTATTGAATTCGGCGAGATAAACGAAGCTTCGGAGCGAAATAAAGTGAATCAGTGTGGTTAATTATTAGTATTCTAAGTTTTAATTAGTGTAAAGTGAATTAAAGAGTTAATTATAGTAATTCAATCGACAGTTTTAATTGTCACGAACCTCAAGCTCGTAACAATAATATCAACCAAAATAAATTCTAGTTATTTATTGAGAGTATGCATATACTTGTACTACACATTTAATTAAAATCTAAGAGACTATTTTGAAGTAATAAGTATATAGATTAGATCATTTTTGATGTTAATTGAAAAATATAATAATGATAAATTACCTACTAAAAATTATATTTGTCTCGTAGTTTAGTTGGAACATTACAACATTATACTCTTCTGCCAGATCATTTACCATCAGGTGGGGGTATTTAAAAAAATACAAACGAGCCCACAGCCCGCCTGATGGTAAGTTGATGTGTGACCCAAAGATATACATTTATACATACATAATACATACATAAACACTCACGCCTGTCACCCAGAGGGGTAGGCAGAGACTACAGACTTCCATTTAGCACGATCCTGATATACCTTTCTCGCCTCATCCACATCCATATACCTACGCATACATGCTCGTCAGTTAAGGGTACTCTTAATTTGGCCCATTTTTAGTATATCGCCAATTTGGTCGACAAAATTCCGCCTAGGACGTCCCTTTCCGACTCTTCCATTCACTTCTGCAACATATATTTGCTTTGTCAGCCTTTCCGCATTCATTCTTTCTACATGACCAAACCACCGAAGCATTCCTTTCTTAATCCTGGTCACCGCATCATCTTGCAAACCACACTCTTCTTTTATCACACAGTTTCTCACCCTGTCACTCAGATTCAGCCCTAACATACTCCTTAGCGACCGCATTTCTACTGCATTTATTCTACTCTCGTGCTTCTTCTGCCACACCCAACTTTCACTACCATACGTTAAAGTAGGGACTAATACAGCACTGTGAATTGCCATACGTGCCTTTTTTGACACATTCTGACTTTTCAAAATAGAGTGTAGAGCCCCATTTACTTTATTTCCTGCATTCACTCGTCGTTCAATATCCTTATCATATCTCCCATCCCTGCTGAATACACATCCCAAATATACGAACTCATCCACTTGCTCAATTAACTCTCCTTCTATTCTTATTTCACATACCGTTTTGCTTTCATCTCTTTCAAAAACCATCACTTTCGTCTTACTTGCGTTCACTTTCATTCCCCTTTCTTTTAATGACCTGTTCATTAATGTAACCATCATTTGCAACTCAGCCGCCGACGACGCAAGTATGACTTGATCATCGGCGTACAAAAGGCATTTGATGGTTAACTCACCCATTCTTAACCCGCATTCTTCAACTTTCAAATTTTCCAAACAGCTGTCCATAAATAGGTTTAACAGCCACGGAGAAGCTACACAGCCCTGTCTGACACCTTTATGGATGCCAAACCAGTCCGAGTAGACCCCGTTGATTCTAACACAAGCACTCGAGTCCCTATACAGAGACTTTAATGCCTGTATCAAACCAGCGCTCAACCTAAATGCGTTCAGCGTTTGCCATAACACATCCCTGTCCACTCTGTCATAAGCCTTTTCCAAGTCCATGAGCGCACAAAAAACTTTTTGGTTTTTCGCCAAAAACTTCTCCGCGATCATGCGCATGGAAAAGACTTGATCTGTACACCCCATTCCCTTTCTAAATCCCGCTTGCACATCCCAAATTTTTTCATCAGTTTCTTTCATAACTCTTTCAATTAGTACCTTAGCATACAGTTTTCCCACAATGCTAAGAAGGCTGATACCACGGTAGTTTTTACAATCCTGCCGTGACCCTTTTCCCTTATATATTGGGACTATCACGGCTTTGCACCAGTCTCCCGTTACCCGCTTTAGTTCCCAACATAAATTAAACAAGGTGTACAGCAGGCCTGCCACCACGTCCTCTCCAGCCCTTAGCATTTCGAGTGAAACTCTATCATATCCGGCTGCCTTACCTACTTTCATGCTTTTCATTGCTTTCATTATTTCATCTATACCTATCTTCCTATCTCTTTCATCTTCTTTCGGAATTTCTATTTCATTTAGTTCACAATTCTCCTCACTCATAAATTTGCTTTCAAAATATTCCTTCCATCTCTTTAGACTCAACACTTCATCATTCAGGATACAGCCATTCTCGTTTCGTATCGCATTCAATCTAGGCTGTTTTGAAAGTCCCCTGGTATTTCTTACGAGTTTCCAGAACATTTTAATATTTGCCTGGAAGTTATCTGATATTCTTCTATCATTCCTATCCGTTCTTTCTTGCTTTTTCCTTTCAACTAATTCTTTTACTCTCTTATTTAAACGTTTAAACTCTGCCTTTTTTCTTTCATTCTCATCATTCTTACCGCCAGAGTTACCAGCTTTGGTCGCTAGTAAATCCAGCCATGCTCTCTTCTTTGCTTCAACTATATATACATTTATCTTCGGTGATAGTATAAAATTTATCTTCTCTTCTCAGTCGATACACTCTTGACAGAGCGGTCGTGGTCGTCACTTGGATGTTGTGGCACGCTTTACAATACGCCTCCACTCCTCCCTAACAGCTGCCTTTCTTGTGCACTCATGCAACGGGACATCCACCGCAGCCCTCACCTGGTCTGTCCATCTCATAGGCGATCTGCCTCGCGCTCTAGTGCCCTCTACTCTTCCCTGGACCACTAGACGTTCAATCGAGATATCATTACGTCTAGACACGTGACCAAAGAAAGTGAGTATGCGAGCTTGCACAGTAGATGACAGACGTTGCTTGATGCGGAGTTCTTCGAGAATGGACTTATTGGTCCGGAATTCGGTCCAGGACACTCTCAGCATTCTTCTCCAGCACCACATCTCGAGAGCGTCTATTCTCTTCTTCTCACTTTCTCGCAGGGTCCATGTTTCCGAAGCATAGAGTAATATGGGGAACACAAGCGCTCTAACTAACCGGGTCTTAGTGGCTTTTGTTATGTTACGGTTCCTCCATATCTTCCGCAACTTAACCATGGCTGTCCTAGATATCGCCATACGTCGTTTTATTTCATCTATGCAGCCCCCGTTGCTCGAAATTAGCGCTCCCAAATAAATGTATGATTGGACTACTTGACAGTTCGCGATTTGTGTCACTTCCGGCGAGTTATTGTTGATGCGATCGACAATCATAACTTTAGTTTTGCTGCGATTAAATTGCGATAAAATTTATACTATCACAGAAAATCGAAAAATTATCCGATTTCGACGATTCTTTTGAAATCTTCGTCTTTACGGCGGATTTACGGAAAAAGTATGGAAAATATCTCACCTCAAGATTTCATAAAGTTTTATGATTTTAAATGTGATATAACGCACTTCTTCGAATGTAATCGTTCATAAATTTTTTGCAAACCGTTAAACGAAGCTTGTAATATGTTTTTATTGTTAATCTACACAAAAAATTTAAAAAAGGATTAAAAAAATGCTTGTTTATTAAGTTTTTTATCTCACTTAAAGTTTTTGACTTAAAATGTTATCATAAACGCTTTAAAAAATCGAAAAATCATCCGATTTCCAAAAAGACCAAAATGAAAAGAATTAATTATGTATTTTATTCAAAAATAAATTAATAACTTATATTATCCTCGAAAAAAATCTCGTAACAAAATAAAAAAAAACTATGCAATCTTTGTCGGTGATGATATATCTTAATCTAAATAATGCACATAAAAATTTTTGAATAAAAACATTTTTGAACACATTACACATCGGGACTTAGTGATCCCGATTCGGACAGGTTAGGTAAGAAGGAGATGGCGGCGTCGATTGAGCAAGCAAATAAACCCTGCCATCTCCTTCGTGGTTATTTTTTTATAAACCACTTCTGAGTGGTTTATAAAAAATAAGTAGGAGCCCCGCTTCACTCGCTCATTCGACCCCGCCATCTTCTTCTAACCGAACCTGTCCGAGTCGGGATGCCCTAAGTCTCGAGCTCGCATCGCTCTGTTAGGAGGGCCGCTCCGAAGGTGTTTTTAAAAAAAAAACTTTTACACCCAATCCCGGAAGTTCTTTTAGATTATTTCCCCAATAATACAAATATTTTAAATAATACAAAAAATATACAAAAGCCGCGAACGGCGTGTGCGATATGCACTTAATATGGGTTGGAGCTGCACTGCCTCGATTACCTCAAACTCTAGGCTTTTATACCATATATAATAATCTAGTCAGCGCTTTTAACTAAATTAGGGTTAGACATAACAGCTCGATCTTACCTCAGTAAAAACCAAAATAATATATATATATATATATATATATATATATAATGTTTAAAATGTTTTTTTTGTGTAGATTATGAAAAAAAAACAACTCCATTCGATTATTTAAAAAAAAACGCTATCAACATATACGCGAATGAGTGCATTTTCATAAACATTTAAAGCCTTGAAACCAATATAAATTTTAATTTTTTTATACTTGCAATTTTTTCATAAATCCGCCGTAATAACTAATAATGAAGATTTTAAAATAAATCGTCGAAATTGGATGATTTTTCGATTTTGTAGAGCCACAAAACGAGGTGACCGCGATAATATAAAATTACCTTATCTTTATTTATGAATCAAAATGCAGATGCGTTGTCACCCCTAAATAATAAGACGGAATGCCTCCGTTGCAATAAAATGGAATCCAGTTCTCTACACTCACCATACGAAACCCAGCAGCATTAAGCTGCTATTTTACGTTGGTATTATGTGAGAGCATGGTCCTACCCCGGTCGACCCGACCCATTCGTGCTGCAGGCATAATATAGCTACAGCTTGACTCTACCGTGTATAGCTACGCTACACTTGGTACGTATACGTTAGATTATAATTTTGCGACGTTATATTTAAAAAATCTGTACGCAATCTTATGTAACAATTGTTTTGATACCTAGGTAACCTTACTAATTAATATCTTAAAGCGAAGGTATATTTGTGTTCAAAATAGAACTTTTGTCCTAAGATATCACGTGGCATAATTTCAAACCTTTTCGAAGATTCTAGAATACACATTTGTCTCAGTTATATTTAACAGTCTAGTGGAGATAGACAATAGAGCTCTCAATAGATTGTACTGATCGAAATCTAATTTCAACGTCCTATTAAAACATGGGTTTACGTAATTGGCGATCAAACAGACTGTCCGAAAACTAAACTAAACAGAAATAATTTCTAATTTATTTTATAGAATAATTGTGGCAAACGAACACACAGTCCACCTGATGGTAAGTGCATGCTGAGGTATATATACACCTACATTTATCTTTCCTCGATTAAGAACTATAATGATGGAACGCTTCATTTCCAGTAAAAAGGGTTTCCGGTTCTCTACACTCACTATGCGAAACATAACATAACATAATAACATAAACACTCACGCCTGTGACCCAGAGGGGTAGGCAGAGACTAAAGACTTCCATTTGGCACGATCCTGACACACCTCTCCCGCCTCCTTCACATCCATACACCTCCGCATACATGCTCGTCGGTTAAGGGTACTCCTAATTTGGCCCGTTTTCAATAAATCGCCAATTTGGTCGATAAATTTTCGCCTAGGACGTCCCTTTCCGACTCTGCCATTCACTTCTGCAACATAAATTTTCTTTGTCACTCTTTCCTCATTCATTCTTTCCACATGACCAAACCACCGAAGCATTCCTTTCTTAATCCTGGTCACAACGTCATCTTGCAAACCACACTCTTCTCTTATTACACAATTTCTTACCCTGTCATTAAGATTCAGCCCTAACATACTCCTTAACGACCGCATTTCTACTGCGTTCATTCTACTCTCGTGCTTCTTCTGCCACACCCAACTTTCACTACCATACGTTAAAGTAGGGACCAACACAGCATTGTGAATTGCCATACGTGCCTTTTTCGACACATTTTGACTCTTCACAATAGAGTGCAGGGCCCCATTTACTCTATTTCCCGCATTCACTCGTCGTTCTATATCCTTATCATATCTCCCATCCCTACTAAATACGCAGCCAAAATATACAAACTCATCTACTTGCTCGATCAACTCCCCTTCTATTCTTATTTCACAAATCGTTTTACTTTCTTCTCTTTCACAAACCATAACCTTCGTCTTACTTGCGTTCACTTTCATACCCCTTTCTTTTAATGATCTGTTCATTAATGTAACCATCATTTGCAACTCGGCCGCCGACGACGCAAGGATAACTTGATCATCGGCGTACAAAAGGCATTTGACGGTTAACTCACCCATTCTTAACCCGCAGTCTTCAACTTTCAAATTTTCCAAACAGCTGTCCATAAATAGGTTGAACAGCCACGGGGAAGCCACACAGCCCTGTCTGACACCTTTATGGATGTCAAACCAGTCCGAGTGGACCCCGTTGATCCTAACACAAGCACTAGAGTCCCTATAAAGGGACTCCAATGCCTGTATCAAGCCAGCGCTCAACCCAAATGAGTTCAGTGTTTGCCATAGCACATCCCTATTCACTCTGTCATAGGCCTTTTCCAAGTCCATGAGCACAAAAACCTTTTGGTTTTTGGCCAAAAACTTCTCCGCGATCATGCGCATGGAAAAGACTTGATCTGTACACCCCATTCCCTTTCTAAATCCCGCTTGCACATCCCAAATTTTGCCATCAGTTTCTTTCATGACCCTTTCAATCAGTACCTTTGCATACAGTTTTCCCACAATGCTAAGAAGGCTGATGCCACGGTAGTTTTTACAGTCCTGCTGCGACCCTTTTCCCTTATATACTGGGACTATCACGGCTTTGCACCAGTCTACCGGTACCCGCTTCAGTTCCCAGCATAAATTAAATAAGGTGTGCAGCAGGCCTGCCACCACTTCCTCTCCAGCCCTTAGCATTTCGAGTGAAACTCTATCATATCCGGCAGCCTTACCTGCTTTCATGCTTTTCATTGCTTTCATTATTTCATCTATACTTATCTCGCTACCTCTTTCCTCTTCTTTCGGAATTTCTACTTCACTTAGTACACACGTTGTCTCCTCACTCATAAACACGCTTTCAAAATATTCCTTCCATCTCTTTAAACTCAAAACTTCATCATTCAGAATATAGCCACTCTCGTCTCTTATAGCATTCATCATAGGCTGTTTTGAATGTCCCCTGGCAGTTCTTACAAGTTTCCAGAACATTTTAATATTTGCCTGGAAATTATCCGATATTCTTCTATCATTCTTATCCGTTCTTTCTTGCTTTTTTCTTTCAACTACTTCTTTTACTCTCTTATTAAGATGTCTAAAGACTGCCTTTTTTCTTTCAATATCATTATTCGTACCGCTAGAGTTACCAGCCTTTGTTGCTAGTAAATCTAGCCATGCTCTCTTCTTTGCTTCAACTTCCATACGTACCTCATCATCCCACCATAACGTACCGTCGAGGCGGTAGTTAAGGTTGCAAAAACGCATCTCCGTCGCGTTATTGGCGAAACTATTTTGACATTTGAGAAGCTTGCCACTGTATTCTGTAAAATTGAGGCGGTCCTCAACTCTCGGCCCCTCTGTCCCCTCTCGTCTGATCCGAATGATTTGGAGGTTCTAACCTCTAGCCACTTCCTTATTGGCCAGCCGCTTAACGCCCTGCCCGAGTACCCCTTCAGGGAAATAAGCTCTTCGCGGTTGAGCCGATTTGACCTGCTGCAACAAATGAGAGTTTTTGGCACCGATGGTCTCTTGAGTACCTACATCTTTTGTAGCAGCGCGTTAAGTGGTCTGACAAGACGGATCCTCCTTGGGTTGGAGACCTCGTGTTAGTTAGAGAACCTAACGCCGTTGTATTGGCGCCGTGGGCGCATTGTTAAGTTGTCGTATGGACCCGGATGGGGTGCCTAGGATGGCCGAGGTTTTGGTTGGAGATTCGGTTTTACAACGTGCCGTCGCGACCCTTTTCCCGTTTGCCAATTTATTCGCGGACATAGGTCCTTAGGTCCGGGACGCGGGTTTGTTCACGCACGTTTGTTTAGGCATGATTTTAACAATTTGCAACCTGCGTCGGCCCGCATTTTTTGAGCGGGTAACCGGTCTGACGGCGGGGCCGGGGGGAAGGCATCGGTGCGGCGGAATACCGTGCCGGCGGATCTCACGCCGCGTGTTGATCTAGCCATGGCGCTCGGAGGTCGCGCGTTCGTGCATATAATTGACGCTTCGAAGCCCGTGTTATTTATACTTCGCGAACCTCACGGTTTATCTTAATTTGTTTGTTTTCTTAGCAACTAAGCCTAGATTATATAATTATAGATGTGAACGTTTAAGTATAGCTTGCAACTGGCATAGGGTTGTGCACGGCTTGTGTTTCGGTTGAAGGAAAATAATAAGGAACCTTACGCTGTTAATTGCATCGACGGGTTATTAGTGCTTCATTGATAGCGTGATAAGACTTGTATTATCGTATGGAACGATGAATTTGTGATCCCGCTGTAGATCGCTCGCGATTGTAGTTCGTGCTAAGCGACGTTGGACTCGGTCTCCGATAACGGTAACGTCTTGTGGAGCGGTCAGCGAAAGTGGTGCAGCTATCTGATTCTACCAGTGACGTCAGGTTACACGATACACTTCCCACACCACACACTAACTACCATATACTTTAGTTGCTCATGGGCCCTGGTTTCGTCGATCTTTGTTTGGGCAACTAAGGGCGTGTACAATATATATATATATATATATATATATATATATATATATATATATATATATACATTCGTATTGTTTATTCTAACTTCGTAAACTTTTTTTAATTATTAGTTTATTTTTACTGCATTGCTTCCCATAATAAGTCTATCTCTGCTTAGCCTAACGGTTAACTGGGAGAAAATGCCTTAGGGAATTTAAGTCCATCATATGATTTTAATTTTTCTGCATAAAAGTTTAAAGAAATAGGTAAGACTTCCAAATCTGTATCTCTATATCAATTCCTACAACTACTTCATTAATCATACGGCGATTCGAGAAAATACATGTATTTCGGGGGCTTCAAAGGACACTTAAATTTCTCTAGCTCTACACTAGAGTGCTCTTGAAATCCTGCAAGCAATGCGACCTTAATAGGCGATATAACTCAGTCCGCTACTATTAAGAGCAATAAGTCTATTGATTAACAATATATCTTTACACACAATAATTAATGGTTCTCATAATGATTTCTTATATTTACGCGAACACTACACATTGAAATAATACAAGTTTTTACGGAATTTATCGCTTATATTTAACTTTTTAAATACCCGACGTTTTGAACGCTTTACAGCACTCATGTTCACGGTCGGGACTGAGATGTTCAACGTCCAGATGTCATAGTTAACCGCGGTTACCATAGATTAAAATTAAAAACGACCCAACAAATAGCACACTAAAAACGACTAGTGACCTCATAAAGAAACACTCCGAAAAATTAAATCTGGACATAAAATGGATGATACCTAGTGCGCCAAATCACCAAAATTGTATGGGTTACCAAAAATACACAAGCCCAATCCATTACGTCCCATAGTGAGCCAAATCGATTCACCAACTTACAGATTGACTCAACACTTAGCGAAAATACTCTTACCGCTCAGGGGACATACAAGAGCACAGATAAAGGATTCCTACCATTTTATCAGAGAGATTAAATACCTACATCTGGCAGACAATGAAACTATAATCAGTTTTGATGTGCAGTCATTGTTTACATGCTTACCTGTTAAAGACTGCATCTCAATTGTAACTAGAAGGCTGGAAGAAAACAACACGCCCGTAAAATATGCAGTATTACTCAGACACTGCCTTAAATCTGGCTACCTATTGTGGAAGGAGGAGTTCTACAAGCAAGTAGATGGTGTGGCGATGGGCTCACCCGTATCTTCCATTGTCGCCGACATATTCATGGAAGACTTTGAGGAGAAAGCCCTGCTTACTTCTCCCATAAATCCAAGATTCTACAAGCTGTACGTAGACGACACTTTCACAATTCTACCTTTAGATAAAGTAACTGCATTTTTAGACCATCTTAACTCTATAAATTCTAAAATTCATTTCACAATGGAGTTAGAGGAAAAAAATTCCTTAGCTTTTCTAGATGTGTTAGTAATTCGGAATCCTGATAACACCTTGAGCCATACTGTTTATAGAAAAAAAGACCCATACAGATAGATATTTAAACGGTGATTCTCACCACCATCCTTCACAGTTAGCTACCGTGGGTAAATCTTTGTTTCAGAGAGCACGAGGGATCTGTGACAGTAAATACCTGGCTGCTGAGCTCCACCATGTCAAGCAAGTTTTGCATGACAACAAGCTTCGGGTCCCGCGCCTACGTCACAGTGAACGAGTGAAGCCGGCCACAGTCGAGCGTGTACCTGCTGTACTGCCATATGTTAGAGGAGTCACTGACAAGATTGGCTACATCTTGAAGCGCGCTTTCATCAAAACGTACTTCAAGCCGCTAAAGAAGATTGGTCAGTTTTTACCATCAGTCAAGTGTAATGTCCCTCTGCAAGATGCAGGAGTGTAAAAGCTTGATTGTGAATGTGGTCTCTCCTACATATGACAAACTAAAAGATCAATTAAAACCCGCGTTAAAGAACATATAGCTTGTTGGCGACGCGTCTATAAGAATATTTCAATTTATTAGTTAACCGATTACGAACAGCTTCTAAAAACAAATTATCGAGCAATAGTATTCTAATAAGAAAACACTTAGTTGAATCTTAAAGAAATATCGAATTAATAATTTGAAGGTCTTGGGTTCGATACCCAGGCCGGACTAGTTTGTCGTTTTCTTAGTAATATTTTCTTAATAAATTCATATAGGAAATTTTTAAGATATAAATTATGTTTCCGGGTTCAGTTCCCCGGTCGAAATGATCACTTTGTGAATAAATAGAATTAATGGAAATTAATTGCATAAGTATTATCTAAGTTTGATACGTTTTGTATGAAAATAAAATGTTTATTTTCAATGTTTGATTCATAAAATATTTTGTTTATGTTATCTGATAAGAAACATGATAACTGATAAAAATCTAGTTAGAAACAATTTCCGACATTTGGGAGTGTAGAATCAGTTGTTCACCTAGTATTGGTTGATAACAGTGTGTGCTAAATTTGCCACCTTTTACCGACAATTGACAGTCGTGTAAGAATTAGTTGTTCAAATAGCGCGAGTTCGTAGCCGCGCATTAACCTTGTACTTAGGAGGTGAAAATAAGTAGAAATTTAAATATTTGCAAATTTCAGCAATTTATGTAAAATTGACTTGTAAAATATTTCAGATTGACTGTATGAGCAAAATAGGTGAATTCTGTGTTATTTTCATTTGAAAATTCCTTTGGATTAGTGAAATATTGATAGTTTTGTGTAAGAAATTTAAAAGTGTTTAAATAATGAAATATATATGTTGTAAAATAGACATATTTTGTTGAATAAATACAAGGTTTTTTGTGATATAAAAATGTAATGTATATCATAGTATAGATATTTTTTTGTACTATCTTTATAAATAGAATGTATAAATGTATGTCTTATACAAATAAAGATATTGGGCAAACCGTGAGAGAGTGATAGTACAAATTGATGTAATTAGGTAGCGTAATCGCACAGAGGGCGCGGCTCTCTTTCGCGTATAGCTTGGTGATACCTCAGTAAACTGGTTTTCATACAAATCGTTCGGGACCAGCTATCAGTATATAATATAATCAAGAAAGAAAAGTATATAGGGAAGTGATAGGGAAAGTAATTACTCTCTCACGGAACGGTTTGAAGATAATTACTGTTTTATTCCCAAGGAATCCTTCACCTTTAAAATAAGTACAGTTAATTGGTGTCGATAGTGCGGCACATATTGAAGAATTAAGGCGTTGGGACCGGGACGACCTCGGAAGACCCGTAATCCCCGCCTGAACCCGTTTGAAGAAAAGGAAGAGGTCGACGCACTTGTGTGTTACTCCGTTGCGGGGTTCACATACGTTGTTCCCGAACCCAACGTAGGTGTCATAGGAGGGTAGGAAATCCGCTGCTGAACAAGCCGTGACAAGAACGATCCCTCGTTCCTGTCCTTTTTCAATTGCTCCGTGGCAGCTGGATCAAGTAGCAAGCGACCCCTCGTTCCCGTTCCTTTTCAAGTGGACCTTCGAGAATCCGGATTTAAGGAACCAGCTGTGAACTGCTGGATACCATTCAAGAGGACCTTCGGAGCCGAGTGAAGGGCAGCGACCGAATGAAGCCGGAGGTTTGAGCTGAAGCAACAGGACCAGAGGCAAGAAGACCAGGCCAGCGCAGTAGGCCCATCAGGGCTTAGGCAGGACCGGACCTGGAATACTGGTAGCTACCGGAAGAAAGAAAACCGGGATTGCGGCTTGGGGCGTGTGCTCGCATGGGGCACGTATTGCAGCCAGGCGCAGGTGCCTTTTGAAGGTGCTCATCGTGGCTAAGCAGGGATTGGCATTTTTTCCTGTCGGGCAAGCGTGCTCGGAATTTTCCACTGGACGGCCATAATTGGCATTTGCTGTCGGACGACCGTGTCCGACATTTCCTGTCGGGTCATCAGGCTCGGCATTTCCTCTACGGGATTGTGTTTTCATTTCCTGTAGTACTCAAAGGCGTTTGGTGTTTGCTGTTACCATCGTGGGAGCGCTCACAGTTGCCAGGCAAGGGTGCAAGAAAGAAGAAGAAGCATCCACCGCTGCTGCTGCCAGGCGAGGGTGCTCGTGTGGGCACCTGACTGCACCGAGGTCGGAGGAGAGCGCCTGGACGAGGCGTCACCGGCGACTGGGCGGCGAGCACAACATACATCCCGAACCCCTAACGGTGCCAAACCGGTCGGGCTCTGGCACAACACCTTCGGGTGGAGCAGTTATCTCGGGCGAGACTGCGCTTACACTACTGGCTCGACTGTTTCGCCATATTCCTTGGCGGGACAGTTCCTAAACCTTTCCTCCATTCCATTCCTGCACGACTCCATCCTTGGACGGCTCACCACGGTAGGCCCCCGTCCAGGATTGATAGGGCTGATAGGGCTGTTAGGGTGGTAGTAGAGTGGTAAAGGGGGGGAAGGGTAGTGGGTTTAGGTTGGGGTGTAGAAGGGTTATAGGTAAGGGGTTGTAGGGACCGTAGGGACCGTAGGGACAGTTAGGGACCGTAGGCCAACAATCACCTTCCTGCAAGATGAAGAAGGCACAAGACCAGACAGAGAGGAGCGAGGGAACCAGGACAAGAACAGGGCTCTAAAGAAAGGCTAAAGAGGCGGAATCATCTGGAGCGACCACAGCTACTGCTTCGAGTGGGGCAACTCCTTCAAGTGGAGCCACCACCGATACGTCCACATGCACGTGGGACTCAGGGGCGTCCGTGGCAACGACAAGCAACAGGACGGACACCAGTGGTACGCAGACCAGCGCCGCACAGAAATCCGTTATATCCAGGAGTGAAACGATAGTCGAAAAAGTAGGTCAAGGGACCGAAGAAGCGGCATCGTTAAGAACAGTAATCGGGCACACTAGTGACAAAGGGTCACAGAGAGGTAGTAGGTCATCGCGATTAGCGAGGCTGAAAGCCGAATTAGAGGCGCGGATTAAATTCGAACGCTCAGAGCTCGAACGAGCACAGGCAGCTGCTGCCTTAACAAGTCTCAATTGGAGTTGCCACGTCTCAACCGAGAAGATCGACAGAGAGATCGACTCGGGTGAGGATAATGAAGAGCGGAATACTCAGGTGGAACCTTTCGAAAGGAGTTGGGTTCAACAGACCATAATGAGCGCGCCGGTTAGTGTAACGCAACCCGACATTACTATAAGGGAGCGTGTAAGGGATAACGCCGCAAAGGGGCGGAGGTCGAGCGCAACATAGGAAATGCACAGAAAGCACACGCGTGTGAGGTGTCAGAATTGACCGAAGCGATTGTGAGTGCAATAAAGATAACGGGTAAATATAAGTCCTCCCAGCTTCATTTCCTCCAGGAATTACCGGTCTTCGATGGAGACCCGGGTGAATGGATAATTTTCAAAACGGTGTTTGAAGACACAAGAAGCCAATTTCCAGGGGTGCAGAATGTCGCACGCCTTAGGAGGGCATTAAGGCCGAATACGAAGAGAACTGGCGAAAATTAATGTATTTCTCTTGACTAGAACTTTGACCCGAAGTAATTCTAAGCTTTAAAACATTTTTGTAGGTTTGTTCGGGTCCTTCACAAGGTCACCGTCATTTTAAATTTTTTAAAATAAATGTATATACCAACAAATAAAAAAATGTTAAGAAATGATATATAAAATTATTGTTCTTCCAAAACTCTGTGAATTTTAATTTAGGAAAAATTCTTATACGTAAAAATGTTTGTATTGTGATTCCGAAGGTACCTGCTATCTTTATTTTCGATACAAAATATTATTTATTAACATAATTCGTTTTAATTAAAAGCACCTAATAATAATAATAATATCTTATATTGCCAGATAAAAGTTTGCCGTAATAAATTACCAGGCGCTTCGACGTGTGACGTAAGATAACAACAGTCGATGTGTCTGTAACGAAAATCGTTAATTTATTGTTTTATACGCGTTTTAGTGTCTATAAATGTAAATATGGGTAGGAAAAGAAATAAATGTTACCTAAGTGGTAAAACAAAGAGAGTTTATCGCATGAACGCTGCTCGAATGTTGTATTTTGAGATTAATACTCATAATTTGTAAGGTAATTTTTTGTTTGAGGCTGCCTAATCATTTTTACTCATTTACATTAGCCAAACTGATCATTTATACTTTTCTAATTTCAGTGAGGAACACTAAAAATGTAAAATATCAAGACCCAGTCGGAAAAGAATGTACAGAGTAGTGCAAGCACAGAGACCGCAAATAATGTCAGTCAATGTATTGTCCGAAACCATGGGGTAAAAGTACATAATTAAGAAAAACCGAAATACTTCGGAAGTGAAGTGATTGACCAGTCGGAGTAGTCTTGTGAGAATTTACATACACAGTACCTATCCCCACTATGGGGCAATCACCGACTTTTTAGCTTTTTTTCTTCATTATTTATGCAATTTGCATGACGGCATCTTGTAAGACTCACAAGAACAAACATTTTCAGTTATATGAGGTTCTTAACGTACGATGCACCAATTAAGAAAAAAATTCGTTATCAATTCAATAACTTTTCGAACAATATTTTATAACGAATAAAGTACAGAATTTATAATCTATAGGAACTAATATTATAAATAAAGAAAATTTATTTAAGAAGTAAGCAATGCTCTCTGTGTTGTTCATTACTCTGCATCTGAGCTAGCTCCGTCAAATATAATCAAAGCCCGTACGGCTTTGATTATAGGTATTATACATGTCTATGTGCTGCGAAACGAGCAAGGTCATTCACGTCGTATTCGGCCTTAAAGGGCACCGTTAAGGAAGCGGTTAAGTCATTGTTGTTTACTTTGTGTGAACCTGAAGAAATAATGAACGCTCTCGAAAGAAGGTTCGGTAGGGTTGAGATGCTCATTCTAGCCGAAATCGAGAATGTAAAGCGTATGCCAAGATTGGCGGAAGATTGCCGAAATATAGGTTCTTTTGCAAGTCGCATTACGAACGTGGTTGCTGCAATACAAGCGTTGAACCAACCACAGTATTTATACTCACCGGAGTTAGTAAGCCGTATAGTGGAGAAACTTGGAACTATGATTAAATTTAAATGGTTCGAATATCGAGCTCAGCATCCTTTGGAGCCAGAGTTACAGAAGATGGCCAAATTTTTGAATTCATTGAGTGAACAATTTGGAACGTCCTTAAGCAATGAAAATGTGCCTGAAAAACGGAAACGTCCTGAATTCAGGAAGCAAACTGTACACACTGCAAAGGGGTCTGTACGCAACCGTTTTAAGAGCGAGCGTTATGAACGCCGAAATAATAAAGGGCACAACCGACAAGTGGTTATGATAACCCAGGATAAGCCTGAAGTCGGGTAACACATAAGTGTGTTATATGTAACAAGGAACACTCTATAGTGAGTTGTTACAAATTTAAGTATATGTATAATATCGAAAAATGGGAAGCGGTTAAAAAGGCGAAAGTATGTTTCCAATGTTTGTCACCTAACTATAGGAGGTTAGAGTGCAAAGGGAAAAAATGTGGTGTAAAGGGATGTAGAATGTCACATCATCGAATGCTACACCGATACCCCAATGAAAATACCTCGCCGTAAGGGGACGAGGGGGGGTAAAGAGGCTCAAATTACAACTGTTAGTACAGTGAATGCACCATGTGCATACTTAAAGATTATACCGGTCGAGTTGTATGGACCTAAAGGAAAGTTCAAGACCACAGCTCTTTTGGACGAAGGATCAACCATGACACTCATAGAGGAGTGGATGGCTCAGAAGTTATTATACGCCTCGCGGACGTAAAGAAGAATTACGTATTGAAGCCGTGGGAGGTAAGCGAATTAACGACGACAGTTCGTATCGCTTAAACGTTAAGATAAAAGGCATTTACTCGAACGACTTAGAAGAGATAAGTGTACAAACAATTAAGTCACTTAACCTTTCTCCGCAGTCAGTGAGTCGAGAATTATTGCAACGGTGTTCTCATTTGACCCCGATTAAGGACGAGTTGATTTATGAGAGGTCCAGACCTACCATATTAATTGGCCAGGACAATTAGCATCTCATAGTTACTCGTGAATTAATTTCAGGAGGTAAGAACCTACCTGTAACATCGCCCACTAAACTTGGATGGGTTTTACACGGTCACATATCGGGTGGCATTACACCAGTCAAGATTGTTAACCATATTTCCACGAAGAAGGAAGGCAGACATGGATAAGTTGATCAAAGACTATTTTAGTTTGGAATCTCTGGGAGTGTCTGCGCGAAAGCCCATGAACGACCCAGAAGAACGAGCTTTAAATATTTTGAGCAAAACGGTACGTCGTATACCTAATAATAGCTACGAGACTGCTTTATTATGGCGCACAGATAATGAATGCATGCCGTCGAATAGAGCGCAGGTTGAAAGTCGATGAGTTAATATCGAAAAGAAGCTCGATAAAAATAGCGAGTTGAAAAAAAGAATATGAGAAGCAAATTGAAAATCTCATCGTTAACGGTTACGCAGAGAAAGCGAACCATATTTCCATTTCCCCACGCACGTGGTGTCTTCCCTCACTTCGCAGTGACTCATCCACAAAAAAGGAAAATAAGAATAGTTTATCGTCGCCGCCGCAAGGACGGGCGGACGTTGTCCCAACGATGCATTGTTAACCGGACCGGACTTTTTGAAGTCGTTATTTGGCGTTCTGCTACGATTCAGAGAAGGAAACGTAGCAGTGATGGCAGAAATTAAAGATATGTTCCTGCAAGTGAAAATTCGGGATGAAGACAGGGACAGCCTTCAATTCTTATGGCGGCACAATCGTGACGCGCGACCGGAAGAGTTTAGAATGACGTCACTCATATTTGGAGCGGCATCATCACTATGCATCGCTTTATATATGTGAAGAATAGAAATGCGCAGGATAACGTATATATCTATCCAGAAGCAGCTTCCGCGACGGAAAGCAATTTTTATATGGATGACTATCTACAGGCATTTCCCGACGTGACGACGGCCGAAAGGATAATAAACGATATGTATGAATTACATAAACGTGCTTCTTTCCAACTGAGGGGATGGGCTAGCAACCGACCCGAGGTTTTATGTAAAATGGAGAATAAATATAAGAGCGACAGTGCTTAACTGGGAGATAAGGAGCACACAGAACGCACTTTAGGTTTGATCTGGAATATCAAACGAGATATAATAAGTTTCTCCATAAGTCTTTGTAACACACCGGAAGAGGTGATGGAAGGTTTACGACCGCCTACGAAGAGGGAGATAACTATCGCTGTGATGTCAGTCTTCGATCCTTTAGGACTCGCATCACCCATAACGATTCAAGGGAAGTCGCTAATCCAGCAAGTATGGAGGACAGGCATCTCTTGGGATGAAGAAGTTCCACACGAATTACACGTGTTATTTTGTTAATGGATATCGGAAGTGAAGAAATTAGGTCATTTAGAAGTACCTAGACCCGTTGCTGAAGGCGTCGGCAAGGGAGAGTTACACACTTCCACGGATGCTAGTGAGAAAGCATACGCCGCCGCGGTGTATTACGTCACCACGGACGAGCTAGGAGAAAGGCGGGTTACGCTGATCGCCGCAAAGACAAGAGTAGCGCCGCTGAAACCAATTTCAATTCCAAGGCTTGAATTACAAGCAGCTCTTATGGGCAGCCGATTAACTGCATCAGTTAGGGAAGAGAGCAAGTACGAGATATCCGAGCGAATATTTTGGACGGACTGACGTACAGTGTTAGCGTGAATTAAGTCAGATCCTCGCGCTTTTAAACCTTTCATTGCTCATCGATTGGCTGAGATCGAAGATCACAGTAAACCATGTGAATGGCGATGGGTTCCGACGTCACAAAACGTGGCAGACGACGCCACTAGAAGTTTTCCTTCCACCTTCGATGTAAGTCATCGCTGGTTTCAAGGACCTGAATTCCTCAGGACAAGTCCTGATTTATGGCCCAAACAAGTGGACACCATAAATAGCTTAGAAATGGATGAAGAAAAATCAAGAGTAAACGCGCTAAGAAAACAAGAGCCGTTAAGTCTACCCGACTACGGACGATTTAGCAGCTTTAAGAAATTCCTTGGGGCAACTACACGCACCTTACAAGCGGTAGAAAAATTCAAAAGTTTAAGAAAGTCGGTTAAAGGACCCGACAACACAGCCGAAAAGTCGGTTATGTGTTCCGAAATTTTAGCAAAGTCGGTTAAAGGACCCGATGGCGCGTTGGACATAACGCTCTTAAAAAGAGCTGAATTATTAATTTGGAAGTTCGTTCAAGACGAGTATATTCGGAAATAAAATGCTTGAAAGCAGGCAAAAGCGTTGAAAGAAGTTCACGCTTAAGTAAATTATCTATGGAAATAGGAGAAGATAACTTACTCCGTTTAAATGGGCGTTTACCTTTCAAGTCTAATTTGACTGAGGAAAGTAGAAAACCTGTCGTATTAGACGGTAAACATGAAATCGTTAAAATGATGATTAGAGAAGTTCATCATCATTTTGGACATGCCAATCACCAGACGGTGATGAATGAGGTGAACCAAAAATTTTATGTCTTGAACTTGCGTAACGAAGTACGAAGTGTGTCACATCTCCGTCAGTGGTGTAGGACATACAGGTCAAAGCAGCAGAACGTTCCACAAGGAAATCTTCCTCTGGAGAGAATAGCTCATCATGAACCATCTTTTACATGCTCAGCCGTAGATTATTTCGGACCTATGAGTGTGACTATAGGAAGGCGACACGAAAAACATTAGGGTGTTTTATTCACGTGTCCGACCACCAGAGCAGTACATCTGGAAATAGCAGCTTCATTGACACCAGCGTCAATGATAATGGCATTGAGGCGATTTATCGCCAGAAGAGGAAAACCAGCCGTTATATACAGCGATAACGGGACGAATTTCAAAGCTGCAAATAAAGAATTATTGCAAGCATGTGAAGAGTGCTATGAGGGCATGAAAAACGAGTCGTTTAGAAAATATATTAAATGGAAATTTATACCTCCGGGAGCACCGCACATGGGTGGCGCTTGGGAGAGGTTAGTAAGATCGATTAAAATTGCGTTGACCGCTACGCTCAAAGAAAGGAGCCCGCGAGAGGAGGTTCTGCATACGTTGCTTTTAGAAGCAGAGCATACTGTAAATTCCAAACCTCTGGTAACATTCAGTATGGATAGTCCTGAAGAGGGTTTGACACCCAATCATTTTCTTCTCGG
This sequence comes from Parnassius apollo, assembly GCA_907164705.1. NCBI lineage: Eukaryota > Metazoa > Arthropoda > Insecta > Lepidoptera > Papilionidae > Parnassius > Parnassius apollo. Next base: position 224,766 of record CAJQZP010000373.1, read on the forward strand.
ACGCTCATGTGGTGATAGACCACCTGGATTATTTTTAGAGCAACATCTGACGGGTCAACTCAATTGGAAATCCGCCCAGAGGTTAGCCGACCATTTTTGGACGAGATGGCTGAAAGAGTACATGCCTACTTTAATACCTCGAACGGGTAATAACGGAAAGTTCATGGAACCTAAAGAAGGTGATATTGTCTTGATAATAGATCATTCGTTGCCACGAAATACGTGGCCGAAAGGCAAGATTAATAGAACGCTACCGGGACCAGACGGTCACATCAGAGTGGTTGACGTCGTTACTAGCACAGGTATCTTGAGGAGACCTACATCCAGAATAATAGTCCTGGTACCCGCGACGCCTCTCAAATGATGGTGCTGATGCACGGGGTGGAGGTTGTTGGCGACGCGTCTATAAGAATATTTCAATTTATTAGTTAACCGATTACGAACACCTTCTAAAAACAAATTATCGAGCAATAATATTCTAATAAGAAAATACTTAGTTGAATCTTAGGAGGTCAAAATAAGTAGAAATTTAAATATTTGCAAATTTCAGCAATTTATATAAAATTGACTTGTAAAATATTTCAGATTGACTGTATGAGCAAAATAGGTGAATTCTGTGTTATTTTCATGTGAAAATTCCTTTGGATTAGTGAAATATTGATAGTTTTGTGTAAGAAATTTAAAAGTGTTTATATAATGAAATATATAGGAAAAATGTAAATTAAACTATTGTATTAGTTAAGATATTTACATTTTTAAATGAAGAACATTGTTTCAACCTTATATGTTAGATATTTAAGAATTCTAACTTAGTACATATGTTGTAAAATAGACATATTTTGTTGAATAAATAAAAGGTTTTTTGTGATATAAAAATGTAATGTATATCATAGTATAGATATTTTTTGTGCTATCTTTATAAATAGAATGTATAAATGTATGTCTTATACAAATAAAGATATTGGGCAAACCGTGAGAGAGTGATAGTACAAATTGATATAATTAGGTAGCGTATTCGCACAGAGGGCGCGGCTCTCTTTCACGTATAGCTTGGTGATACCTCAGTAAACTGGTTTTCATACAAATCGTTCCCATATCATCAAGGATCTCCTAGGTGTGCGTTACTTGCAGTATACAGTGGCTGCAATTAACCGCCGGTACGACATACTCCGCCGAACGTCGAGTCCCGTGATTCCGTGAGGCGTCGAGGTCACCGGCCCCTAGGTGATTCTTGGCACTTTATGCGCTCCGAGCATCCTGTGCCTAGTCGCGTCATAAAGTGCCACCGTTGCACTTCCCCCAACCCTTTTGCTGGCAAAAGGGGTAGGCAGTGCCCAAAGTGTGGAAAGTTACCATCTCGCATATCTCATTTTAGACAGGGCCGTTGATTGATTACCTATGTCCGATAAGAAAAAGGGGGGAACCTCCCCCCCCATCTAGAAAACCACCGGACCGAAAAGGTGTGTTGGATCGACCACTGGTTGTGAGGGATCTGTCGAACCCGGAACGCACGAGGGTTGTGTCCTCATTTTCACAGATCCCCCAACGCAAACCCGTCTCACCGCGGAAAGAGCCCGCACCGGGCGTCGCGCTCACGCCGGCCGTGTCTGAGCACACGGTCAGGCAGGAACCGTCGCCCCAGCAGCAGCGGGCAAAGAAAACGGCGAGACGACATACTCCTCCGGAAACGGAAGCCTCTTTATATGAGAAGAGGCAACGGGTTGGCTCCCAATCGTCTTCCGATGAAGCACCAGCTTCATCAGAGGAAGAAGAAGATTACCATCAAAAAGTGACCACAAAGAAGGTGCTGAGATCGCCACCCAGGTCACCCTCTCCACCACAACCCCCCCCCCCCGCACCATATCACCGGATCGGCGAAGCCATGATTCGGCAGAGTATGAGCAGGGGGGCGAAGAATCCTTCAGTTGGGGGTCAACCACATATGCCACCCTCGCTGCATCCGCCGGCCGATCATCGCCGGTGGCAACAACAAATCCGTCCGGGCTTCCACAGGACGATGGCCAACGGCCATCTACCAGTTATGCCCATATGGTAGCTGCACCAGCAGTACCACGACCACCACCGGCGGCAGCGCCTACAGTGAAGCCAGCCGACCAGGAGAAGGGCCGATACCCACCCATAGTGGCCGAATGCCTACCAGACTGGACGAGGCATTTCAAGGAGCTCAACAATATGTTGGGCCACCCCATAAATGCCCGTCCATTTGGGAAAGGCGTTAGATTTACACCGCAAAGTGCAAATGAATTCCGCACAGTACAGCGGTACATGGTCGAGTTAACCAAGAAAACACCATCATTGTCGTGGTATTGTTATACCCCGGAGGAGGATAAGCCCACTAAAGTGGGCATCCGGGGTCTACCAATGGGCACGGACACCCAAGCAATAGAGGAGGCCATAAGGGCAAAAGGCTTCCCCATAAAATACGTAAAGGCAATACCACCGCGTAGAAGCAGACCTGGCTGCGTCTACTTTGCCCAACTGGACCACCTGAGCCTGGAGCAGCTCCAGGAATTATATAATATCGACGAGCTCCTCTACATGAGAGGGGTCGTCATCGAGGCCTGGCAAAGAAAGGCTGGACCAGCCCAATGCCACCGATGCCAGGCCTTCGGGCACGCCTCTGCCAACTGCTTCAGGCCAGTGAGATGCGTGCGCTGTGCCGGGGAGCACATAGCAAGCCTTTGCCCTCGGGGTAGGGAAGAGGAACCGAAATGCGCCAACTGTGGTAAAAACCACACGGCAAATGATCGCCGCTGTCCAGTCCTGAGGAGGACTGCGAGGAGGCAGGGGATAACCTTGCCGGGATTACTCCCGGAGGCCCCCAAAAAGGCCCCTCAGAGTCGCCCGAAAGCTGTTACAATTCAGCAGGACGGGTGGACCACCATCACCGGGAAGGGCAGGCAACCATTCCCCCCCCCCACCCGTAACTACCCAAGAAACGGTGGAACCCACAACGACCAGGGCAACCACCGGGGCGACTCTACAGCCCCCCGCCAATCCTGCCACTGAACGGCAACCCTCCAAGAAGAGGAGGCGGGGGGGAAGTAGGAAGAAGTCGCAGCCTCCTCAGGCTGTCACCTCTACCCCGACACCAACCATACCAGTAGCCGCTAAGGCGCAGATTACGAGGGAGACAACCAGAGTGGGTAGAATGCCAGAAAGGGCTCTATCTGAACATAGAGCCCGCTCTACCACTAGAGCGCGCTCTACCCACAAGCAAAGAGAGCAAATCCAGGACCCCCAACCCCCGAGACAATTGCCAACGCCTTCTTATAGGAGAACACCTACCACCGGCCTCGAAACAGCAGATGCAATCCAACGTCTGGTTGGTATTGCCATCGAGGTCAGCACGCAAGTCCTGGCTGACATAAGAGCCGGGACAGATCCAGTGACAGCGATAATGAAGGCGCTGGCAAACCTCCTAGCCCGGCACTATGGAGGAGCGTAATCTGCGCCTCCTCTATTGGAACCCGGACGGAATACAGCAGAAGCTGCATGAACTCCGCACAGTCGCCCAGCAACAGGATATACATATTATACTGCTGGGCGAAACAATATTAAATCCAAAAAACGCGCATTAAGCTGCCAAATTACTACATCTACAGAAGGGACGAGGTCACTTCTCAAGGGGCCGCCTATAGAGGGACGGCGGTTCTAGTGAGGAGGGACATCGTCCATCAAGAGCTGGAATTACCATCCTTCCAGACAATGCGCTCAATCGGTATTAGAATGGAGGCGGCGGGCGAGGAACTAAGGATATATGCAGCATACCGCCCGCCAGGGACTCCATTCTGCTCCTCAGACATCCGGACAGTGATGGAAGGCGATGGACCTGTTATCATCGCCGGGGACCTGAACGCCAAACACCCGGCGTGGGGGTCCAGAGTGATCACCCCGCCGGGTCGTGAACTATATGAAGACGCCGAAAAGTACCAATACGACGTTCTAGGTCCCGAGGAACCGACTCACGTTCCTACTGACCCAAGGAGGCATCCGGATGTATTAGACATCGTGCTCACTAGGAACGTCAACTATCCGATAGTGGTAGAAGTGCTGTACGACCTACCTTCACAGCACCTCCCGTTACTGATAACCCTTGGCCTGAAGGCGGTGACTACGCCGCCCAGAGCGTTTAAGACACGTGTCGACTGGAGGCTCTACTATCAACACCTGCAGCAGAGACCTCCAGCACACCAGCCAATAAGTACAGCGGACGACGTAGAGGCCGCTGCAATCAGAATCACTAATAACATCAAGGAGGCCCTTCACGCGGCCTCTACGATCGTCCCGATCACAGCCAGGCGAGACGATCTGCCGCTTAACATATGCATGCAGATCAGGCGCAAGAGAGCGTTGAGAAAGCTCTGGGCGCGTACTCGCTGCCCTAGATTAAAGACCCAGCTCAATACTATCTCGGAGGAACTGTCGGTTGCAGTCCAGGCCTTTAGAGGCGACGCTTGGGATCGGCGCATCAGGAAGGCCGAGGAGCAAGATGTGTCGCTCTATAGACTGAACCGGCAGTTAACTAGAACCAAACCTCCCGTTTGCCCGCTGATTAACAACGCAGGCAAACGCTGCTATGATGCCAAGGGCAGAGCGGATATCCTAGTCGAGCACTTCGAGGAGCAATTTATGCCGAACCCAGCAAGTGCGGAGTTCATGGAGCTTCATGCCAGGAAGGAAAGTCGCGTGCAGGAGTTCCTGTCGTCGCCCGCGCCGCCTCTTGCAGGAGAGTGGTTCATCTCCCCCGCTGAACTGCGGAGGACAGTAACCCGCCTGCAACCGAGGAAGGCGCCGGGGCACGACGGGATTACCAACGCTGCACTCCGACAGCTGCCCAATAGAGTCATAGTAGAGATTGGTCGACTCTACAATGGGATATTGCGGACATCCCACTTCCCGGAGATATGGAAAACAGGCAAAATTATCGTCTTGCCGAAACCCGGGAAGGACAGGCGTAGAGCTGCCAGCTACAGGCCGATCACGCTATTACCACACATAGCTAAACTGTTCGAAAGATTGCTGCTAAGACGTCTCCCTCCGTGCATCCAACTTCGGGCGGAGCAGCACGGATTCAGGAGAGGACACTCTACAGTCACACAATTGACTAGAGTGCTGCACCTGCTTGCGGCAGAGTACAATCGTGGCCGCATATCGTTGGGCGTCTTCCTCGATATCGAGAAGGCGTTCGACCGGGTGTGGCACATAGGACTACTATACAAGCTGAAAGAACAGACCAGTGTCCCTCTTGCTATGTTGCGGTTAATGGCGTCTTTCCTGGAAGACAGGAAGTTCTACGTCTGCGTAGAGGACGCCGAGTCCGCAACTAAAACCATCAGAGCCGGCGTTCCACAGGGCAGCTGTTTGTCACCAGTCCTGTACGCGGCTTATACTAACGACATACCTACACTGGCAGGCAGGCTTCAAGAGTGGGAGGACGACGTCGAGCTGGCGCTATACGCGGACGATAGCGCCTATTTCACCTCGTCCAGAAGAGCCCACATAGCCACTGCCAAGATGCAGCGTCTGCTGGACCTGCTGCCACCATGGCTGGATGAGTGGAGGATGGTCGTCAACGTTGGTAAGACGACCGCTCTGCTCACTCGCCGTCTCAGGAATTTACCACCTCCGCTGACCCTCAACGGCCAGGAGATTGCGTACCAGAAGGCCGTAACCTACCTTGGGTGCAAGATCGACAGGACGCTGCGCATGACCGCGCACGTCGACTTCGTCGTCCGCCGGGCCCGATGTGCGCGGGCGACGCTCTTGCCGGTACTTGCATCCAAATTGCCTATAAACACCAAGCTCCGGATATACAAGATGTATATCCGGACCATCATCACGTATGCTGCTCCGGCCTGGTACGCACTTCTGAGCAACCCTCTGAGGCGGCGACTGCAGGCCCAGCAGAATCTGACATTAAGGACGATCGTCGGAGCAGGTCGCTACGTCCGGAACGACGTCATAGCGGCCGATCTGAAAGTCGAGACCATCACCGACTTCGTGGCCCGGTTAGCGCGCGGCATGTTTGACCGTGCCGATAACGGGCCACATGAACACCTGAACGGCTTTGCGCCGCTACACACCCGGCCACCGGACGGGCGACCTCTTCCAAGAGAACTCCTCTCTATATGTGATTAGAGAGTTGAGTAACAACCCACAATGCCGCTGAAAGGCCAACTCTGTCTATATTAGATAACCACTCTTTTTTCCGTAATTAACCAATTACGGAAAAACAGGACTTACCATCACGCCTGAATAGGCAACAAGGACTGTCCCATAATGATGGGACATGAGGACACCCGGGCAATGGGGGCCACCCCGAGGCCCGATACCTGCACGTACGTCAGTGCGTGTAGACGACAATCAACTACAAATCGTTCCGCGCTAGGAACATCAACTACCCGATAGTGGTAGAGGTGCTGTACGACCTGGATTCACAGCACCTCCCGATCTTAATTACCCTTGGCCTAAAGGCGGTGACTACGCCGCCCAGAACAGTGAAGACACGTGTCGACTGGAGGCTCTACCACAAACACCAACAGGAGAGACCTCCAGCACACCACCCCTTAAACACAGCGGACGACGTAGAGGCCGCAGCCGCAAATATGACAAAGGCGATACAAGAGGCCCTCAATGCTGCCTCTACGATCGTCCCGATGTCCACTAGAAGGGATGATCTGCCGCGACACATCTGCGTGCAGATCAAGAGAAAAAGAGCCCTAAGGAGACTCTGGGCGCGTACTCGCTGCCCGAGAATCAAAACGAAATTGAACACCTTGTCGGAGGAACTGTCGGTTGCAGTCCAGGCACATAGAGGAGATGCCTGGGAGCGGCGCATATGGAAGGCGGAAGAGCATGATGCGTCGCTCTATAAACTGAACCGACAGTTAACTAAAGCCAAACCTCCCGTTTGCCCGCTGACCAACAACGCGAGTGAACGTCGTTACGATGCCAAGGGTAGAGCGGATATCCTAGTCGAGCACTTCGAGGAGCAATTTATGCAGAACCCAGCAAGTGCGGAGTTCTTGGAGCTTCATGCCCAAAAAGAGAGTCGCGTACAGGAGTTCCTGTCGTCGCCCGCGCCGCCTCTTGCAGGAGAGTGGTTCATCTCCCCCGCTGAACTGCGGTGGACAGCAACCCGCCTGCAACCGAGGAAGGCGCCGGGGCACGACGGGATTACCAACGCTGCACTCCGACAGCTGCCCCATAGAGTCCTAGTAGAGCTTGGTCGACTCTACAATGGGATACTGCGGACATCCCACTTCCCGGAGGACTGGAAGAAAGGCAAAGTAATCGTCTTGCCGAAACCCGGGAAGGACAGGCGTAGAGCTGCCAGCCACAGGCCGATCACGCTGCTACCACACATAGCTAAACTGCTTGAAGGATTGTTGCTAAGACGCCTCCGCCCGTACATCCAACTTCGGGCGGAGCAGCACGGATTCAGGAGGGGTCACTCTATAGCAACACAGCTGACCAGAGTGCTGCACCTGCTTGCGGCCGATTACAACCGTGGCCGCACTACGTTGGGCGTCTTTCTCGATATCGAGAAGGCGTTCGACAGGGTGTGCATTCTGGACTACTTTATAAATTGGAAGAACAGACCAGTGTCCCTCCTGCTATGTTGCGGCTAGTGGCGTCTTTCCTGGCAGACAGGAAGTTCTACGTCTGCGTAGAGGGCGCCGAGTCCGCAACCAGAACCATCAGAGCCGGCGTTCCTCAGAGCAACTGTTTGTCTCCAGTCCTGTACGCGGCTTATACCAACGACATCCCTACCCTGGCAGGCAGGCTGCAAGAATGGGAGGACGACGTGGAATTGGCGTTATACGCGGACGATAGCGCTTATTTCACCTCGTCCAGAAGAGCCCATATTGCCACTGCCAGGATGCAACGCCTCCTGGACCTGTTGCCACCATGGCTAGATGAGTGGAGGATGGTCGTCAACGTTGGGAAGACGACCGCTCTGCTCACTCGTCGCCTCAGGAACCTACCACCTCAATTAACCCTCAATGGCCAGCAGATCGCGTACGAGAAGGCCGTGACCTACCTTGGGTGCCGGATCGACCGGGCGCTGCGCATGACTGCGCACGTCGACCTCGTCGTCCGCAGAGCACGATGTGCGCGGGCGATGCTACGTCCGGTCCTGGCATCCAAGTTACCACTTAATACCAAAGTGCGTGTCTACAAGACTTACATAAGATCAATTATCACCTATGCTGCTCCGGCCTGGTACGCGCTTCTGAGCGAGCCTCTGAGGCGGCGACTGCAGGCCCAGCAAAATATGGCGTTAAGAACCATCGTCGCTGCGGGTCGCTACGTCCGGAATGACGTTATAGCGGCCAACCTGAAAATTGCTACCATCCAGGAGTTGTTTTGGCCCGGCTGGCGCGCGGACTGTTCGACCGTGCAGAACACGGGCCACACTTACATCTAAACAACTTTGCGCCGCTACACTCTCGCCCTCCGGACGGGCGACCCTATCCAAGAGAACTCCTCTCTATATCGATTAGAGAGTCGAGTAACAACCCTCAATGCCGCTGAGAGGCCAACCCTGACTTTACTGGATAACCTTCTTTTTTCGTAGTCTTAACCGGCTACGAAAAAATTTTACCGATTACGGTCAAATCCGAATTTTGATACCGACAACGCCAATAGAAGGCTCCCAGGACCGGTCCATAGTAGTGGACCGCGAGGACAGCACGGGTAATGGGGGCTTACCCGAGGCCCGAAACCTCCATGTGCCCTAAGACACATGAAGAAGACAATCAACGTACAAATCGTTCGGGACCAGCTACCAGTATATAATATAATCAAGAAAGAAAAGTATATAGGGAAGTGATAGGGAAAGTAATTACTCTCTCACGGAACGGTTTGAAGATAATTACTGTTTTATTCCCAAGGAATCCTTCACCTTTAAAATAAGTACAGTTCATTGGTGTCGATAGTGCGGCGCATATTGAAGAATTAAGGCTGTGGGACCGGGACGACCTCGGAAGACCCGTAATCCCCGCCTGAACCTATTTGAAGAAAAGGAAGAGGTCGACGCCCTTGTGTGTTACTCCGTTGCGGGGTTCACATACATTGTTCCCGAATCCAACGTAGGTGTCATAGGAGGGTAGGAAATCTGCTGCTTAACGAGCCGTGACAAGAAAGATCCCTCGTTCCTGTCCTTTTTCAATTGCTCCTTGGCGGCTGGATCAAGTAGCAAGCAACCCCTCGTTCCCGTTCCTTTTCATAGCTGATGTGAAGAATCGACGCTCCGGGAAATCTGCAGTCTGTGAACACGTACAGGATCGCCCCCGTCACTACATCAGATTTGATAGATCACAAATCCTTGCTAAAGAACACCGATTCCTTCCAAGGATGATTCGCGAGGCTATTGAAATCAAAAAACATCCTAATTTCAATAGAGAAGATGGCTGGGTGCTACCATCTGCTTGGGATCCTATAATAAATAAAATTAAATCCCAACCCAAGCATACAACTGCAAGACGTCAAGATACCATAAGTTCGTACTGTGTAGATCGGAACAAAAGTTAAATTTTATTCTATGGTAACCGCGGTTAACTATGACATCTGGACGTTGAATATCTCAGTCCCGCCCGTGAACATGAGTGCTGTAAAGCGTTCGAAACGTGAGGTATTTAAAAAGTTAAATTAAAAAAAGTAAAAAAGTAAAGTTACAGCCTATATACGTCCCACTGCTGGGCTCAGGCCTCCCCTTATTTCTGAGAGGGTTTAGGGCAAGGAAGTATCCGCCACGCTGCCCAAATGCGTGTTGACGAACTTCACATGTCTTCGAAATATTTTTTTTCTTATTCCTCAGACATGCAGGTTTCCTCACGATGTTTTCCTTCACCGCCGAGCACGTGGTAAATCAGTACTTAAAATTGCAATTAACAATTTCATTGGTGTCGGCGGGGATCGAACCCGGGTTACTCGCGTTCTGTTATATTTACAGCGAGCGTTAACCACTGAGCTACCACGGCTCTTAAAAAGTTAAATATACGCGATAAATTCCGTAAAAACTAGTATTATTTCAATTAATGGTTCTTTTTGAAATGGTGTAAGAGCTAAAGGAGTAATTTAGGATTTTTATATAATTTTTAACGCTACAACGGCCTAAATAAGATTAATTAAAACTAAATTATAATTATAATCGAATAAAACTAAGAAAACAAGTCTTTTCCCATTCTGACTTTGAGTAAACGTATTCTTCTTTTGCAGGGTAGACCTTAATCAGCATGCTTGGCAGGCGGACTAGACATCGCAGCTAGTAACAGGCATCTTGCACCTCTGGCACAACTTCCGGGGTCCGGTCTGGGTATTTTAAGTCTAACGTAAACAGGATGGTTTTCCCACATTCTATCAAAAGCTATAAGATTAAGATATATACAAACAGGCAGTGACGTACTTCCGTTTGATACGCTCCTGATACACCTATTCCAACTCCTTCACATTCATATCTTCAATATATAGCCAAGTTGGCCGATAAACTTCCGTTCACGGCATCCCTTGCAGATTGTGCCATGGACTTTTACAATTTACATTGACTTTGTAACTTCTTTCCACATTCATTATTTCTATATGACTAAATCACCGAGGTGTAACTATTTTAATTTTGGTCACAGAATCATCTAGCAAACCTTAAATTTCTCTTATCACACAATGGAGTCACAAGATGCCTTTAGCATTGGAGATGGAGTCTCCTACACGGTCGCGACACAAAAATACCCTTTTAATATAAATAATATTGTGGTGATGACGATATTTATTAACTAATCTCGTAATATAATGATTTCTTAAATTTACGCGAACACTACACATTGAATAAAACTATTATTTACGGATTTTATCGCGTTTAATTACTTTAATTTATTTTTATTAATATCCCGACGTTTCGGGTGCTTTACAGCACCCATGGTCACGGGGGGACTGAGATGTTTGACGTCCGAATGTCATAGTTAGTCCGGCTACCTTCAGTTTTTTTAATATTAATTTTTGGTCCGATTTACGCAAAACGAGCTTATAGTATCATGAAGTCTTGCAGTGGTATGCATGGGTTTGGGTTTAATTTTGTTAATTATAGGATCCCAAGCAGATGGTAGCACCCAACCATTTTCTCTATTGAAATTTGGATGTTTTTTAATTTCAATAGCCTCGCGTATCATCCTTGGTAGGAATCGGTGTTCTTTTGCAAGAATTTGTGGTTTATCAAATCTAATGTAATGGTGGGGACGATCTTGAACATGTTCACAGACTGCAGACTTCCCGGAGCGTCGGTGCTTCACATCAGCTATATGTTCCTTCACGGATCTATAAAAACCCGCGCGAAACGTCGGGATAATAATAAAAATAAATTAAAGTAATTAAACGCGATAAAATCCGTAAATAATAGTTTTATTCAATAATCTCGTAATATTAAGTATATATAATATAAAACCAAAACCGCGTATATGTGTTCAGAGGCTGCGTGAATAAAACACTGTATACGAAGGGAGCTCAAATTAAATATTAAAATCTACAAAGTGACTGCTTATTAAGTACTAAAATTGTCGATTGTATTGTTTGAAAAGTGTGCTGTTTTATTTATAAGTAATCAATTTAAGTTTTGGTTTGACTATAATTTTTTTCTTCTCCTTAGTCAGCTATACCAGTACACGAATGGACAGGGGCTTCTCAATGCAGAAATGATTTGTCTTTACGCATGGCGAGCGGATTTTTGATCGAAGTAATAGTATATCTCGCACTTTTGATTTCCGTTGCTGACCTGGGTATTTTATCTTTTTAATAGAATAAGAGTGCAAAAGCTGAACACAGCCCACCTAATGGTAAGTGCTAAGTCCATACAATAATGTTTGAACTCAAACCGGATTATATTAATAATTTATTTTAAGAATTTGATTTTCACTTTAAGTAACACAAGCTCAGAAGTTTTCAGCTGCTCTTCGTAATATTTGTTAAATATAAAATTAATTCCAGTAGGTTTGCGCTGACAAGCCAACGTGGTAAGTGCCTATGAGCAATTTTTTTATAAATGGACTATAACGTGGAATTGAACTGCAGTTGATTTGATAATCTGTATCTAACAGCGAATTAAGAAGGGCTCGGAAAAATAATTAGTTTAAATGTGTTAATCTTATAAATTAATCTTAATCATCATCATCACTACACCCTTCGTAAGTCCACTGCTGAACGTAGGCCTCCCCCAAGGAATGCCACAACACACGATCCTGAACCACCAGCATCCATCGACTACATGTCTTACTAGGTCGTCAGTCCATCTAGTGGGGGGACGCCCTACAATTCATCTACTACTTCATCCAGTGGGGGGACGCCCTAAACTTCACCTGCTGGTACAAGACTGCCACTCGAGAACCTTTTTTCCCCATCGGTTATCGGTTCTTCGAGTTATATGGCCGGCCCATTGCCATTTCAGCTTACTAATCCGTTGGGCTATTTCGGTCACTTTGATTCTACTGAGGATATCCTCGTTTCTACGTTTATCACGCAGAGAAACTCCATGCATAGTCCTCTCCATAGCTCTTAAAATTAATTAATCGTAAATATAGTAAATTTCATCATATAAACGTTAGGCAAAAGGAGTACTTTTGAGTCTAGGAGAGTATTTATGTATTTTTGATATTATCTGTGGAGGTAATTAGACTGTGAGATATTTCATCTTAGCCATTATAGGTGACAACGCATCTGTAGTGTTTTTATTTGAAAATGTTTGCAGGTGTCCATGGGTTTCAGTAACCATTTATGATTAGGTGAACTTCGAGTAAGTTAGTTGTCAATACAATTTATAAAAAAACTTTACGCTACAGTTTATTATATCTTAGAAAACTTTTCACACAATTTATTAAAGTTTTCAAATATTTTAAGTACATTTTTCACTCGTATATTATGAATTATGAATTTTCTTACATGCCTACTAAAATCCTTTATATATGCTAGATATTTTTCAGGTAAGTATATTTTATAAATTCACAGTTAACATGAAAAAAATATACTATACAACCAATTTCAAAGTTGCAAATGTTAAAAAATATTAGTTTGAGACCCACTCATCATAAGGATAGTCAAGAGCAACAACAGCCCATCTGAATGATGCTTCAACGAGCTTTGAAGTATGCTTGTGAGCTTTAGTGTCTTCATGGTTCAGCTCATTTGTGATCATTTATGCCCTTAATAAGTAACGTAGCTCTTAGCGAAGCGAAGATATCTTTGATGTACGATAACAAATAAATGAAATCAATCGAATGATTGTACAATATTATACAATGAAACAATTATGTATTACATATATGTTATCTTACATTTGTTCTTGGCAAATATGGGTTCTGTGTAAATACTACAGAGTTGCCTTACGGCTAAGTTAGAATTTAGTCCTTGCAGCCCTTCACAAGTCCACTGCTGTACATAGGCCTCCCCCAAGTAATGCCACAAAGCACAGTCCTGAGCCACCTGCATCCATCGACTTTCTGCATATCTTACCAAGTCGTCACTCCATCTAGTGAGGGGTCGCCCTACACTACGCTTACCGGTACGAGGCTGCCACTTGAGAACCTTTCTTCCCCATCCGTTATTGGTTCTTCGAGCTATATGGCCGGCCCATTGCCACTTCAGCTTACTAATCCGTTGGGCTATGTCGGTCACTCTGGTTTTACTGCGGATATGCTCATTTCTGAGTCTATCACGCAGAGAAATTCCGAGCATAGCCCTCTCCATAGCTCGCTGAGCGACCTTGAGCGTCCTCATACGGCCAGCAGTGAAGGACCACGTCTCAGATCCGTAAGTCATGACTTATAGATCTGACTTACAAGTGAAAGGAATGCAAGCAATTCCTTTGAGTGGTCCTCATAGTCTCGTAGCACAAAAAGATGCACGGAGAAGCAACGTCTTTCCGCTAAGCCCGTGGATAAAGCCGATCTTAGGCGTCGAAATTAGTCGGCATGAAATACCGCCCCTATCTACTGAAATATGAAATATTGGTTCAGTCGCTCGCGACTTTGTTCTCGTGGACAAAAGCCGATTCTAAAAATTCTTTTACTATTTGTATTAAAAAGCTACTCATTACCTGAGCGAGCCCAAACTTTTGAGTCAAATGTTTTGGGAACTTTTTCATTGTACGTATATACAATGTTAACGAGGATGTATAACTTAGGAGTGTAATTTTTTAATTCGTGAAGATTCGTAAAGCGTGCTCAATCATCGACCGCATCGTCAGGTGAGATAGTGGTCAAACACGAGCTTATTTATTTTATAAAATTAATATGATACATACTTGGTGTATATTATAAAATCGCAAATTACCTCAAAGCTTTTCTGTGTATTATATTTGTACTGGTATCTGGGTATCATGATATCTGGTAGCAGAATATATTAATTTTCAGAAGACCTCATTCGAGACAAACCAACATATAATTGCCCATAAGAAAAACACTTTTCTCGCGTCGATGTCCATCAGCGAGAAAGTTTGTCTCTGGGGCTTATTTATCAAACAATACTTGAAGCCACTTAAAAGGTATAGGCAGGTCTGTCGGTATCATCGTAATGCGTGAAATGTACGCAAGCTGCCCGGCTTCAGGCCCAGTGAGGATGGTTGCAATAATTATATTTTCTTTTAGTTCTTTGTTAAAAGTTTGTGCCGTTGCTCAAAATATATCAAAAACCTAAGTACTTAGGCTCACAATATTAGAATTTACTAACCAATTTTAATGACTAAGCTTTCCTTCTTATTAAATGCAAGAATATTTAAAATCAATTTAGTAGGTAGTTTTAGAGTTTATTCATTACAAACCTATTGTCATTGTACATGTCATCTGTAATAAAAATATTATATTATTATTACAGATGACATGTACCTATGTACTATATCTATATTTATTTTTTATAAATCTTTGAAGGCTAAAATAAAATACTATATACTGTAAATGAATCAACGATGGGTCCTCCATATTGTATAAATGAAATAGAGTTTATTCAGTCTTGCAACAAGTGTGTCAAGTGTGTTTACAGACTTCTTACTACGACAATACTACGATTCTTTTATAAACAAACTCAGGTCAAGCTTTTTAACTATCAAGGCGAACGACTGAGATAGGTAACAAGTAAGATGCAACGCCATAAGCAATTTAATATTATTCAAAGATCGTAAAGAACAACAATCATGATCTCTCGAGATATTAGTTCTCAGGAGTACAATAATAGTTTAGAATTGGAAAAAGACAACATTATAGAAGAGAGATAAACGGTAGTATTTATATATTCAATAGATATAAACATATCATACTCGTACAAACTTATATAAAATTAATAGGTCTGGATGTCTTTTTAATTATTTAATCAATTTTAACAAATCAGTCTTCGTCACTTATTCAGTGTAATGCCGCAATCTTGGCTCGTTAGTTGCCTAGCTACAATAACATTTGAAACATAAGTATATTTTTTTTAATTGAGTAATTAATTATGTGAATATAATTATTTGTAAAATGCTGATTATTGGTAAAGAAGTTATTTTTACAATTCTTAAACGTTAGAAATTAAAATTGAGTCTCGACTATTTTTATATAGGAAATAGCATAATGTAGGTGATATAAGAACATCCTAAAATGACCATTAATCGTTTAGAAACTTGACATAAAAAGAAATATTTATACTTAATAATCTAACTAACATTTACAAAACATTTATTTAGACATATCTTGCCGTGTAGTAGAAACGCAAGAGAAAAGAGAACCCGTTATCACCTGTAGGTATCGTAAGATGTGACAAAGAAAATTTTAATCATGAAATTGGCAGCTGAATCTTCTTGATAATAGACACAAAATTATAAAATAACAGAGTGTTAACCCGCCAGCAAAGTTTAGTAATCATCGTTAATGTCTCTCTATATTGATAAATAAGGCAATCTTTAGAGGAGACTTGTTCAATAGTGGACAGTTGTTTAATTGCAATGTGTTATAAGTACTCTCAACTATTTAAATAAATGAACACTACTTAGTTAAGTTACGATATAAAATATTCGTGGAACGAATTAGAAATAAATACTATATATATCGCCAATATAAACGAAGTATGCAAACCAGCAGCAATACCGACCATCACGATGCGATATAGGTACCTACGGCAGACTCAATGCAAGATACATATAGACACCTATTTTGCTTGTACTAAAAGATTCAACATGTTGTTGAGACAAGTTTTATTCGTTCCTTTACTATTTATTAGAACTTTGTTAAACTATTTCACGATACTAGAAGTGTTAAACTTGAATTGTCACCGATCAATTACATCTTTGTCGGGACTTCGTATACCAAAGTTCTTTTTCTATCTTACAAATATATCTATATCTTACAGCTAAGACTTTACATTATTTTTTCTTTAGAAACAATTCATTTTAACTGATCCGACACTTTATTACATTCTAGCACATAACAATTTAAATGTATGTGTGTGTGCGTGCGTGCGTGGATGCGTGTGTGCGCGTATGCGAGTGCGCGCGTGTGTGTGTGTTGCTTGGGCGTGTGCGTCTGCGTGTGGGTTGCTTGTGCGTGTGCGTGTGCGTGTGTATTTGCGTGTGCGTATGCGTGTGCGAGTGCGTTCGTGCGTGTGCGTGTGTGCGTGCGTGTGCATGTGTGCACGCGTGCGTGTATGTTTGCGTATGTGTGTAGTATGAAATACTCAATCATTAAGTATTTTCATAGAATATGTGTTCAGAGTGAAATATTTTTTTATATTCCCTACGCCCAAAAGACTAATGAATTTTGAGCGAAATTTGTTTTTGTAACTTTTTGCAAAAAGATAAAAAGCTTTGTTTGTCGTCTGGTTCTAGGACATTGTTTCCAGTAAAATATTCACTTCGGCAAAAATAAACTTTTTAATTTAGCTTTATTTCGTGCGTACGATTTCGATGATTATATTCCTTTTAGTCCTTTAAAGTCGGTTTTTACTTTATTTAAAATAAGTTATACAGTCAAGATGAGATAAAAGTGACTTTTAATATTCGCTGGATATTTAAAGTCACTTTTGTCAAACTACTAAACAAAAAATAAAACCAAAAATAAAAGTAACTAACATTTTAGTATCTTCGAAAGCTTGCAACATTATGTGAGGTGATCTTTTTGTTGAAGTTACTAGACACGTTTTTATTGCTTTGCTTTTTATTATCCCAGGCCGAGGCATACTTAAAGTGTTTACAAGAATATAGGTTTCTTTTGTTGTCAATTGCACTTATGTAAGTCTTATTATTATAATGTAAGTATTATTTTTGTTAGTCTTTTGCTTAAATAAACGGTATGTGAAATAAGAATAGAAGGAGAATTAATTGAGCAAGTGGATGAGTTTGTGTATTTGGGATGTGTATTTAGCAGAATAGAGTGAATGGGGCACTACACTCTATTATGAAGAACCAAAATGTGTCAAAAAAGGCACGTATGGTAATTCATAATGCTATGTTAGTCCCTACTTTAATGTATGTTAGTAAAAGCTGGGTGTGGCAGAAGAAGCACGAAAGTAGAATAAATGCTGTAGAAATGCGGTCTTTAGGGAGTATGCTAGGGTTGAATATGAATGACAGGGTGAGAAATTGCGTGATAAGAGATAAATGTCGTATGCAAGATGATGTTGTGACCAGGATTAAGAAAGGAATGCTTCGGTGGTTTGGTCATGTAGAAAGAATGAATGAGGAAAGAGTGACAAAGCAAATTTATATGGCAGATGTGAACGGCAGAGTTGGGAAGGGACGCCCTAGAAAAAAGTTTATCGACCAAATTGGCGATATTTTGAAAATGGGCCACGTTAGAAGTACCCTTAACCGAAGAGCATGTATGCGTAGATATATGGATGTAAAGGAGGCGAAAGAGGTATGTCAGGATCGTGCCAAATGGAAGTCTGTAGTCTCTGCCTACCCCTCTGGGTGACAGGCGTGAGTGTTTATGTATGTCTTTTACTTATTTAACTAACTATTACTAACCCGTGACGTGCAGAAAAGTATTAAACTGTTTTATTATTAATTGAATAAACCTCCGCAAATTTCAATTATGATTTAGCTGTTAATTTCAAGAAAACCTTATAATATCGTTTATTGGTCTTTCATTATGTATCACCGGAATAAATTTTTGAGAGTTTTGAAACGAATTAGATATAAATTAAGCACATATTATTGATCTCAATTACAACTATCAAATAGTACTTGTGTGCTATTTGAAACACTGAGGATCTTTAAGAAAACAAAAATGAGTTGTATGCCCCTTTTACTGGTGACGAAGCATTCGGTCTTAATTTTCACAGGTTGTCACCTGCACCTGCACCTATATTTTGAATTTTAATGAAAGATAGAAATAGGTGTTGATAAGCCACAAACCCACTTATAAGCAGGTCGACTGCGTGCCTGTTTGTTATCCTTATTTAAAAAAAAACTGAATATTGTCTATCGGAATATTATTTAACGGGTAGCGTCAGCAAGAACTTTAAATTCATGGAAATAAGAAGCGATTTGTTCGTTGGATTTCGCAGTTTCCCTTTGACAAAAACAAACAAAGAAGGGATTACTCAATAATGCTGACTCAAGTCCCTCTGTGTAAATGTGAAAATATACTCCCTTGTTGTATCAACAAATGCAGTGTGCTCTATATTATATATATATATATATAATATATATATATATATTTATATAAATACCGGATTAAAATATTTACTGTTTATTATTTTTCATGGTTTTTATTAAAATTTCTTGAAATAATGTTCCCTGTAAGGATGTGAATTTATTAATAAACTTAGTTTAATTAAAAACGTGAAATCAAGCAAATGTCACAATAACTGTTTCATTTATAGCGTACTTAACAAGTCGTTAAGACGAAGCAGGACGTTAAGAGGTGAACTCTAAAGGATTTGAAGTGATTAAAGTAGCTGGTAAGCTTTAGCGTTTTTAAGCTAAAATCTATTGTAAAAAATCATGTATTGACAGTTAGCAATTTATGACTAAATTTTTAATTCTATTTGTTATTATATAACCGACAAAAACGAAGAGGTATATTCAACGCATATAATTTTATGTATGTTTACTGATTTCTCGGAAACAGCCGAACCCAGAGTGTATAATTACTGCGTTTTAGCTAAACTTATTTAAATTATAAGGGGTACTTTAGGGGTGATTCCATATAAATTTAAAAAGAAATTCCATTCTTAAGATGAGAAAATAGGGGATGATAATGTAATGGCTCTGCCACACTAGGTGATGTTGAAACTGTTGCAACGTGCGAGCTATGCATATTTATTAAGCTAATTATATCAATGTCATAAAAAGAAATAAACGCTGTTGTCGTCGAAATAGCTTCTTCTCTGTGTATTATTTACTCATGTGATAATAATGTGGGTGAATGATGATGATAGTGTGAAGGTACATTATTATTATTAATAATTAATTATATATAAAGGCGTCTAAAATTATCTTAGAAGTAATATTTTTAAACAATTAAAATACAGTAATAAGCATAAACTTAAAATAAATAAATTACAGACATTAAGTATTAAAGTAAATTAAAGGCTTAATGTTGCCTTTTGAAATCTATAAATGTTTTAAAACTTTGTTAAAATATTGAAATGTTTTAAATAATAGAAATAGAAGTCGAAAATATTATAATAATAAAGATAAATAACGTTCATAAAATATTTGGAAAATTGGTCAAAAATTGTCTAAATTATTGAGCGTATTCTTGTATACAAAGAGGGTATTCGTGTACTGATTTCTTATATAACGGAGCTGCCGGAGACGCTTACCCAATGGTGTACATATAGATAGGGTGGTCGGATGACCGACTATACTGTTGCACAATGTACAGTCCTATATTAGGGACTTATGATAGTAAGCTCTACGACACAAGCATTATTATAGAAGGTCTCTATGATGTATAAGCATTATGATACTAGAGTTGTGGATTGAAGTTCTATAAATTAAAGACATATAATAGTAAGGTCTCATCATCATCATCATCATCATTACAGCCCTTCACAAGTCCACTGCTGAACATAGGCCTCCCCCAAGTAATGCCACAAAGTACGGTCCTGAGCCACCTGCATCCATCGACTTCCTGCATATCTTACCAAGGTCGTCACTCCATCTAGTGGGGGGTCACCCTACACTACGCCTACCGGTACGAGGCTGCCACTCTAGAACCTTTCTTCCCCATCGGTTATCGGTTCTTCGAAATATATGGCGGGCCCACCTTCAGCTTACTAATCCGTTGGGCTATGTCCGTCACTCTGGTTTTACTGCGGATATCCTCATTTCTGAGTCTGTCACGCAGAGAAACTCCGAGCATAGCCCCTGTGTGACCTTGACCGTCCTCATACGGCCAGCAGTCAAGGACCACGTCTCAGATCCGTAAGTCATCACTGGCAACAATTACACGAAACACGCACTGGTTGTAAAATCTAGTTTTCAAAGATTGAGGTATACCTGACGAGAAGATGTGTCGTAATTTCCCGAACGCTGCCCAGCCGAGTTGAATCCGTCGATTGACCTTTCGGTCGAAGTTAGACTTACCTAGTCGGACTATTTGTCCCAGGTAAACGTACTCGTCAACAACTTCGAGCATAGTGCTCTCAACAACTACCGGCATAGTTGTGACATGGACATTAAACATGATCTTTATTTTGTCCATGTTCATCTTAAGACCTATCCGTTGGGAAACACCATTGAGGTCATTGAGCATAATGCTTAGGTGATTTTTTTTTTATAGGATAGGGTGACAAACGAGCACACAGTCCACCTGATGGTAAGTGGCTGCTGCGGCCCATAGACATCTACATCTATCTTCCATTACAAATCAAAATGCAGATGCGTTGTCACCCGTGAGGACTGAGATGGAATGCCTCATTTCCAGTAAAAAGGGTCTCCGGTTCTCTACACTCACCATACGAAATACAGCAGCATTAAGCTACTATTTCACGCTGGTATTCTGTGAGAGCGTGGTCCTTCCCCGGTCGAGCCGACCCATTCGTGCTACAACTATACTACTAATATAATTGCAGCATGGCTCTACCACGTATACGTCCTCCAGCGGTTCTGCCATAAAGACTATATCGTCGGCAAATCGAAGGTGAGTGATGTACTCCATTGATGTTAATACCGTATCCTAACGAGTCCAGTAGCTTGAAAACGTCTTCCAATGCAGTGGTGAAGAGTTTCGGGGAAATAACGTCACTCTGTCTTATACCTCTCTGCAGTTGGTTGGATTCAACGCAAAACTGGGCACAAGAAATAACGGTGAGCTGAAGGTAGGGAAATTTGTGATAGGGCAACGGAATCCAAGGGGCCAGCAGCTAGCCGACTTCATGGAAAAAGAGGGACTTTTTATGATGAACTCATTCTTCCAGAAGCTACCACTGCGCCCACAGAAAGTGGACCTGGTTGAGCCCCGACGTTTCAACAAAAAACGAGATTGACTTCATTATGACGACCAGACGCCAACTGTTCAGTAATGTCTCAGTGATCGCAAGGGTGAAACTGGCAGCGATCACTGAATGGTTAGAGGCACACTGAACCTAAACGTTAAGTTGGAGAGGTCTCGTCTAATGAAGTCAACGCTCCGTTCCCCTCGTGCTCTAATTCAGAATCCCGAAACATTTTAGCTCGAGTTACGATATGAATGACAAGCTCGTGGAAACTGTCCATGCGGTCGAGGCTAAATTCTGCAAGATCCGCCGCAGAAGAACACAAAAACTCTCCGATCACACTCTTAATCTCATGACTGTTAGACGGGAGATGAGGCTGCAATCGTCATCAGATTTGACAGCATACAGGCAACTGAACAGACAGATCTCCAAATGCATGCGGCGAGACTTACGCAACTTTAATACTGCTACTGCTACTGCTCGTATTAAAGAAGCGATCGAGCGGAACTAGGGCTCCAAAGTCTTTGTCAGAGATCTGTCTGCCAGAAAGAGCCAACTGTCAAAGCTGAAGTCTGAGTGTGGCAGCATCGTTTCCGGGACATCTGAGATTTTGAATGAGATTGAGAGGTTCTATGGGCAGCTGTACACATCATCGTTGGAGCCACACGCAAGTGTGAGTAACGATCCAAGAGCAAGTCTTATCCGACACTATTCTGATGACATCCCAGACGTCAGTCTGAGCGAGATTAGAATGGCTCTCCAGCAACTTAAATACGGCAGGGTCCCAGGCGAGGATGGAATTACAGCGGAGCTTCTGAAAGCGGGTGGAACATCGGTACTTGAAGTCCTTCAGAAGCTCTTCAATTCCGTACTCCACGGTGGCACTACTCCGGAGGCCTCCCAAACAAGCCGGTTACCGAACAGGCTTCTACCATAGACCACATACATACCCTGCGGCAGATTGTACAAAAGACCCAAGAGACAATGAGTGTGTTTGTTAGCACTTTTAAGTATACTCAACTCCATGTTTTAGTACATGAGCGCTATGACACGTGAATTTTCGACTACTGGCGTCTTAGTAGCGTGTTACTATGATACTTTGGTGTTATTTTTAGTTAACAACAATAACAATTTTGTTACCAAAGTCGATAGGGAGTATGTGGGTGTGTTGTAACTGGGCGCCATCGGTATGATAGTTGCGTTGCTGCTTACTGCTACTTGCAGTATTGCGTCTTGTGATGGATCTTCAGGTTTACTGCGCTTGATTCGACGTATCTTGTGGTTCTGGTCGACGGAGGTATGCGCGTGGTGATATCTGCTGGGATTTTGTGCGACTAACCTTGGGGTGGTGTAAGTCCGACGATAGTCGTATTGATGCTTTTTGCGTTTTGCAGCATTTCGTCTCTTCGATTGTTGTTTGGCGGGTTACTATTCTCAATGGCGCTCTCTGCGTCTTGGTTTAACTCACACCTAAGTAGCTTTGCCTAAGTCGGTTCCCTTCATTTCATTTCCTCGTTCGATTCGGACTGCGTTTGCGTGAGTGTGTCTCCAGCTCCAGCCACTCACGGTCATATCGCCACTTTTTGACTCGCACCCAAAAAACTGACAAAACAGGAGACGAGGTACATGACCAGGAGCATGAATTGCTGCATGATGAGTATTGTGGCCACACTACCTCTCTGCCTCCTTTCCTTGTTTCTTCCCATGTCACTCGATGAGTGTGTGGCCGAGGGGTAACTATTTAGACACCATTGTAGGTGTTCCCTATAACTTGTGTTTTTCCTTATGAATAAACCACTTATAAGGGGAAAAAGTAAAACTTTTCATAAAAAGTAAAAACAGACTTCAAAAAGTAATTAGATATTTTCACTTAATAGCTAGTAAAGTGTGATCATTTTATTTGTAATTGGGAGTTATACTTTTGTGTTTTTTTTAAGTTTTATATTTAAACCAAAAATATGGATTTGGGGTATTTGGTAGAAAAGCTTTGTCTGTGAATAAGTTAATAAAGTATGTTAAAACACGATTATTACGTAAATTACGGATATTTTATCTTAAAATAATCTTATACATTTAACTTACACAACTAACAGTCCACCTGATAGTAAGTACCTATTACGGTCAATGACGCATGTAGCCGATTTCCAAGGCTACATATGTGTTGTCTACTTTAAGGACTGGCTCTCTTTACGCTTCAGATCGGAGTCTCCTAGGGTTTATTTGACTTTTACCTAACTAACCTACCTCCTTTAGGAATTGGCTAACACCCAGAAAGAGCGCAAGTACACAGTAGTCACTGACCTCTATATATACAAGTACGCTGGACTGACTATACCATACAAAATGTCTGTACCAATTAGAAGCGCAACTATTGGTCGTCTCGAGAACTAATATTGACAATATGCCAAAGTCTGTTGTCTTATTTAAATATTCCTATTTAAAAAAATCTGTATTTTGAACTTTTAAACTAAAAAACTAAAGAATTTTATGTTGTTTGATTGTGTATAATTTTAGTTACATGATAAGAATTATTTTTAATAATAATGAGAGTGTTTGTAATCTGTAAAACTCGTTACCAAAAGGAAAGATAAAAATATTTGATAATATAGGAACTTAATAATTTATTACTAATCTTAGTGTCATAATTATCAACATTTTTGGCTGTATATTACTGAGTTTTGATAAACAATAAAATTCAATAGGGCTGTCGAGTTCCTTGTCTATAATATTTATCGATGTTCTTTCCTAGCCATATCTGTTAACAAACTAAGTCGCCAACAACAGATAATTATCATATATATATATATAAATGTTTATTAATTAAGAGATTTCCTACTGAACCTAGACTAAAATTATGGCTTAAAAGCATAAGTATTGTGAATTGGCGTCCGAAACAAAATGGTCATCTTTGTTCTAAGTATTTCTCAGACTAATATTTTATTAGACATGTGAACCGCACCACTTTGAAAAAGTGCAGTTTACCGACAATACGAGTATTTTCTGGTAGTACCAGTATCAGTAAGTATAAAAGTATTAGATTATTATTTCGAATGTTTGTTTTAACTTCTTCTCTGCTCATTTTCCCCCAAACTCAAGGGTCATAGCAGTGGCGTAGCGTGCCTTAGATGGTCCCTGTATCAAAATTTGTTAGGGGGCCCAAATGAAAGACTGCTCGCATTGAATTATAAAATAATTATAAATTGATTATAAGTTAATAATTACTATTAATAATACTCCTAGGAACTAAGCTAGCCAAACAATTCAAAACGAATATACACTTTTCATGTCTTGTTCGGCGAACACAATAGGTCGGGGAAAAAGTTTCTTTGTATTTTATATAAACATATACATTTAATTATAACAAATATATGTGCAATTTCGTTCGATAACTTGTTGCCATATTGTGAGTAAATGACATAATCCGTTGCTGTAGAAATTTTGGGATTTTTTTGTCTAAAAAATGCGACAAGTAGTTTTGACAGTCCTCTCCTGATGTTAACCTAACACTACCCAAAGAATTCTGAAGAGACCAATACAGGTGAAAATCTGAGGGTGCAACATCAGGACTATATGGTGGATTCATTAACACTTTCCAACAAAGCTCTCTCAATTTTTGTTGAGTGGCTAAATATCTGTGTGGTCTGGTGGTATCATGATAAAAGACCACTCCTTTTCTGATGATAAATTCCGGCCGTTTTTTCTCAATTTCTTCTAGTTCACTAGTTGTTAGTAGTAGAGATCCGAATCAGTGTTTCTCCCAACTGTAAAACTCATAATAAACGATGTTCTTCTAATCCCACCATACACACAGCATCACATTACTGCGTATTAACCAGGGTTTCGCTACATTCTGTGGACTTGACTACCCTTTTATCTTTTTCGCACGATCTTGTCGTAGGATCGGGATCCATTCTCATCACCAATGATTAATATTTGTAAAAATGGTTCAGTTTTATTACGTTTCAATAGAGAATCGCAAATGAGTACAAAATTCCCTATATTTCTTTCAATGAGCTCGTGTGGTATCTCAAGCTTTTTTTGTATAGCCAGACTTTTTCAAATGTCTCAAAACCGTTTTATGGTCAATCTGAAGTTCTTCGGCTATGTTGTAAAGAACTACTAATACGCCGATCTTGCTCCACTCTTTCAAAAATGCCATCGACTTTATTCGTATGAAGGTGACTAGAGCAAGCTGCATCTTTGACATCGAAATTCCCTGACTGAAAACGCTTGAACCAACTTTATGCTACTCTTACTGACACTGCATTAGGTCCATAAATGTCACAAGTTTTTTCGCAGCTTGAGTCGCATTTTTACCTTTTTTTTTAATAAAACTTCAGAATGTATCGAATTTCTTCCTTAGATTCACTCACAGAAATCTAAATAATAGTGCCTCATTATTTAGATTTCTGTGGATTCACTAATTTTGGCAGAGAGAAAAACAATTGAAAAATGGCGGGAAAGTGTATTTTACTCTTTCTTTTTCTTTTTCTTAATGCCCTATATGTATTGATATTAAAAACAGTCAGATACAAACAGTACAACCACAGAGATTTTTCTTCAATTTTTTACAAACAAAATACGAAGAAAATTTTTCCCCGACCTATTATAATATATTAAATGAACACGCGTTTCCGAGTATCCATCCTAGGGTGGATTTTTTAAGGTGGATAAACGGAATAACATTCCAATTTATTGTGTGCGCAGCACGAAGAACATAATCGGCATTTGAGGCATGCTCTTTTGTAAGGATTTGTAATCCTCCATATACAACCGACGTGACTTTTGCTCCATCGTAACCCTGCCCTCTATATTTGGACAAATCAATTCCTTAATCTTCTTTGGTATTTAAAATAAAAGTTTTAAGTCCCGCACTACAATCGGATAATGCTACAACCCCCTAAAAGAACTCGAAGATTTTTATTCCTTTAGGTACATTATCATAATTTTCTGTTATCGAGATGTATCAAAAAACTACAGCAAATTGGTCAATTTTTGAAAAGGTCTTCTTTAGGCACGTTGGGCGCTATTTGATGAAATGATTTTTTTCTCGGGAAGCTCGGCCTAAGATTTTAAGTAAGATTGTGGATAACATTTTATGATTTTTTGCTTACACACATTCGGGGCTAGTGTAGCCCGGGGGCCCCGTATCATTGATACGGATGATACGGCGGTAGCTACGCCCCTGGGTCATAGCCAAGTGTAAAAAGTCATCTGATAATGTCGAGCCTCGTTGGATGTGTGTTAGTGGGCTGCAGCTAGAGGAGATTCCTCTCCCTGTATCGCTGTAGTCGAGGTGGAGTCGTAAGGGAAGAGGGGTGTTGGTATGACGATTGGCGATGCGCCACGCTACCCTTCGCAAATTTGGTGAGGCTGCATCACTTGACGCTTCCAAGTGCTCGTTTTTTCCTAGCTCCATGCCGGCACCGCATCTGCAATTCCCCTTGTGTTGCAGTTGTTCATGGGCGGCGGTAATCACTCACCATCAGGTTTGTCGTATACTTGTTTGCCCCTACTCCTACAAAAAAATATCGGGCTCGGGGAGTCTGTAGTGTAAGTGGAGCTAGAGGCCACGAAGTGCAGTGTGCCTTGTGTTTCTGGTGCGTCCTTATCTGAGAAAGAAAATGAGGAGGAGAAGTCGGAAATTAAGGAGGGCCGGCTGGCCCAGCGCCAGCCGCCCAATGGCACGCCCTGGGCTGGGCTGGGGCCGTGGATGTGCATGAAGACGTTTCCTTGGCCTTGCCAATTTGCAGCAGAGGTAGAACACCATGGGGGTTTAATATTTAGTAAATGCGAGTCTAGATATTTATTTCTCTCTCGTGTCTATATTTAATTTTTGCTTTAACTTCGTAGTGGCCCTACTTTAGTTTCTTTCTTATTTACAAATTCTGGCCATCATTATTAAGCCCCACAGAATACGTGCCACTGCCGAAGCTGAAAAGCTTAAGAGCTAGTGCAATATGCACCGACAAAGGTGATCCTGATGTTGATCTCGAATCCATGGAAAGCGGTACGTTGCTGCCTCCAGAATACACGAAGCTGCCCGAGATTGAGAGTCTGGGAAGAGATTCTTCCTTTTTTGTATTGGTATGTTGATTTTTCTTTTCCTTTTTATTGGTAGCAAATCGTGGCAAATATGATTGTTGTTTATCAATATAAATTTGGTATATAGTTCGGAACACAAGTTGCTACCGGGAACAGAATGTCTTTTCAAAAGAAGGTTTGGTCTATTTCTGAAGTATGTGATAATATTAAGCATGATCATCGTTATGAATGTTTACCTGGAACAAATAGTCCGACTAGGTAAGTTCAACTTTGAGCGACAGGTCAGGCGACGGATTCAACTCGGCTGGGCAGCGTTCTGGGCAACGTAACGGCAGGTGAAGTGTAGGACGTCCCCCACTAGATGGAGTTACAATCTGTTAAAACATGCAGGAAGTTGATGGATGCAGATGGCTCAGGACCGTGCTTTGTGGCATTATTTGGGGGAGGCCTATGTTAAGCAGGGGACTATGAAGGGCTTTAACGATGACGAATGATAATGGCTTTATATGAATATGATACATAAATAGAATGGACGTTACATACAGAGGCGATCTATTCATAGAGTCTATTCTATTTATTTAGGTTTAGGTAGGGTATAGAATTTTTTCGATATATTTTGTCACACTGTCTTATTTTTAGTTCCGTGGACGTCCACTTCTGCTGTCACCGCCAAAATGGCGCAAATCAGATCGCTTCATCATGTCATGGTATATAGCCAGTCAAGCGTACTTGTACATATAGAGGTCAGTGACAGTAGTGCAGACATTGTTGCATTGACAACAGAAATAGGCGAGAGGTAACACCTACCTAGAAGGATGCCTCGAAAGAAAAGGAATTCCACCATCTGGTAAGAAATTTGAAACCGTACTTTAAAATTTAGCGAACGCTTACCTGTTACCACAGAAATCGTCATCATCATCATCATCATCATTACAGCCCTTCACAAGTCAACAGTGGTAGAGCCACGCGGCAGCTTTGCTGTTGCACGTATGAGCCGGCTCAAACCGGGGTGGTACCACGACCTCACAGAATACCGGCGTGAAGTGGAAGCTCTGCTTCCGCGTTTCGTCTGGTGAGTGCAGGTGGCCGGAGGTCCAAATCCCCCCCCCACCAACATGGTAGCAGAATTAAATGATGATAGACTACCCCAGGAGGGTACCAGCACCGCAGGAGAATCTCTCGCTGAGCATCCACGATCACGTTTCTCCACTTCTGAGCGTGGGTGCTCAGGCTACCCCGCGTATTCTGGGGGGGGGCAAAATTCCGCTCAAGACTACAACTGCTCGGGGCAAACGGAGCAACAAAACCAAGGCGACCCCTGCCACACTGTCCGTGAATTTCTGCAATATCAGGGGACTTCACTCTAACCTAAACGCCGTCCACTACCATCTGGAGACGGCGAGGCCGGTTCTGCTCTTTCTGACCGAGACGCAGGTGTCCTCTCCGGCTGATGTCTCGTATCTCTCCCCCGGTACCCGGGGTACAAACTGGAACACTCCTTTGTGCCTCGGGCTGGAGTTAGCGTTTACCTCAGAGAGGACATCTGTTCTCGACGCCTCGGCAGACTTGAAGGTTCGGACCTGTCCATCCTTTAGCTACGCGTAGACAGCGACGATCATCCGCGCGTCTATGGGTGCCTCTATAGGTCCCATAGCGGTAATGCCGAAACAGACCGACTCTTCGACCACGTCCAAATGGCTACAGATTCGTTTTGCTACAGCAGATCCCCTCCGCAGAGATCGTGATCCTCGGCGACTTTAACGCCCATCACGCCGAATGGCTTAGTTCACGTTTAACCGATCATGCGGGGAGATTTGTTCATGATTTTGCCTTGGCATATGGTCTGACACAACTGGTTACTTCGCCTACGCGGATTCCAGATGTGGAGGATCATGCACCTTCCCTGTTAGACCTTCTGCTGACCTCTCACCCGGACGGATATCAGATTTCCGTTAACGCCCCTTTAGGCTCCTCGGATCATTGTCTTGTTCGGAGTGTGGTGCCACTCACGCTGAAATCGCAGTTGCAATCTGCAGGCTGCCGCCGTGTTTGGCACTATAGGTCAGCCGATTGGGATGGGATGCGGTCTTTCTTTGCATCCTACCCTTGGGGGCGGGTTTGCTTCTCGCCGGACGATCCCGACGTTGTTGCGGATTCTGTCACTGATGTGGTACTTCAGGGTATGGAACTTTATATTCCTTCCTATGTGGTGACCATTGGAGGCAAATCTCAGCCATGGTTTGGTCGCTCCTGTAAAATAGCATCCTGCTATAAGCAGGAGTGCTACCAAGCCTGGGCTGACGCATCAGTGTCCCGGGATGTAAACACCAGCGCTCTAAAAAAGAAATATAATTCCACCTCTAGGTCTTTTAAAAGAGTCATTGCCAAGGCATAGTCAGCAGAGCACATAGGCAGAATTGGCGAGAAACTAGTCCGCCTTCCTTCTGGAACCCGTGCATTCTGGTCTCTCGCCAAGGCTGTCCAGGGGAATTTCTGTCAGCCATCTTTTCCATCTCTGCACGGGGAGGACGACTCACTGGCCCATACCGAAAAGGAGAAAGCCGATCTTCTAGGCTCTTTTTTTGCGTCCAACTCGACTCTATATGACGGGGGGAGTACGCCGCCGACCATCCCGCGGTGTGAGTGCTCCGTGCCGGAAGTGCAGTTCACACAGCGCTCGGTTCGTAAAGCACTCCTCTCCCTGGACATCCACAAGTCGAGTGGGCCTGACGGAATCCCCCCAATTGTACTGAGGACGTGTGCTCCAGAGTTGGCACCGGTTTTAACGCGTCTTTTCCGGTACTCCTACTCCCTAGGCGTAGTCCCAAAATCATGGAAGACGGCTTTCATCCACCCGATCCTTAAAAAAAGGCGACCGCTCAGACCCGTCCAACTACCGGCCTATCGCCATCACCTCCTTGTTCTCCAAAACAATGGAGTCCATTGTAAACTGCCAGCTCATGAGGTACCTTGAGGATCACCAGCTGATTAGTGACCGCCAATACGGTTTTCGCCGTGGTCGGTCAGCTGGTGATCTTCTGGTCTACCTAACTCACAAATGGGCGGAGGCAGTAGAGTTCAAGGGGGAGGCATTAGCCGTTAGTTTGGACATTGCGAAGGTCTTCGATCGGGTTTGGCACAAAGCGCTTCTTTCGAAGCTCCCTTCCTATGGGCTTCCCGAGAAATTGTGCGATTAGATCACCAGCTTTCTTGCAGATCGGGGCATCAAGGTCGTTGTAAGCGGTGCAAGCTCCGACTGCAAGTCTATTAATGCTGGTGTTCCACAAGGCTGCGTGCTATCGCCAACGCTGTTTCTTCTGCATATCAATGATATGTTGCAAACCCGTAACATTCATTGCTATGCAGATGACAGCATTGGTGATGCTCTTTACACCGGCCGAGCCAATATTTCTCGGGAAAACGTCTCCGAGTGCCGGGACAAACTTGTGTCTGAAGTCGAGTCTGCTCAACAGAGTCTCGGATTGGGGGCGACTAAATCTAGTCCAGTTTAACCCCCAGAAGACACAAGTTTGCGCGTTAACCGCTAAAAAGAACCCCTTTGTCGTATCTCCTCAGTTTCAAGGCACTCCCCTTATTGCCTCAGCCAGTATCGGAATCCTCTGCGTCGACATATCGAGTGACGTGCAGTTTCGTGGTCACTTGGAAGAGAAGGCCAAATTGGCCTCTAAAAAGCTTGGCATGCTTAGCAGAGCGGGACAGTATTTTATGCCTGCACACCGCTTGCAACTTTACAAGGCACAGGTTCGGCCACACATGGAATACTGTTCCCATTTCTGGGCTGAGGCTCCCTAGTACCAGCTCCTTCCACTTGAACGCATCCAGCGCAGAGCGGCTCTAATCGTCGACGACCGAGTGTTTTCCGATCGGCTCGATTCACTGGCACTGTGAAGAGATGTTGCATCTCTTTGCATTTTCTTTCGCATATACCATGGAGAGTGCTCTGAGGAATTGTTCGGATTAATCCCAGCCGCCAAATTTCGTGAACGCACTACGCGGCAAACGTCGCGATACCATCCACATCATCTGGATGTTTGGCGGTCCACCACTGTAAGTTTCAAGAGGATTTTTCTTCCGCGTACAACCTCTCTGTGGAATAGTTTACCACCAGCGATTTTTCCGGACCGATACGACCTGGGGACCTTCAAGAAAAGAGCGTACTCCTTTCTAAAGGGCCGGCAACGCACCTGCAATTCCCCTGGTGTTGCGGTTTATCATGGGCGGCGGTAGTCACTTAACATCAGGTGAGCCGCATGCTCGTTTGCCCCCCTCTTCTATAAAAAAAAGTCCACTGCTGAACATAGGACTCCCCCAAGGTATGCCACAAAGCACGGTCCTGAGCCACCTGCATCCATTGACTTCCTGCATGTCGTACCAGGTCGTCACTCCACTCCGTCTAGTGTGGGGTCGCCCTACACTTCACCTACTGGTACGAAGTTACCACTCGAGAACCTTTTTTTTCCCCAAATCGTCATAATAAGAATTATTGCTATTTCTGTGCCTGTTACGGTTCAAGTACATATAAACCGACAATAAATATAGTTTTTGAATTCGTTTTACACTATTGTTATGACAGCACATATTTTTCACGGCTGTAGCAATAAAAGTAGACTCAATATTGTATACTACTTTGCGCACTAAAAAGCTATATTCGTATAATTTCTCACGTAGACTAAACGACAATAACATTGTCGGCAGATCTATTATTCGTCACACATCATTTACGTATATCTCAAGATTAAAATTTTATCGAAGATTTTGCCCTAATACTATGTTAATTTTTCTTGGAGGGAGAAGAGCCAATAAAAATATAAAAAAATATATTTAATAGCTTAATAAATTAAGTGAACAGTAAGTTATATTTTTACATTGCCTTACATTAAGGGAGGGCCACAGGAAAATATACTAATATATAATTTAAATTAATCGATTTGTAATTTGCTATTTTATAATAATTTAAATTGTAAAAGTGATAAATTTAATTTAAGTAACATAATAACAAATTTTTTGTTTAGGGGTAAGTATTATCTATCCAAATATAATTTCAAGTATATGTACCTACTGTAGTCTGCTCGCGGTGAGGCCCGGTCTGAAAATCAGAGCCATGATTAGCATGGTCCGGTCCATTTTGCGGTTTCATTCCGCAGCGCAGTTTTTTCGTCCTAAGTTGATTATCTTTTGTTATGAAAGATGTATTTCAGTTTGGTTATTGTTTCATTTATTACTTTTATGTGTGTACTTTAAAAAAGTTACGTACATAAATTGTATACGTGGTAGAGGCACACTGCAGCTATTATGATTGTAGCATGAAGGTTCTATGTTTTTTTTTTCTTCTTTCATGTGCTGCTAAAGGGTTATAAAATGTAAAAAAGTAAAATAACAATACTAATATTTTACACTGCCGAAAATTGGTCTCTTTTCATTTTCGAAAAGATTTTTTTTGATGATTGATCGTATTTCGAGTATCAACAGAGCTTTTTAATATTGATTTTTTTTTGATAATATTTTTATTAATATTCAGTTACGTTCTTATAAGGATTCGTTTTTTAGTCAGCCCACACTCATCACTCCGATCACGTCGTAGTTAAAATTGGTTCTAATTATAATTTTCTAATATGGAAAACTTGTAACGCACATATTCGGACGGTAGTATCCTTACTTTTTAAATCAATGATTTACACAAAAATGAATAGCTTCTGAAATTAGGGCTTCAATTCTTTTATCAACTCAAATTTCTACTTAAGCACATACTTCAAAATCAAAAGCTATAAAATTTTATGGATTTTTGATACCTAATTGTTTGAATTTGATTCTTACTTTTGATGTCTTTAATACAATGAATTTAAAGTAACGCCTGTCTTTATAAATACCCATATAAAATGCCTTCTATGTCAATCACATCTTAATAAACTCATTGTGTATCGTATATTAAACTGTCCCCTATTAACAGACGAGACTACTATTAACAGTGGAGACGAACTGTCCACTATTAACAGACTCCGAGTGGTTTTCTTTAAGGTGGAGAAATGAAACTACTGTTTATGTTTATGAAGGTACTGTCGAATGGGATTCGGAATGGAATATCTTTTGCATCAACCTTGCCTATATTTATATGGCTGGCTCACTATTGATTTGCCAATGGTAACAATTAATATTTTGCCTAGCCAATTATATTGCTTATTTTATGACCAATGAAAACTATTTAAAATATACAATTATCTACGTTTCGTTTCCCGGCGTGAGACTTGTTTGTTGTTCACGAAGCTACGTCGCTGGACCGGGCTATATAAGACATGCAGATCGGTGCGCACGCGTAGTCGGCGGGCGGCGGCGGTGTGGAATACAGCTCCGGAACAGCAAGAGGAAACGAACTGCGGCGTTGAAGAAACGGCTCACCATTGGTCGACGGATACGTGACGATAGCGGCGTGTGAAGTCGGTGTGGCGCTGAATGATATTTGCGGCTGCTTCTTGTTTCTTTATAAGAACGTCAAATTATCTATATACAGTCCGCAGTATCTCAGTAGCCAAGAATAATTAGGAAATAAAATGTTTTTTTATTTATTCTCGCCTTCCGCGTTATAATAATAATAATAATAATAAATCATTTATTCATCAAGTAACACAGACTCATATGGGTATAATTATATCACCAGTCACATTACAAAAATTACATTACATTAGGTTCATTAAATTAAATTGAAATCAAAATAAAAATTAAAATAATCAAATTAAAATCTCAATCAATATATCATAAATCAATGTTAATGTAATTAAAAACAATAAACACTCACAATAAATACCTAATCTTCCCTTCACATGTCATTAATTCCTACTGTGCACAATGTGTAGGCCACAACAATGGTTGATGTAGGGGCAATCTAGTCTACTTGCTATCGCGGTCAGCATGCTGTTGTGGCTCCCCCGCACTCGCCGTACCAGTGACGCTGCTCGCTTGCGCATTGTAGTGTGAAAACAGTCCACACGTGCACACGCGAACATCGTCGATGCACTACAGTACCGGGGGGAGCCCCACCAACATCCTGAACGCGTTATTAAACTGGACGCGTAGGGCACCGTACGATATTTGCGCATAGTCAGTCCACAGGCTGCAGCTGTAAAAGGAAGTGCAATAAGCTTTGAAAAGAGTTACTTTCACTCCCTCCGAACACCGTGCAAACCTCCGGACCACCATGTTCGCTCTGACCGACAGCGCCCTCCGCTCCCGCTCAATGTCAGCATCGTCTCTCAGTGTGGGGGTGACAATATGGCCTAACTATTTAAACTCATATACTCTCTTTAACGGTATTCCATTAAGTAGAATAGAAGGCATCTCCGTCACCTTATTAGAACCACTCTGAAAGACCATACACTGGCTCTTTTTACAATTATAGATCAGCCCCTGACTAGCTGCATAATCCTCACACGTTCTCAGAAGCTTTCTGAGTCCACAGACCGAGGCGCTCAGCAGAACCATGTCGTCCGCGTAGCTAATGTTATTGAAACAAACGCCATCTATATGACAACCGACATGTTGCTTGCTGAGCGCCTCAATCAGTTCATTAACGTACAGGTTGAATAACGAAGGAGAGCTCAACCCACCCTGCCTCACACCACACTCCAGCCTGTATTGGTCTGACATAGTGCCCGCCCACTTCACGCTGTTACTTTGGTTCCCGTACCAAAACTTGAAAATGTGTACTAGTTCATCCGGTATATGGGCTTCCTTCATCTTCCTCCATAGTATGTCATAAGACACAAGGTCGAATGCCTTCGAAAGGTCAAGGAAACAAGCGTAAACAGGTGTTTTTCTTGTAGTGTAGTATTTGACAGCACTCTTCAAACACAATATAGCAGATTCAGTGGACAGCCCCGAACGAAACCCAAACTGACTGTCCTTTAACTGTATGTGTTGATTTAAATGTGTATTGAGAATGCTGTCAAACACTTTTGCTATTATAGTTGCCAGGGATATAGGTCTATAATTAGATATGTCTGACAAATCTCCCGCCCTATTTTTCACCACTGGTACCACAACAGTTTTCATCATATCCGCGGGCAGGTAAGAGTGAGATATGCAAAGATTGTACAACATGGACAACACCCTAGATATATGAGGCCCAGCGTGCTGTACATGTTCCACACTCAACCCATCATGCCCGGGGGATTTACCCTTTGAGATAGATTGTATTGCTTTCAACACATCTTTAGTTTTTATTCGGGTATTTAGATACTCCCCCGCTCACCCCTCCTGTAGCCTGTGATATTGACGGTCCCAGAGGTGATTTGACAATAAAATTGTTTTTAAATTTATCAGCTATACCCTTGAGGTCATTTGTTCCATCCACAGTCACAGGAAAACCAGGCCGACTCCTCAGATGGTTAGTATTTTTCCAGAAACCTGTGAAGTCCTTTTTGCAATGTTTGGAGGCAAGTATGTCCATTTTTATCTGGTCTTGGTGGTTTTGACACCACCTAAGACGTGATTTAAATATTTTCTTACATTCATACATCTTTTTGTATACATCTCCTGTGGTAGGACGCCCACACAGCAACCACTCCTGAAGACTCGCCCTGGCCCTCCCGTGACTGTCACTGACATGTTTATTCCAGCCAGCAATATATTTAGCGCGGCAATCCAGCTTACTCTGCTTCCGCTCGCCCCCCCCGGCCCTCCGCGGCGGCTTGTGATAAGGCGAGCACGATGTCAGAGTACAATTTATCGACGATAACTAGGTGTTTTGGGTCATTGCAATATTTATCCGCACATTTTACAAATTCAGACGGAAAATCTATCAACCTAAGACGTTTATGACATTCAGTTCTATAAAAAGAAATTTGGTCTGATGTTCTTTCCCCCCAAACCAATTTATTAACAGTATTAATAGGAGTAATTTTAATAGGAGTCAGGCATCCCAAATTACATTCACAAATAACAGGAAAATGATCCGACCATAGTATGTCATACTTGACATACACACTGCCCACAGAGGACTCCGCTGATTGCGACAACACACAATGATCCAACCAACGCTTTGACCCACTAGCTGGATCTATGTAGGTAAAAGTATCAGAAGTCAATCCCAACATTTTTATATCTACAGGTACCCATACAAACTCATTACATATACTTTTTAGTTCCTTAAAAAATAATTCATTCGGATGAGCGTTAAAATCCCCTAACACGTAAATAGGTTCGTTACTATATTCATTACTGATAGCACTTACAGTTCCCAAGCAGTCCGTGAATACAGGCAGGTTGTCTAATTTATTGACCGGCATGTACACAGACACCACAATAAACGGACTCACTGTCGTGACGACACGTATAGCACTCACTCTCGGATTATCGCAACTTATTACCGTAACACTAGGAAACACAGTGGTATTCCACAGCAGCGCTGTCCCTCCGTACGGTCTTCCGCGTAATAACCCTGCTGCCGTATCCACAGCCGACGTCCCGGTGCTGCTGAATCTGCTATCTATGCTACTTAAAAATGCCAGTTCATCTGGCAGCAGCCACGTCTCCTGCAGCGCTATCACCACGCACTCATCACATAATTGACAGACATCGCTGACCGCCCTCTTGACGTTTTTACAATTATAAGTAGCAAACTTGTAGGTCGTACTATCCATTCCTAGAGGTCAAAGGGCCGCCTGCTGACTTCACTGTGTCAGCTCGT
This sequence comes from Parnassius apollo, assembly GCA_907164705.1. Classification (NCBI taxonomy): domain Eukaryota; kingdom Metazoa; phylum Arthropoda; class Insecta; order Lepidoptera; family Papilionidae; genus Parnassius; species Parnassius apollo. Next base: position 261,934 of record CAJQZP010000373.1, read on the forward strand.
CTATTTTTAAAATGCACAAATCGCCTAAATATTATCCCCTCCGGCCATATTTTCTCATCTAAAAATATAGAAACTTTCGACTCCGGCACCAGGAATTTATAGGCTTTATGATTTATTGCTTTCTTCATATTTATTTTCTCCAATGTCACTCTTACTTGTGTTTTCGCCCTTATGTAATCAACAATGTCAGACTCCACGGTATCAAGGTGTACATTGGTTATGAAAATAGGCATGTTCTTATCAGCGGCTTTAAACGATGAAACAGACGCTTCTGCTTTTCCTTTTTCGCCCAAATACCTATATCTCGGCTTAGTCTTACGCTTATTTACCATTTGCCAGTCATTAATCACTTTGTTTTCATGACAGGATTGAATATTCGACGTCTCTTGACCTTTCTGCCTTAGGTTAGATACGGGCGCAGATAATATTTGTGTAGACGTACTTGGGCCAGCACTTGGAGGCAACGGTGAAACTCGAACCTCCTCTCTGCACTCACAGCTGCTCGCCACCGCCACTCGCTCCACCTTGCCTGGTGCAGGCACCACCGCCGTACTCGATGCATGCTTATTGCCCATCTCAGGAGATAATGTCGTGCATACTATGACGTCATCATTACAATTTATTACATCGTTTTCACAGTTGCTTTGCACACTATTACGAAACTGTTGTAAGTCGTCTCCGTCCGATGTGTTATTATGGCTCAAAGTTAACCCAATAGGGCCGCTATCGACATTCCAAGCACCACCGCTTCTCATGTTTACATACTTGGCAGGAGTTAATGGCGGTGGTAGCGATTCGTACTTTAAGTTATGTACGTAAGATCGCAAATCTTCAATTTGTTTTACAGTAGCGTAGGTGTTTTTAACCTCTTCGATCTCCGCATTAAGTCGTGTCAAATCTTTCAATAGTTTCGTGCAATCGAGATGGTCAAATAAAATAGGGGGTAATTTCTCGAGTTCCCTAGCCACAAAAATTGGAATTTTTTCTGGATCTACACTTTTAAGCACGCAAATGATGTCATCCAAGTCTCTTTCTTCTTTTCCTTTCCTTTTTCTTGTAATTTTACGCTGATCCGTTGGTAGCGATTCAAATAATAACGTTTTCGATTTGCTTATTTCACTGCTAGTAAACGCGCTAACACATATTCGTTTCAATGATTCCTCGTCAATAACAGATAATTTATTATGAACATAAGCTAGTAGTTCATCGATCACAATATTACAGGCGACACATTTTATAGTATTCGCCATTGTGCAACGACGCACAGAGCGCGGTAACAACTCAAACACAGCCGACCTTTACCGCGGCGTGCGGGTGACTGGCATGTTATGGTAGCAGCGGAGTATATATTATTTATTCCCGTTTAGGTTTGATTAATCTGGCTGCTACAAACTATATTGCCTAAACTCTTGTAACTTTGACACATGGTAAAGAGGTACCGAACACTTTTTCTGTTCATATATTTTTATTTTATGACTTTATGGTTCAACAATATCATAGACACTAAAAAGTTATTACTTCTGTCAAAGGTAATCGTATTTATTGCTTATGGTTCAACTTATTTTGTAGTGTAACAACTACTTTAAGATATTTTTATTGGATATTATTTGTGACGTAAATGTGATCATGTGTATTCAAATGCAGTTCTTAGAGGATAATCATGGGGACATGCTCCCACCCCCTGTAAAATTATTTTAGTGGAGCGTAATTTTTTTCTTACTCAAATCTTAAATTCAGATTCTGTCTTCACTCTCAGACCCCTCTAAACGTAAGATCTGGAAATTAAAATGAAAAAAAAACTTCAAGTATGAGAACTACGCCGACACACTTAACGGCAGCTAGGCAGACTCTTTCCTGGTTTAAAACTATCTCAGAAATGAGAACAGACTATCTCAGCTGGGGGACGTATGCAAAGTTTTTTTTTTTTAATTTTATAAGCCAGTGCTCGACTCCTATCCCACTGATTGTAAGTGATGATGCAGATGACGAAAATGGTGAGACGCACTGAACATTGACTTAGCTTAACAAAGCTATTTCACTCTTGCCTTGAAGACACACACATTATAATCGGATGGAAAAACAAATTCTGGCTGATCATTCCACTCCTGTGCTATATAGCATTATTAACGACGATGCAAACTGGTTTGAATGCGTAGGTCGATAACAAAGGGGTGGAGACCAGCCGAGTGTCTGGTAATCCGATGATGGATTTCTTGCGTACACTAACCTCAAGCTGCGAGGGAGTTAAAATATCAATTACTTTTCGAACTGGTGATGATAAATAACGTTTAGTGATGTAGTGATAATTATTCTATACGATAATGATAATCAAGAAACTTAAATCTAAAACTAAGTATTTGTTATTGTAGCTGTGAGATCTTAGCTTTTGATTACCATCCCATCTTAAGCCTATTTTTAGTACTGGCAGGAATCGAGTAAAATTTGCTTGAGTACTATGATCAAGACTTGACTATTTTTGCATCGAAATCCTGTACAATAGGCGACCTTATATTGTATTCTCTACCAGCTAACATGGGGTAAAACAGAGTGTGAGTTAGGGGCAGTTATGTTGACCTAACAAATATTAGATATAAATTTTAATATTTATGTAAATATAAATTAAGCAAGATGTAAAACATTGTACGTTGTAGCGTGGCAGCTATATTATGGTTGTAGCACGAATGGGTCTGCTCGACCGGGTATGACCACGCTCCCACAGAATACCAGCGTAAAATAACAGCTTAATGCTGCCGTGCTTCGTATAGTGAGTGTAGACAGCCGGAAATCTTTTTTGTTGGAAACGACACATTCCATGTTTGTCCTCAGGCGATTAATGAGTCACAGCAATCACTTACCTCAGGTAAACTGTGTTCTTGATTGTCACCCTTATTGAAGTGAAACTACTTTATCAACGAAGTGGAGTTTGGTACGGTATTTTACAAAAAAGTCACGTTTTCTTGTAACGTTTTTTGTAATTCTTACTTAAACTACTTATGAGAAATATAAAATAAAAGATTTTTATAAATTTAAATACCTTAAAAAATTTAACTTCGAAAGTGTGTACGTGTGTTAGTGAGTAAGTGAGAGTATTTACACATACGAGACTTTTATTATAATAAACAAATAAAGAAAAACATTCCATCTTTTTAATATAAATAAATAATGTGGTGTTTTAACTGTACCTTCAAATAATCTGTACCTGAGTATAGCAATGTTCATCAAGCGAATACAAAACATTAACTGCAGCCTAATTTAATCCTCAAACATTGAAACTAAGCCCCTCCTACCGAGTGTAACTTTGTACTATATTATAACCTACATCTTAACACGTGCTGCAACTTTCGGGGATACGAAAATACAACTCTGCCTTCAGTTTTGTAGCTTAATGATATAAAAAAAAAAAAAAAAATATATGTATATATATATAGGCATCTTGTTTGCTTGCAGAATCAAAAAGCAGGAAACAAAGCACGTACACGATCAATTGTCACCAAACCGAATATCGTCATTGACTTAATTAAAATGCTATCTACGTGGCCCAGCATACATTCTGCTCTTTCCTCTATATTTAAAAAAAGAAAAAGAGCTTTAAGAAAAGAGATTCATCAAGAGATTTCATAATAATAAGTTTGCCCTTACTTAAAAACAGTGTCACATGACCTCTACGAAGAATTCGATAGCAGAACCAAGCGCTTGCATTTTGTACTCGTTGTACTGTAATTCAGTTCAGAGCACCTTAATTAGCACGAAGGATTAATTGTTTTTTTTATTTTATTCATCTTATCACTAATACCTACTCTATACCACCGCCTGCAACTTTACAAGGCGCGGGTTTGGCCTCACATGGATTACCGTTCCACACTTACACGTTTCTGGACTGGGGCTCCCCAGTGCCAGCTCCTTTTACTTGACCGCATCCAGCGTAGAGCGGCTCGAATCGTCGACGACCGAGTGCTTACCGGTCGGCTAGATTCACGGGCGCTGCGAACAGGTGTTGCATCTCTTTGCATTTTCTTTAGCATCTATCACGGGGATTGCTCAGCCGCCAAATTTCATGAAAGCACTAAGTGGCCAACCCCACCATCCACACCATCTGGATGCTTGGCGGTCCACCACTATACGTTTCACTAGAAGTTTTCTTCCGCGTACGACCTCTCTGTGGAATGGTTTACCACCGGCGATTTTTCCGGATCGATACGACAAGTCGTTTTTGAGTTATCCTTAAATAACGCGTATTTAATTGACTTCGTATATATTAATGATGCTCTCAATTTGTTTACATTGAAGTCAGTTGCACAAAATTTTTAATTTCACCACTTGCTAATTATTAAGAAATAAAGCTCTGAGATTAATTTATTAAACATCAACACACGATATTAATTACTTTGTAGGGTCTCAAGCATTGATATAAGTTTGTTCTCCATTTTCATAGTTTGTGCGTATAGAAGCAGTTGCTTGTAAATTTAATTTTGTCTTCCCAAAGCGTATCTAAAGCGTACAGTGGCGTAACATACAAAGTGAGTGATAAAATATTTATTAATGCTTTGTGTGTGTGTGTGTTTATTAACCGATTTCAAAAACGAGGAGGTTCTATATGCGATGTGTATGTTTTTATGGAAGGTCACCGATTTTTCGAAAGCCGAACAGATTCAAATGATTTTTTTCTTAAATAGGTAATAAAACATCAGGGGTGACCTATTAAGAACTGAAAGCATTTTTTACACTTATGGGTAAAGTTTCTTTTCCAACTTAGATTAATTTTTTAAATATTTTTATTACAAAAAATAATCAAAGTTGAAAAAGTATTAGATTATTTTTTTCCCTTCGGAGTGGAAGTTTTTTATTTATTTCTAAGTTTTTAATCTGTTTGGACGACATTTTAGTTGTTACCTTGATTTTTTTATATTCCCTAGTCCAATCAAAAGGGTAAACAATTTAAGTTTAAGTCATAAGTAAAAACTGACTTCAATTATATAAATTAATAAAACAATTACCACATAATAGTTTTTGAAGTCGGCACTTTAATTCATCGATACAAATTGTTTTAGCATTGAAAGATTTTGGAAAAAATTCAAAGCCGTAGTATAATGTTACTAGATCGTAAATGTTTTTTTCTTCGCACAAGTATGTTTGTTTCGCTTGTATGTATAAGACTTCTTTAAAACTACTTTACTACTTTAAGTTTTTTATCATGGCATATTTGATATTTTAGTATTCCGGAAACTACAATGACCGTCTATAAGTAAAAAAGTAGTGTCCCTCTGTGAGCATAAGTACTGCAAAGCATCCGGAACATCGGGAGTTAAAAGTAATTAAAGACAAAAAAATAAAGTTACAGCCTATATACGTCTCATTGTGAGCCCACGCCTCCTGTCACCTCTCAAAGGATCATGGAGCAGTAAGTTCGCCACGCTGCTCCAGTGCGGACTTCACAACATGACGGATGATGAATCTTCCAAAAATATTTCAAAGAATTCTTGTGGTAAATATTTCGAAGACGTCTTTTAAAATAGCAACGAAAGCATTACATCGTAGGTATATATGCGCCACTCTTCAGTAAAGGCCTCCTCTCATTTCTGAAAGGATTATGAAGCGATTAGTTCGCCGCGCCTTTCCAGTACGTGTCAGTGTTCCAGTTCACATGCCTTCGAAACGTTTACTGAAGTAAGTAAAGATAATACTAATTTATTAATATTCAAGTTAAGGGAAATTATTTTAACAATTAAACTTAGTTTCAAAAATATCAAGCATCAAATTGACTTGCAGTGCCCACACATCTTAAAGTTTTAGCCAATTTCGTCACCCATGTACAATAGCACCTCACTTGTTACCGTCCTTGTTAGAGTTTATTAAAATCCACTGCGGAACATAGGCCTCCCCCATTTATTGCCTTATAAGGGGGGATATTTGCCATAGTTGCGACGCTTGGCAAGCGGGTTGGCAACCCGAGCTTTTTTATTTTTAGTCGTAAATAGGAAGATAATTTGTTTCCCTCTGTCACCTCTTACTACACCCACACTGTGAGTCCTACAGTATGATATGGGGGAGTGGATATTCTTACATATTGCAAAAATAAGTGATATTTATTCTGTAAACACTAGGAGCAGACACAAGCTAGTTGTACTAGTTACTCGACTCCACCGAGTCAGTAATTCATTCTTGGGGCGACGTATACGCTTTTACAACAAAATCCCGAAAATATACAAAGTTTGACATACACAAGGTTCAAAAACTCTATTAACCCAAGTTGGTATAAAAAGAATTATTATAATATTAAGGAATTTATGGAGGTTAATAACCCCTGGGAAGGGTGATAAAAAGCTATTTCTAATTTGTTTTGTATTGTTAATTGTAACAATACACGGGTGACCGAGCTTTGCTCGTTTCTTTTTTTTTTTTTGAAATTACATTTATAAACTACATACTGATGAAACATAAATAATATTTTTTTGATCTTATTGACAGAATAGAAAAAACTGAACTGGTTATTTGAATAAAAAATCATGAGTGCAATTAGTTTTATTAAAATTTTCGTATTTTTAAAAAATACAAAAAAGGGCTTGAAATAATAGATTTTCTCACAAAAGAAGGGAACTTGACTATTTCGTTATTGTTCTGTCGAAATTTACCTTCTTATCTCGTAGCACTTTTTTATTGCCTGAAAACACGGATAAAAGGACATTTTCTAAAAATAAATCCTAGCTTTATATAATATATACATAAATACATATATATATATATATATATATATATATATATATATATATATATATATATATATATATATATATATATATATATATATACAAGAATTGCTCGTTTAAAGGTATAGGATACACGATCGTTAGCTTGAAAAAATAGCCCCACTGGGTTTCTTGCTGGTTCTTCCCAGGGCAGAGGTCTACACGGTTGAACATTGTTAAAGAAATTATTTTAATTATTACCACCCTTTTATGTTTTTTTAACTTTAGTCGCAGTACAATGAAAAAAAAAACCAGGTTTTAAGAGCTCATATCTGCACTTTGTAAGTTATATAAAGAGGTTCACAAAATGACAATACTACTATAAACAGAAACTACATTCACTACACAGATGAGTTAGCCAATTAAAGAAAAATTTGGTATGTTCCCCAAGAACACGATTCGCAATTTTAAGGTAATTTTTTTTTAAAAATCGATTTTCTCCAAAACTTTCAGAGATAAGAGATAAAGTTAATTAAAGAGGTTCGAAAAATGACAATAATACTATAAACAGACACTACAATCACTACACACATTTAGCCAATTAAAGAAAAATTTGGTATGTTCCCAAAAAACACCATTCGCAACTTTAGGGATTTTTTTTTAAAAATCGATTTTTCTCCAAAACTTTCAGAGATAAGAGATAAAGTTAATTCAAGAGGTTCGCAAAATGACAATAATACTATAAACACTCACTACATTCACTACACACATTTAGCCAATTAAAGAAAAATTTGGTACGTTCCCCAAGAACACCATTCGCAATTTTAAGGTAAAATTTTTTTAAAAATCGATTTTTCTCCAAAACTTTCAGAGATAAGAGATAAAGTTAATTCAATAGGTTCGCAAAATGACAATTATACTATAAACAAACACGACATTCACTACACACATTTAGCCATTTAAAGAAAAATTTGGTATGTTCCCCAAGAACACGATTCGCAATTTCAAGGTCAAATATTTTAAAAATCGATTTTTCTCCAAAACTTTAAGAGATAAAAATATAATTTAAGACCCTATGTTTATTAAAATTGCAAACGTAAAACCATTTTATTTAATTTTTATTTATTTTTAAAGTAGGTGTATGGAATATTCATCAAAGTCAGAACAAAACAGGCAGAGAAATATTGACTAAAAAAGGTTATTTATGTCTTATGACATATAAATTACCCCCTGAACCTAATAAAAGAGAGTTTTTCGATATTACACATAGACACTTAAATTTTATTTATATGTATGGTACATGTACATTGTAAGGTAAGGGTGACATAACAACATAATGTATTAAAAAGTAGGGAATAGTAAAATCGTTTGTTGCAAAGTGTTTCCTGCGGAGAGCGGGACAGTATTTCATGCCGGCACACCGCCTGCAACTTTACAAGGCGCAGGTTCGGCCGCACATAGAATACTGTCCCCATTTCTGGGCTGAGGCTCCCTAGTACCAGCTCCTTCCACTTGAAGCATCCAGCGCAGAGCGGCTCGAATCGTCGACGATCGAGTGTTTTCCGATCGGCTCGATTCACTGGCACTGTGAAGAGATGTTGTATCTCTTTGCATTTTCTTTCGCACATACCATGGAGAGTGCTCTGAGGAATTGTTCGGATTAATCCCAGACGCCAAATTTCGTGAACGCACTACGCGGCAAACGTCGCGATACCATCCACATCATCTGGAGTTTGGCGGTCCACCACTGTACGTTTCAAGAGGATTTTTCTTCCGCGTACAACCTCTCTGTGGAATAGTTTACCACCAGCGATTTTTCCGGACCGAAACGACCTGGGGACCTTCAAGAAAAGAGCGTGCTCCTTTCTAAAGGGCCGGCAACGCACCTGCAATTCCCCTGGTGTTGCGGTTTATCATGGGCGGCGGTAGTCACTTAACATTAGGTGAGCCGCATGCTCGTTTGCCCCCTCTTCTATAAAAAAAGTCCACTGCTGAACATAGGACTCCCCCAAGGTATGCCACAAAGCACGGTCCTGAGCCACCTGCATCCATTGAATTTCCTGCATGTCGTACCAGGTCGTCACTCCACTCCGTCTCGTGGGGGGTCGCCCTACACTTCACCTACCGGTACGAAGTTACCACTAGAGAACCTTTTTTTCCCCAAATCGTCATAATAAGAATTATTGCTATTTCTGTGCCTGTTACGGTTCAAGAAAATATAAACCGACAATAAATATAGTCGTTGAATTCGTTTTACACTATTGTTATGACGGCACATATTTTTCACGGCTGTAGCAATAAAAGTAGACTCAATATTGTATACTACTTTGCGCACTAAAAAGCTATATTCGTATAATTTCTCACGTAAACTAAACGACTATAACATTGTCGGCGGATCTATTATTCGTCACACATCATTTACGTATATCTTAAGATTAAAATTTTATCGAAGATTTTGCCCTAATACTATGTTAATTTTTCTTGGAAGGGAGAAGAGCCAATAAAAATTTAAAAAAATATATTTAATAGCTTAATAAATTAAGTGAACAGTAAGTTATATTTTTTACATTGCCAAGGGAGGGCCACAGGAAAATATACTTATATATTATTTAAATTAATCAATTTGTAATTTGATAAACTTTGTAAAAGTGATAAATTTAATTTATGTAACTTAATAACAAATTTTTTGTTTGGGGGTAAGTATTATCTATCCAAATATAATTTCAAGTATATGTACCTACTGTAGTCTGCTCGCGGTGAGGCCCGGTCTGAAAATCAGAGCCATGATTAGCATAGTCCGGTCCATTTTGCGGTTTCATTCCGCAGCGCAGTTTTTTCGTCCTAAGTTGATTATCTTTTGTTATGAAAGATGTATTTCAGTTTGGTTATTGTTTCATTTATTACTTTTATGTGTGTACTTTAAAAAAGTTACGTACATAAATTGTATACGTGGTAGAGGCACACTGCAGCTATTATGATTGTAGCATGAAGGTTCTATGATTTTTTTTCTTCTTTCATGTGCTGCTAAAGGGTTATAAAATGTAAAAAAGTAAAATAACAATCCTAATACGTTCCACTGCCGAACATTGGTCTCTTTTCATTTTCGAAAAGATTTTTTTTTTGATGATTGATCGCATTTCGAGTATCAACAGAGCTTTTTAATATTGATTTTTTTTTTGATAATATTTTTATTAATATTCAGTTACGCTCTTACAAGGATTCGTTTTTTAGTCAGCCCACACTCATCACTTCGATCACGTCGTAGTTAAAATTGGTTCTAATTATAATTTTCTAATGTGGAAAACTTGTAACGCACATATTCGGACGGTAGTATCCTTACTTTTTAAATCAATGATTTGCACAAAAATGAATAGCTTCTGAAATTAGGGCTTCAATTCTTTTATCAACTCAAATTTCTACTTAAGCACACACTTCAGAATCAAAAGCTATAAAATTTAATGGATTTTTGATACCTAATTGTTTGAATTTGATTCTTACTTTTGATGTCTAATATAATGAATTTAAAGTAACGCCTGTCTTTATAAATACCCATATAAAATGCCTTCTATGTCAATCACATCTTAATAAACTGTGTATCGTATATTAAACTATATTGCCTAAACTCTTGTAACTTTGACACATGGTAAAGAGGTACCGAATACTTTTTCTGTTCATATTTTTTTATTTTATGACTTTATGGTTCAACAATATCACAGACACTAAAAAGTTATTACTTCTGTCAAAGGTAATCGTATTTATTGCTTATGGTTCAACTTATTTTGTAGTGTAATAACAACTTAAGATATTTTTATTGGATATTATTTGTGACGTAAATGTGATCATGTGTATTCAGATGCAGTTCTTAGAGGATAATTATGGGGACATGCTCCCATCCCCTGTAAAATTATTTTAGTGGAGCGTAGTTTTTCTTCTTACTCAAATCTTACATCCAGATTCTGTCTTCACTCTCGGACCCCTCTAAACGTAAGATCTGGAAATTAAAATGAAAAAAAGAACTTCAAGTATGAGAACTACGCCGACACACTTAACGGCTGCTAGGCAGACTCTTTCCTGCTTTAAAACTATCTCAGAAATGAGAACAGACTATCTCAGCTGGGGGACGTATGCAAAGTTTTTTTTTAAAATTTTATAAGCCAGTGCTCGACTCCTATCCCACTGATTGTAAGTGATGATGCAGATGACGAAAATGGTGAGACGCACTGAACATTGACTTAGCTTAACAAAGCCATTTCACTCTTGCCTTGAAGACACACACATTATAATCGGATGGAAAAACAAATTCTGGCTGATCATTCCACTCCTTTGCTATATAGCATTATTAACGACGATGCAAACTGGTTTGAATGCGTAGGTCGATAACAAAGGGGTGGAGACCAGCCGAGTGTCTAGTAATCCGATGATGGATTTCTTGCGTACACTAACCTCAAGCTGCGAGGGAGTTAAAATATCAATTACTTTTCGAACTGGTGATAATAAATAACGTTTAGTGATGTAGTGATAATTATTCGATACGATAATGATAATCAAGAGACTTAAATCTAAAACTAAGTATTTGTTATTGTAGCTGTGAGATCTTAGCTTTTGATTACCATCCCATCTTAAGCCTATCTTTAGTACTGGCAGGAATCGAGTAAAATTTGCTTGAGTACTATGATCAAGACTTGACTATTTTTGCAAATCCTGTACAATAGGCGACCTTATATTGTATTCTCTACCAGCTAACATGGGGTAAAACAGAGTGTGAGTTAGGGGCAGTTATGTTGACCTAACAAATATTAGATATAAATTTTAATATTTATGTAAATATAAATTAAGTAAGATGAAAAACATTGTACGTTGTAGCGTGGCAGCTATATTATGGTTGTAGCACGAATGGGTCTGCTCGACCGGGTATGACCACGCTCCCACAGAATACCAGCGTAAAATAACAGCTTAATGCTGCCATGCTTCGTATAGTGAGTGTAGACAGCCGGAAACCTTTTTTGTTGGAAACGACACATTCCATGTTTGTCCTCAGGCGATTAATGAGTCACAGCAATCACTTACCTCAGGTAAACTGTGTACTTGATTGTCACCCTTATTGAAGTGAAACTACTTTATCAACGAAGTGGAGTTTGGTACGGTATTTTATAAAAAAAGTCACGTTTTCTTGTAACGTTTTTTGTAATTCTTACTTAAACTGCTTATGAGAAATATAAAATAAAAGATTTTTATAAATTTAAATACCTTAAAAAATTTAACTTCGAAAGTGTGTACGTATGTTAGTGAGTAAGTGAGAGTATTTACACATACGAGACTTTTATTATAACAAACAAATAAAGAAAAACATACCATCTTTTTAATATAAATAAATAATGTGGTGTTTTAACTGTACCTTCAAATAATCTGTACCTGAATATAACAATGTTCATCAAGCGAATACAAAACATTAACTGCAGCCTAATTTAATCCTCAAACATTGAAACTAAGCCCCTCCTACCGAGTGTAACTTTGTTTGTACTATATTATAACCTACATCTTAACACGGGCTGCAACTTTCGGGGATTCAAAAATACAACTCTGCCTTCTGTTTTGTAGCTTAGTGAATGTATACATGGGCATCTTGTTTGCTTGCAGAATCAAAAGGCAGGAAACAAAGCACGTACACGATCAATTGTCGCCAATCCGAATATCGTCATTGACTTAATTAAAATGCTATCTACGTGGCCCAGCATACATTCTGCTCTTTCCTTTATATTAAAAAAAAGAAAAAGAGCTTTAAGAAAAGAGATTCATCAAGAGATTTCATAATAATAAATTTGCCCTAATTTAAAAACAGTGTCACATGACCTCTACGAGGAATTCGATAGCAGAACCAAGCGCTTGCATTTTGTACTCGTTGTACTGTAATTCAGTTCAGAGCACCTTAATTAGCACGAAGGATTAATTCTTTTTTTATTTTATTCATCTTATCACTAATACCTACTCTATACCACCGCCTGCAACTTTACAAGGCGCAGGTTTGGCCTCACTGGATTACCGTTCCACACTTACAGGTTTCTGGACTGGGGCTCCCCAGTGCCAGCTCCTTTTACTTGACCGCATCCAGCGTAGAGCGGCTCGAATCGTCGACGACCGAGTGCTTACCGGTCGGCTCGATTCACGGGCGCTGCGAAGAGGTGTTGCATCTCTTTGCATTTTCTTTAGCATCTATCACGGGGATTGCTCAGCCGCCAAATTACATGAAAGCGCTAAGTGGCCAACCCCACCATCCACACCATCTGGATGCTTGGCGGTCCACCACTATACGTTTCACTTGAAGTTTTCTTCCGCGTACGACCTCTCTGTGGAATGGATTACCACCGGCGATTTTTCCGAATCGATACGACAAGTCGTTTTTGAGTTATCCTTAAATAACGCGTATTTAATTGACTTCGAATATATTGATGATGCTCTCAATTTGTTTACATTGAAGTCAGTTGTACAAAATTTTTAATTTCACCACTTGCTAATTATTAAGAAATAAAGCTCTGAGATTTATTCTAAATTATAACATTTATTAAACATCAACACACGATATTAATTACTTTGTAGGGTCTCAAGCATTGATATAAGTTTGTTCTCCATTTTCATAGTTTGTGCACATAGAAGCAGTTGCTTGTAAATTTAATTTTGTCTTCCCAAAGCGTATCTAAAGCGTACAGTGGCGTAACATACAAAGTGAGTGATAAAATATTTAGTAATGCTTTTAAACACAGTGTTTATTAACCGATTTCAAAAACGAGGAGGTTCTATATGCGATGTGTATGTTTTTATATAAGGTCACCGATTTTTCGAAAGCCGAACAGATTCAAATGATTTTTTTTCTTAAATAGGTAATAAAACATCAGGGGTGACCTATTAAGAACTGAAAACATTTTTTACACTTATGGGTAAAGTTTCTTTTCCAACTTAGATTATTTTTTTAATATTTTTATTACAAAAAATAATCTAAGTTGGAAAAGTATTAGATTATTTTTTCCCTTCGGAGTGGAAGATTATTTATTTATTTCTAAGTTTTTAATCTGTTTGGACGACATTTTAGTTGTTACCTTGATTTTTTTTTATATTCCCTAGTCCAATCAAAAGGGTAAACAATTTAAGTTTAAGTCATAAGTAAAAACTGACTTCAATTATATAAATTAATAAAACAATTACCACATAATAGTTTTTGAAGTCGGCACTTTAATTCATCGATACAAATTGTTTTAGCATCGAAAGATTTTGGAAAAAATTCAAAGCTATTTTATAACATGTAGTATAATGTTATTAGATCGTAAATGTTTTTTCTTCGCACAAGTATGTTTGTTTCGCTTGTATGTATAAGACTTCTTTAAAACTACTTTACTACTTTAAGTTTTTTATCATGACATATTTGATATTTTAGTATTCCGGAATCTACAATGACCGCCTATAAGTAAAAAAGTAGTGTCCCTCTGTGAGCATAAGTACTGCAAAGCATCCGAAACATCGGGAGTTAAAAGTAATTAAAGACAAAAAAATAAAGTTACAGCCTATATACGTCTCATTGTGAGCCCACGCCTCCTCTCACCTCTCAAAAGATCATGGAGCAGTAAGTTCGCCACGCTGCTCCTGTGCGGACTTCACAACATGACGGATGATGAATCTTCCAAAAATATTTCAAAGAATTCTTGTGGTAAATATTTCGAAGACGTCTTTTAAAATAGCAACGAAAGCATTACATCGTAGGTATATATGCGCCACTCTTCAGTACAGGCCTCCTCTCATTTCTGAAAGGATTATGAAGCGATTAGTTCGCCGCGTCTTTCCAGTACGTTTCAGTGTTCCAGTTCACATGCCTTCGAAACGTTTACTGAAGTAAGTAATGATAATACTAATTTATTAATATTCAAGTTAAGGGAAATTATTTTTTACAATTAAACTTAGTTTCAAAAATATCAAGCATCAAATTGACTTGCAGTGCCCACACATCTTAAAGTTTTAGCCAATTTCGTCACCCATGTACAATAGCACCTCACTTGTTACCGTCATTGTTAGAGTTTATTAAAATCCACTGCGGAACATAGGCCTCCCCCATTTATTGCCTTATAAGGGGGATATTTGCCATAGTTGCGACGCTTGGCAAGCGGGTTGGCAACCCGAGCTTTTTTATTTTTAGTCGTAAATAGGAAAATAATTTGTTTCCTTCTGTCACCTCTTACTACACCCACACTGTGAGTCCTACAGTATGATATGGGGGAGTGGATATTCTTACATATTGCAAAAATAAGTGATATTTATTCTGTAAACACTAGGAGCAGACACAAGCTAGTTGTACTAGTTACTCGACTCCACCGAGTCAGTAATTCATTTTTGGGGCGACGTATACGCTTTTACAACAAAAGCCCGAAAATATACAAAGTTTGACATACACAAAGTTCGTAAACTCTATTAACCCAAGTTGGTATAAAAATAATTATTATAATATTAAGGAATTTATGGAGGTTAATAACCCCTGGAAAGGGTGATAAAAAGCTATTTCTAATTTGTTTTGTATTGTTAATTGTAACAATACACGGGTGACCGAGCTTTGCTCGTTTTTTTTTTAAATTACATTTATAAACTACATACTGATGAAACATAAATAATATTTTTTGATCTTATTGACAGAATAGAAAAAACTGAACTGGTTATTTGAATAAAAAATCATGAGTGTGAGTGTGTGTGTGAGTGCAATTATTTATATTAAAATTTTCGTATTTTTAAAAAATACTAAAAAAAGGGCTTGAAATAATAGATTTTCTCACAAAAGAAGGGAACTTGACTATTACTATCGTTATTGTTCTGTCGAAATTTACCTTCTTATATTGTAGCAGTTTTTTTATTGCCTGAAAACACGGATAAAAGGGCATTTTCTAAAAATAAATCCTAGCTAGATCGATTTATTGCCCCCGAAACTCCATGGACATTAAATTTTATGAAAATCGTTGGAGCCGTTTCCGAGATTCCGATTATATATATACAAGAATTGCTCGTTTAAAGGTATAGTATACACGATCGTTAGCTGTTATTTGAAAAAATAGTCACGCTGGGTTTCTTGCTGGTTCTTCCCAGGGCAGAGGTTTTTTTGCGAACCAGTGGTAAATGAAAGAAGTGACTTTCAACAAGTATTATATATAATACATATTGAATAAAAAAATCTGTTTCTTTTTCTGTTTATTACACCGCCACTACACGGTTGAACATTGTTAAAAAAATTATTTTAATTATTACCACCCTTTTATGTTTTTTTAACTTTATTCGCAGTACAATGAAAAAAAAACATATTTTAAGAGCTCATATCTGCACTTTGTAAGTTATATAAAGAGGTTCACAAAATGACAATAATACTATAAACAGAAACTACATTCACTACACAGATGAGTTAGCCAATTAAAGAAAAATTTGGTATGTTCCCCAAGAACACGATTCGCAATTTTAAGGTATTTTTTTAAAAAATCGATTTTCTCCAAAACTTTCAGAGATAAGAGATAAATTTAATTCAAGAGGTTCGAAAAATGACAATAATACTATAAACAGACACTACATTCACTACACACATTTAGCCAATTAAAGAAAAATTTGGTAATTTCCCCAAGAACACGATTCTCAATTTTAAAGTAAATTTTTTTTAAAAATCGATTTTTCTCCAAAACTTTCAGAGATAAGAGATAAAGTTAATGCAAGAGGTTCGCAAAATGACAATAATACTATAAACACTCACTACATTCACTACACACATTTAGCCAATTAAAGAAAAATTTGGTATGTTCCCCAAGAACACGATTCGCAATTATAAGGTAAAAAAATTTTAAAAATCGATTTTTCTCCAAAACTTTCAGAGATAAGAGATAAAGTTAATTCAATAGGTTCGCAAAATGACAATAATACTATAAACAAACACTACATTCACTACACACATTTAGCCAATTAAAGAAAAATTTGGTATGTTCCCCAAGAACATGATTCGCAATTTCAAGGTCAAATATTTTTAAAAATCGATTTTTCTCCAAAACTTTAAGAGATAAAAATATAATTTAAGAACCTATGTTTGTTAAAATTGCAAACGTAAAACCATTTTATTTAATTTTTATTTATTTTTAAAGTAGGTGTATGGAATGTTCATCAAAGACAGAACAAAACAGGCAGAGAAATATTGGCTAAAAAAGGTTATTTATGTCTTATGACATATAAATTACCCCCTGAATTTAATAAAAGCGAGTTTTTCGATATTACACATAGACACTTAAATTTCATTTATACGTAATAGTACATGTACATTGTAAGGTAAGGGTAACATAACAACATAATGTATTAAAAAGTAGGGAATAGTAAAATCGTTTGTTGCAAAGTGTTTCTTGCGGCTTTATAAACGTAACATTGTCTTTAATATTTCACAAGCCATTAGTTGCGATTTATGAACTATGACACGCGTCATAAGTGTTGATACAGTGCGATTGCTTTACTCTGGTGAGAATCGTTATAAACCGGTGCATTTTCTTAAACTTATGTCCTATTTAGGTTACAAAATACCATCATTATAAAAAACAAACTGCGTTGTTTTTTATAATGATGGTATTTTGTAACCTAAAAAGCCTGCGAAGTGATTCCACAAAAGAGTTATACAAGAGTAAGGATTTACGAGATTGGATTCTGCTGTAACCCGATTATCTGTACGTAACAAAAGTTTTGTTGTTTTATTGATTTATTAAACAAGCATAAAATTATTTAATACAAACTGATAGTTTTAAAATTGTCACCATAATTAATATTACAATACAATACAATACTCTTTATTGTACACCAATGAAAGATAAATATAGCAAAAAATTAACAAACAATGAGGGAAAAACAAAAAGCAGTGTTATTGCTACATAGCAATCTCTTCCAGACAACACAGATGAAGAAATTAATAAAAATAAGGAAAAGATTAACAGGTAGGCTGCACTTAATTAGAAAAAATTATAATAAAAAAATACAAACTTATGTACTAAAATGACAACATACTTTAGGTAGATAAATGATCATTAATAAGAGGCGGAAGAAAGAGGAGTAAAAGGGACAAATAGTGTTCTTTAATCTGTTTCTTGAGTACATTTAACGATTGAGTACTTTTAATTGACTGGGGTAAGAAGTTTCAGAGTTTTACTCTAAGAACAGCAAAAGATTTTTCATAAAATGTCGACAAGTGTACAGGACATTAGAGGGAAAGATTTTCTTTAGACCGTAAGAAAAAATCGTGACAAGAGCTAAGAAATTTAAAACGTTCTTTTATATAGAGAGGACTTGATACATTAAACAAGAAGCAGTAGAGAGCAGAAAGTATATGTGTATTCCGATGAAGACGGATTGGGAGCTGCTTGAGCTTAGTGCGGTATTCCAAATTTATGAAGCCCAAATATGAACCGTATACAGAGATTTAGGAGTCGCTCAAGTTTGTTAAGTTGCTCCTCAGTGATATTTAGGTAACAAATGTCAACATAATGATTTCTTATATTTACGCGAACACTACACATTGAAATAATACTAGTTTTTACGAAATTTATCGCGTATATTTTAACTTTTTAAATACCCGACGTTTTGAACGCTTTACAGCACTCATGGTCACGGGCAGGACTGAGATGTTCAACGTCCATATGTCATAGTTAACCGCGGTTACCACAGATTAAAATTTAACTTTTGTTCCGATCTATGCAGTATGAACTTATGGTATATTAAAGTCTTGCAGTTGTATGCTTGGGTTGGGATTTAATTTTATTTATTATAGGATCCCAAGCAGATGGTAGCACCCAGCCATCTTCTCTATTGAAATTAGGATGTTTTTTGATTTCAATAGCCTCGCGAATCATCCTTGGAAGGAATCGGTGTTCTTTAGAGAGGATCTGCGGTCTATCAAATCTGATGTAGTGACGAAGACGATCCTGTACGTGTTCACAAACTGCAGACTTCCCGGAGCGTCGATTCTTCACATCAGCTATATGTTCTTCACATCAGCTATACGTTCTTTAACGCCGTCACGCATTGCGTCACTCGAGTGCGTATGTGTGTGCGCACTAGCTTCTTACTGCTCATCACAGCATCTATTCCTTTCACACGTCATGACGGCTGAGATAGCATGCATTTTTACCCCGCCCACCACTTAGTTCGTGCTATCGACTAGGGGCACCTTAAGAGGTCAAATACTCGTAATAATAAATGGTGCGTCTTAGCTCCGACGCGCGACTGGAGTTTACTGCTTAAGAAGCTGTGAAAACATTCTAAATTGTTCCAATTGTTCTAAAATATTCTTAATGAGATAAAAGAAATGATATTTTTAACGCATAGGGTCATGTTATTAGTTTATATTGAAGAAAATAAATTATATTTACAATAACAAATTGTTGAAAATTTCACACACATAACAATATCAACTAAATATTTGTGTTTAAATAAAAAAATTAACAAATATTTTTAACGTTTAAATAGTAAGTGATTTTATTAAAAAAAAACTTATAACTATTAAATTAATTAAACCTATGTCGCTACCTATACACGCGTTGTGCGAATGAGTCGGGCGGAGGGGCAAAATAACGAGTCCACTTCGTATTTGTGCACCGCGGGCCACATAAGGTTCTTAAGGAGTAAACTCAAAAAATAACGATTGCCAACCCGCGTGCCAACCATGGCAATTATGTTTAAAATCCACCCCATTAGTAAAACTATGGAGGAGGCCTACAAATATGGCGAACGTATGAGACGACTATTTCTTAACTTAAGGATACGTATTTGTATTACTTTTTTATTTAACTGTGCTTACTCTGTGAAGTATAACACAAAATCTATAAAATAGGTATTCCAAACGAATTCAATATAAAAGGCTTATTTTTTATTTTATTCTTTTCATATAATTCCAAAAAATAAAGTTGAATAATGCTAATTCCACTTTTTATCTTGTAAATTTATAACTTTAATAGATAGATAGGTATCCTTTTAAGAGACAATGTTAATGAAGCTACTCTTGAACAAGTGTACAACAACACACGCTTGTGGTTGTTTGTTGTTTCAGATACAGGAGAAAATCTAAGATAAATAAGCAAATTAAGCAGTGGCAGTGAACGGTGAAAATAATCAAATCAGTGGGCTTTTTGCAAGTAAGAGCCGTATCAAATATAGGCGGTCTGTATCCTTTGATGTAGTATAAAGTACATAGTATCTCGATGAGTATAAACGATGTTTGAACATAAATATTTGAAAAGGACCCTTAGTATTAGTACCCGTTAGGTGAGATAGGTCTGAAGTTTGAATATTTATAATATTAACTATTGTTGCGCGCCTAAGTTGACGTCTGGCACTAGCGCCATCTGTGTCGGGTAACGAAGCAAGGAGAGCTTTCCAGAAAATGACATCACTAATCTTTAAACCGACATCGCCATCTAGTATCGAAACGAAGAACTAAGCTTCTAGAAGCCCGACACTCGAACTTTCAGCGCCTAGTCGATTGGCGCGCGTATTTACTTGAATATTCTGGATGTTTCGGTGATAATGTGTATTTAAAGGCGCTGCAAGATGCGAGCGGGGAAGTATTGAATTTGGCGAGACAAGCGAAGCTTCGGAGCGAAATAAAGTGAATCAGTGTGATTAATTATTAGTGTTCTAAGTTTTAATTCGTGTATCGTGAATTAAAGAGTTAATTTTGGTAATTCTATCGGCAATTTTTATTGTCACGAACCTCAAGCTCGTAACACTATTTTATGAAATTGAATTTAACACAGAAAAAATATCAAGAATTCTAATCGTTATCAATCTTATGTATCTAACTACTTCAAAGTTGTTTTATGTTAAGTATTTTTGTATCCGTGCTAATATTAGCGATGAAAATAACTTACGTATTTGGATAGTCGGATCTGTCTGGCACAAGCGATTTTCTCTAAAACTATCAACAGTAATATTTTGCGTTTAGCGTATAGTCCAAATATGCTTATAAGGAGGATTAACCTTAATCGGGATTGGCAGGTGGCTTGAAGAACGTAGCAGCAGACGTTATCGACGCTGCTTTCTGCCGCCGGTATTTTACGTCTGGCGTAAACAAGATGGTGATACCGCTATCTATAGCCACTAGATTTTCCTGGTATTTCTCATTGTCGCCTCTTACAACATCCACGGGATGATGGATTTGCCTACGCCACCATCACAATTATTAATTACGGTTCGTTTGTGTTTTTTCAATTCAAAAAAATCTATTTAAAAGTGACTGCACTCAGTAGAACTTTTCTCTATGGCTGAGCCATGCTGCAGCTATAATAAAGTTGTAGTTGCGTCGGCTCGACAGGGGGAAAGACCACGCTCCCATGAAATACCAGCGTAAAAATGGCAGCTATTTGCTGTATGCTTCGCATAGTGGGTGTAGGGAGCCGGGTACCCTATTTTTATAGAATAAGGGTGACAAACGAGCACACAGCCACCCGATGGCAAGTGGATGATGTGGCCCATAGAATTTATCCTCAATTAAGAATTAAAACTTAGATGCGTTGTACCTCTCAGAACTAAGATGGAATTCCTCGCTTTCAGTAAAAAAGGGTCTCCGGATCTCTACACTCACCATAAGAAACAAAGCAGTATTAAGCTGCTATTTGATGCTGGTATTCTGTGAGGGCGTGTTCCTTCCTCGTTCGAGCCGACCTATTCGTGCTACAACCAACCACAATATAGCTGCAGCGTGGCTCTACTACGTATTTTAAGACATTCCATCTTAGACCTCAAGGGTGGTAACGCATCTGCTTTTAAAATCTTAATAGAGGGTAAATGTAGATGTCTATGGGCATATAACGCATATTCAGCGTAGCGCAATTACATTTCGATCATACCGTAATACGTGCTGGTTACAATCACAGATTTATTGCAACATTGTGACGGACTTCATTACAT
The DNA here is from genome assembly GCA_907164705.1 of Parnassius apollo. Taxonomy (NCBI): domain Eukaryota; kingdom Metazoa; phylum Arthropoda; class Insecta; order Lepidoptera; family Papilionidae; genus Parnassius; species Parnassius apollo. The sequence continues at coordinate 283,560 of CAJQZP010000373.1, forward strand.
ATTTACTCTAAAATGGAATTAGTATGTAAACCAACAGCAACATTGTTGCTTTTGTTTTTCACAATGTAACTCTGATCAGTTTCACCGCTTAATAATCTCCTTTGTTAGTTCTAGCAGCATAATAACAAATGGTAGAAAAATTTTCAGTAGTGGGAGGGGTGGGGGTGGGGGGCACTAGTAGAGATTATAGGTCACGTATGACAACGATCTTATTAGTTCACATTATTTAATTGCTAGTGTAGGAAAGTAAAAGCAGATTGTGTTCATTAAAAATGAAACTACCAACATTGTAAAATTTTGTTACAGTTTTATGTATCATGTATGTTGCATTGTGCTTGGTTGCCTCGTTACTACAAACTATCAGCTATAATATGGTTTAGAGCGGTAAGCAGTTAAAATGAGTAGGGAAAAGAGTAGCGAAATTCCTATTTTAAAAGCACTTGCGCAATATTACAGCGATAACATATATTTAAAGGCGGGTAGGGAATTTATTTCCATTGCATTTCTAAAGAAGTTAATAGTACGTTTACAACTAGATTATGCCTGCCTGCATGATTTGTTTTTGGTTCCAAATTCAATTTTTGTTTTTTTATGTTGTTGTTAGATTGGCACAACTGTTTTTTTGTATTTTGGAGCGTAGTTTGAGTTACATCTGTTATTTAGATTAAATACAGTGCAGTTTTTAGTTATATCATACTTAGTGTGTATTGCGAATTTCACAATAGAAAAAAATGTCGAACAAAGTGTTTGTCTTAAATTTTGCATCGCCAATAGAATTTCGTGTTCGGAGTCACTGAAAATATTACAGAAGGTATACGGTGAATCGACTTCATCAAAAACACGTGCTTATAAGTGGTACAAAGCGTTCAGAAACGGTAGAGATGTGATGGAAGATTTGCCTCGCTCTGGTAGGCCATTAACTTCTGCAACTGAAGTTAATATTGCAAAAGTGAAGGAAATAGTGACTAAAAATCGTCATTCAAGTTTGAGAGAGATAGCCGCCAAACTTTCTGTGTCTCACGAGTCGACCCGTACCATTTTAAATAATCACTTGAGTATAATACATGTTGCCGCTCGGCTAGTCCCAAAAGACCTGAATTTTCTCTGAAAACTCAATCGCATAAGAGTCGCTGAGGACATGCTAGAACGAGCCAATTCCAACCCAAAATTAATGAAACGCATTGTTATTAGCGACGAGACGTTGGTTTACGAGTTTGACATGCAAACTAGTCAACAAGCTTCGGAGTAGCGCCTTCCAACTGAACCGAAACCGAAAAAACACGCCAAAGTCGGTCAAAAGTCAAAGTCATGTTAACTGTTTTCTCTTACTATCGTAGTGTCGTACACTTGGACTTCTTGGCGGGAGGTCGAACGGTAAATAAAGAATATTGTTTGAGCGTTATGCGGCGTTTAAGAGAGCAAATTAGATGGAAAGAAAATTCTTGGATTTTGCACCATGATAATGTGCCTTCGCATAAGGACATTATTGTGAACGAATTTTTGACCAAAAACTAAACAAATACGATCGAGCAACCACCTTATTCACAAGATATGGCTCCAGCTGACTTCTTTTTTTTTCCTAAACTCAAACTACCACTTCGTGGCACCCGTTTACATTCGATAGAAAACAGAAAGAAGAATTCGCAGCGAGAACTGAACTAAATGCTAGAAAAAGTGTTTAAAAATGTTTTGATGATTAGATTATTCGTTGGAGAAATTGTATCATTTCTAAAGGAGCATACTTTGAAGGTGAATAAATAAACTTGGATGAATAATTAACATTTTGTGTATTATTGATCATTTCCCGGTACTTTCTTAACAGAGTAGAATGTACTAAAGCCATAAAATGTACAAAAAAGTTTCTTGCATACTTTAGGTATAAATGGTATTCAGAGTAAGACGTAGCTCATCCACACCAGCTCTACTGCCCTGGATGAGAACAGAATGACAGCATAGTATCCGCAAGCGTGTAGCAAACCTATATTTAAATTCCTTTAGAATCTGTTCAATTCCTTCACATGGGTGGAGCAGAAGTATCATTCTTCAAGAATAGCGGTATCACTCTATTGATTAACTACAGATTGGAGTTTTCTTTAGAACCGCGTCTACGTAATGGTTTTGGGAGTCATTACGAATAGTCTCGCACACAGGCTTCATGACTTCCTGCCTTCAAAATAAGCCGGTTTTTGAAAGGTCTTTAGTATGTAGAATACTTAATAGTATAAAAAACATAGAGCCGTGGTAGCTCAGTGGTTAACGCTCACTGTAAATATAACAGAACGCGAGTAACCCGGGTTCGATCCCCGCCGGCACCAATGAAATTGTTAATTGCAATTTTAAGTGCTGATTTACCACGTGCTCGGCGGTGAAGGAAAACATCGTGAGGAAACCTGCATGTCTGAGGAATAAGAAAAAAAATATTTCGAAGACATGTGAAGTTCGTCAACACGCATTTGGACAGCGCGGCGGACACTTCCTTGCCCTAAACCCTCTCAGAAATGAGGGGAGGCCTGAGCCCAGCAGTGGGACGTATATAGGCTGTAACTTTACTTTACTTTTTATAAAATACATACACCCTCAAGCGAACTTAGATAAGACCAATCAATTTAACCGAATGGAGCCGTGGTAGCTCAGATGTTTAGCGCTCGCTGTAAATTTCACAGTACGCCACACAGTACACAGCAACCGGGTAGACGGTAACCGTGTTCGATACCCGGCACCAATGAAATTTTTAATTGCAATTTTAAGTGCTGATTTACCATGTACTCAGCGGTGAAGGGAATCATCGTGAGGAAATCTGCATGTCTGATAAATAAGAAAAAAGTTTTTCGGAGACGTGTGTAGTTCACCTACACGCATTGGGGCAGCGCAGCGGACAATTCCTTGCCCTAAACCCTCTCAGAAATGAGCGGAGGCCTGTGCCCAGAAGTGGGACGTATATAAACTGTATCTTTAATCAGTTCAAAGAAGAGTAGTCTTGCCTTTGATTCCGTCATAATATATGCGATGATGCAGCCCTTCAGCGTCACAGAAATGGGGATACTAGCGAATGTCCGCGACTTTTGACGTTATTCCTCGTAACCAACCTAGACGTTTTACTTCTACGGACACCATAAGATATTTCTGATTTCCATCCCATAGTAGCCTCTTTTGGTATCCTAGGGTCGAAATGGGCTCATAGATTCTCGTATGGTATAGCCATATGGTAACTTTTGGTTTTACGTAATAAATTATTTAGAGCATACTGAATAAATCTACTTATAAAAGGTTAAACATGTTTGTCAGACTTTTATTACACAGCTAGTATGGAAAGAACTCGTTTTATAACTCGTGACAATATTAAACTTATTTCATATTATATAGAGGTACATTATGAGTTTATTAGTATTATTATGTGCGTGTGTATGTGTATGTACATTTATTGCATATTCCTTACCTACATTCCATCCTCGTCCTCAGGGGTGACAATGCATCTGCATTTTGAATTTGAATCGAAAATAAATATCTATGGACCTCAGCATCCGCTTACCATCAGGTGGACTATGTGCTCTTTTGTCGCCTTATTATATAAAAAGTACACTTTCAAGTGTAAACTTGCCAAACTTTTGGTCGATTTCTACTGCGCCAACAACATCATATATTGTCACATTTTTCCCTGTGTTCAAGCGTTTTCAGTCCAAAAATTTTGATGTCAAAGATGCAGCTCTCTCTGGTCGCCCTCATACGGATAAAGTCTATGCCATTTTTGAAAAAGTGGACCAAACTCGGCATATTAGTAGTTACGAAATAGCCAAGAAATTGAGAATTGAACACAAAACAGTTTTGACCAATTTGAAGTAGTCTGGCTATACAAAAAATCTCGATATTTATATTAAATAGCAGCGATGTTAATTTTCAAGTAATCCTTTTAGCTACTCCTTTAATTCTTTTCAAATAATCTAAATCTATAATACATCTAATCTAAAATACATCGAAAGTGAATTCAAAGAAACTTATATAATAAAATAATTTTAACATAAAAGCTTTAGAAGATGGTGCTCAAACATAGTAGATTTCATAAGCTATTATGTGTAAACTGTTTTACTCATTTACAAAAGCTACAACAAAAATGACGTCTAAATAAAGTACACAAAAAATTCGTGAGTTGAATTTTTTTTTTCATAATTATATGGGGCTACCTCTAAAGTATAAAGTATTTATATAAAAAAAAGAATTATTTATTTCAGTTGACAGTCATAATATAACTGACGTGATTATGTAGCCTTTTTTAATTTTCGACGTAAGAAATTTTAATTTAGTTTGTCAAACTTTATCACGATTTATAATCTGCTATCGTTTAAACTGAGGTTTCTCTGTCCGGAGAAGAACTGGCGAAAGAAAAACCGCGGGGGTCCTCCTAATGAAAGTTGAAAAAGACTCAAATGTAATCTAAGCATGTTCTATATTAAATTATACAAGAATTTAAAAAAAATGAAAAATGGAAAGAACTTTTTCGATTAATTCTGGCGTGGTAGCCTCAATCGGCCGTCTATGTCGGGAGTCGTCTTCAATGGAGTCTCACCCTTGTTTGAAAAGGGCGTGCCATTTATAATTCATGGTTTTCCCAGGAGCAGAGTCCCTATAAGCAGCTGACATCTCTTGAAAAATGGTTTGAGGTGTCTTTCTTTGTTTGGTGAGAAAATTAATGACGGTACGATATTCAGTTTTCTCCATGGTGGCTAGTTTCTTCCCGATTGACTTGTTTACCCGTTGATAACTCAAAAGCTAATGACCCGAGTAGGCTGAAGTTTCATATATATATATATATATATATATATATATATATATATATATATATATAAACAACGAGTCACGTCAACCGGAGTAAACTCACCCTCGCAAACCCCACCATTCCGCAAACTTTTTGATCTCCCTTCGTATATCACGATTTATAATCTGCTATCGTTTAAACTGAGTGTAATTGTGTACTCACGTACGAAGTGAAACCTGAATGCCATTTCTCAATTCACGATGATGGTTGACATAATTCCCCTTTTATCAAGATTCACGTTTTCGTATAAACACAATGTTTACATATATAAAATAGATTTGCGCTTAAAATGCATTGAGAAAAATGCAGTTGAATTGTGAACTTTTTAAGAACGCAATTATTTTTTTTAATTTAGATAAGATGATGACACTTTTCTACTGACTTCGATCAACAACTTGCTACTGTCATTTTGTGCAGCAACTGTTGGTGAAACAGGAAATTATAATTGATCGAAATCAATTTTGAATGTAACTTATGTTCTTTGATCAATGTTCTCTAGAATTTTTTCTAAATTACAACCGCCAGCCGGATTATAAAATATAAATAAAAAATAAAAATATAAATTTCTTTGCAACCTTCCGCTAAATAAATACAATGATGTGTCTTACCTGGATTGAAGAGCACCTCCCGCCCTCCCTCAATTGCATTCACTAACTTCGTCACCACTAGTCCCAGCACCACTACTCCCACCACCATTATTCCAGGTAAGACACATCATCGACGATATAACGACACGTGTTTCGCCTCTACACGAGGTATCCTCAGGTAATGTAGACTCTACGGCGGATGACCGCTAATTGAGCGGCGAGCCGAAACAGCTGCTATTTATACACGCCGACACAATCGCTACCCACCAAAGTAGCGAGTGACCGCGCCGTGCGATATCAAACCTGCTACTAATTATCATTATTGTTATGATTAATATTTTTAAATACTATTATAATAATAATAATATGGGTATTACGCCCATGGACTCCGTCATCATAACACCGGATGACGTAGCTGAGGCGGTCCGTAGGGCCCCGAACTGGAAAAGTCCGGGGCTTGACGGGCTGCATCACTACTGGCTGAAGGGGTTCATAGTGTGTCACGCTGTGCTCGCCCGACAGTTTCAAGAGGCTCTCAACCAGAAGTCGCTCCCAAGCCTCTTCACTACTGGGATCACTCATTTGATTCCTAAAGATCAGGATGCCACAGACCCGAACAAATACCGCCCCATCAAGTATCTACCGACCATATACAAGACACTAACATCCATTTTGAGCGCGAGAATCACTCGTCACCTGGACTCTAATCAGGTGATGTCGCGCGCTCAAAATGCATGTCGGGGCGGCGGTCGTGGAACCAAGGAACCACTCCTCATTGACGCGGTCATTGGCAAAGTGGTGAAACGCAACCGTCGGAACTTCTCCGCCGCCTGGATAGACTACAGAAAGGCATTCGACTCGGTGCCCCATACATGGCTAAAGAGAGTCCTCTAGCGAGCTGTACAAGATAGACTGTACGGTTAGAGACTTCCTCGAGCAATGTATGGGGCAGTGGAGTACGATCCTCTGTCATCTAGGCGAGCGGATGACGGCTGTGGAAAGCCGCATAAGGATAAGAAGGGGTATATTCCAGGGCGACTGTCTGAGTCCAGTCTGGTTCTGCCTCTCTTTGAACCCTCTCAGTACTTTACTGGAGGGCTCCGGGAGGGGATTTCAGCTTCGGAAAGGAGGTGCAAAAGTAACCCACCTACCCACCTTTTCTATATGGATGACCTCAAGTTATTCGCCTCCAGTCGCTCCCATCTTATGGAATTGCTAAACATCACTTGTGAATTTAGGATTTCTATTAGAATGGAGCTGGGGACGGATAAGTGTGGGGTCCTCCATGTTGAAAGGGGAAGGGTTGCTAACTCTGAGGGCATAGACTTATCTATGCCCGTCAACTTAAGGGCCCTTTCCGAGGCTGAAACATACCGATACCTGGGTATGTCACAGAACATCGGTATTGATGAGGCTGGTATGAAACAGTCAGTTTGCGACGTGTTTTATGCACGCTTGACCAAAGTGCTTAACAGCCTTTTGTCCGGTGTGAATAAGACACATGCATATAATGGTTGGGTCATGCCTGTCCTCATGTATACCTTTGGCATACTCAGGTGGAGTCAGACTGAACTTAACGCCCTGGATAGAAAAGTCCGCACTACAATGACGTCCCATAGGATGCATCATCCGAGATCGTCGGTAATGAGGCTGTACTTGTCGCGAAAGCATGGTGGGCGTGGCTTTCTGAGCGCGCTCACCATGCATAATCGCGAAGTGTGCAGCCTCCGTCATTATTTCCTGGCGAGATCGGATGATCCATTCTATAATGACGTCATTTCTAGTGATAAAAGACTTACCCCTCTATCCTTAGCCAACGAGCAATGGCAAGACCTGGAAGTACAGAGCATTTCCGACCGGGAGACCGTATGGAAGGAGAAGGAGCTCCACGGGAGGTACTACAGGGCTCTACATGAGCCTCACGTAGATACATCCGCCTCCCTCAACTGGCTACGTTTCGGTGACCTCTTCGGGGGAAACTGAGGGTTTTGTCTGTGCAATACAGGACCAGGTTATTAAGACCAACAACTATCGGAGATACATCCTAAAGGATGGCACTGTCGACGTCTGTCGAGCTTGTCGCCATCCCGGGGAGTCACTTAGGCATGTCATCTCCGGTTGTTCGGTGCTTTCTAACTCTCAGTACTTGCACAGGCACAACCTAGTAGCCAGAATTCTACACCAGGAGCTCGCTCTGAAATACGGTCTCGTGGACCGAAAATTGCCGTATTACAAGTACTTGCCGGAAGCCGTGCTCGAAAATGACCGCGCCAAGCTCTACTGGGACCGGGCCATCATCACACACAGGACTATTCTTGCGAATAAGCCTGATATTGTGCTGATGGATCGGGCACAGTCAAGGATATTTTTGATCGACATTACCATTCCGTATGACGAGAACCTCGTGAAAGCCGAAACAGAGAAACGAACAAAATATCTGGACCTGGCTCACGAGGTGACCGACATGTAGGGTGGTCTGCCGACCGAAATTATCCCTGTAGTCGTCTCTGCGAATGGGCTAATCCCAGTCAGCCTCTCGGGTCATCTGAGGCGACTGGGACTCCGTGACGGACCGCTCCGGGCTCAAATGCAGAAGGCGGTGCTCCTCGATACCGCCCGCATCGTCCGCCGGTTTCTTTCCCTTTCCCCCTAACCCTCGGCCCTTTGGTCTCCCCCTGCCGAGGGCTCCCATCTGGTTGGATCTTATTTATTTATGTAGTTTTTGTGTTTATTTTATTTTATTGATATTTATGTATATTTATCTTTTCATTTTAATTTATAATTATATATTTATAGAACCCAACCAGGTGTGAAAATTATATAGATATCCCAATAATAATAATAATAAAAGAAGACTAACGGAATATATAAATGGCAATACAAGCACTAAGCTCAAACGCGAAATAGAAAAAATTACAGCAGCTTATAAAAACATTCAATGCATGAACACGAAAACAAGAAACAAGCCCATTTCCTAGACACCCTCAAACAAAAGCTTAGTTCACTTGCAAACCGACTACGTAGATATAAAGAAACCACTCTAAGAAAACAACAAAATGCAGCATTTTATAATAATGAAAAAACATTCTACAGAAACCTAACAAACGCACATGATATTACTGATAATAATAAATTAGTAGAAATACCTGAAACAGAACAGCTGCATCAATTTTGGTCCAATATATGGTCAAACCCCAAAACACACAGAGAAAGTGATTGGATTAAACAAGATAGGGAATTACTAGTAGATTTACCAGAAATGATGTTCGATGAAATAGACATGAATCTATTCAAACATTATTAACAAAACACACAGCTGGAAAGCGACTCGAAGCGATAAAATCCATAATTATTGGTATAAAAAGTTTACTTACTTACATACGCTCTTACTGTCACACATCAACACTTTTATAAAAACAACAGAATCATTACCAAGCTACATTACACTAGGAACAACTTACATGATACCTAAAGACCGAAATGACTCAAAAAATCCAGCCAAATACAGGCCAATTACTTGCCTCCAAAACATTTATAAGATCATTACGTCTTGTCTTAGTCAATTAATTTACAAGCACGCTATCTCTCATAATATATTAGCAGAACAACAGAAAGGATGCAGAAAAGCTAGTCTAGGTTCTAAAGAACAGTTGATAATTGACGCAATCGTCTCTAAACAAGCAGTCACCAAAAAAAGAAATATTTTCATCATGTTTATTGACTACAAAAAGCTTTTGACTCAGTACCCCATAGTTGGCTAATATACATTTTAGAACATTATAAAATTCATTACAAAATTAGAGAATTCTTGAAAAATACAATGCTTCATTGGAGAACTACTCTCAAGGTATACAATGGTGACTCCTGTTTAGAGACTGATACAATAACAATCCGAAGGGGAATTTTTCAAGGTGACGCCTTAAGCCCCCTCTGGTACTGCCTGGCTTTAAATCCTTTATCTAACCTTCTCAATAGAAATGACAAGGGGTATAAAAACACTAATGGAAATACACATCATACACTATCACATTTACTTTATATGGATGACATAAAATTGTATGGGAGTAGTTTAAAAGATTTACTTACTCTTGCTGACATAACGGAAAACTTCTCAACTGATATTCAAATGGAATTTGGAATAAATAAATGTAGGATACAATCAATTCGTAGAGGCAAAGTAGAACAAAATTCATATACTCTCCAGACAGGTGAAACCATTGAACCTGTAGATGAAAACGCTGGTTATAAATATCTAGGATTTACTCAGACACGACAGATTCACCAAAAACACGTTAAAAAAACATTAGAAAAAGAATTTAAATTACGCCTAAATAAAATACTTAACAAACATCTAAATGCACGAAACACCACAAAAGCTGTAAACACATTCGCCATCCCAATTTTAACTTATTCATTCGGTATAATTCATTGGTCTAAAAGCAACCTAATAAATCTGCAACGTCTCATCAATAAAACTATGACTAAATACAGAAAACACCACCCTAGATCTTGTAGCGAACGACTCACATTACCTAAAGTGGAAGGTAGAAGAGGTGTGATTGATATAAAAAATCTTCATAACTCTCAAATTTCAGCTATGCGAAACTTCTTTCATCAACAAGCCAATAATAGTCCGCTTCATAATGTTGTTGTTCAAGCCGATACTAAACTTACAAAGATCAAAGAAAACAGAAAAACGAAAGTATTGTCTCTGCACAGGATAAAATTAACAGCTGGTTGCAGAAGACGTTACATGGAAGACACCGCCGTGACTTGATGAACACAAACGTAGACAAGATAGCGTCTACCATGTGGCTCAGGCGCAGATAACTCTTCCCTGAAACGGAAGGCTTTATGTTAGCAATTCAGGACCAAACTATACATACACTAAACTACAGGAAACATATAATTAAAGACCACACTCTACAATCAGACCTTTGCAGACATTGTCATAATAGTTCAGAAACCATTCATCATATCACTGGTGCCTGCAGCTCAATTACACAGACCGACTATAAACATAGACACGACCAAGTAGCTGCCATCATTCATCAGTATCTAGCAAATAAATATAAACTTATAGATGAAAAAATAACATATTATAAATACAAACCAGAAATCATATTTGACTCTCGCGAATTCAAACTCTACTGGGACAGAACTATATTAACTGATAAGACCGTGCATTATAATCGACCGGATATTACGCTACATGACAAAAGAAACGAATAGTTTATCTTATAGATATTGCTATACCAAACACTCACAATTTGACCTCTACCTACAATGAAAAAATAGCCAAATACACTGATTTATCCAACGAAATAAAATCCCAGTGGAAAGTAAAAACTGTAAAAACTATACCTATTATAATATCAGCAACTGGCGTCATTCCCCACTCACTCTTTTCTAGCTTAAAGGAGCTAGATATCCATAAACTTATCTTTATATCACTACAGAAAGCCACAATATTGAATACTTGCAGAAGAGTTCGTAAGTTCCTGTCTAAAAATTAAAACACTTAACCGATTTCGTTTGGCTAACAGCCCGCGAAAAAGGTATAATACCTCGGGAACGAGAGAGGGGGACTAATCGCAAGATGATAACTTACGTGTAGTAATTATGTTTAATTTAATTAATGGTAATTGTATTAATTAAATTAATTGTGTAGTGTAATTTGTATTTAATTTGATAAATAGTAATTTGTATTTGTAGTAATTTGTATTGAATTTAATTTGGTGGTAATTATATTGAGTAGTGATGCCATCGCACAAACCACCGGCGCTTCGCTTGCAAGCGGAGCTGCGCTGGGCTGCGAACGCTCACAGCTTGATAGGGCGACCAGATTGGGTCCATAGTTTAGAGAAGTGGCTCGAATAGGTCATGGCCCGAAGGGCCGTAGTGGAGGAGGCTTGCTCAGAGAGTATGGCCTCGGGAGCGGAACAGGGAGTCCTAGGCTCCTACCTCGCGGACTACGAGCAATTTTTTTCGCTCACGGACAACTTGATCGAGTCGGGGGGCCAAGTATGCTAGTGACGCGCGTGAAGCTCGGCTGAGTGGCCTACTCGAGTCCCCTCGGAAGCAGCCTACTGAGCCGGAGCTGTTGGGACGACTCCCAACTCTGGACCTGCCAATGTTCTCCGGGGTCCTCTCCGAATGGCTAACCTTTGTGGGACTGTTTGATAGCCTAGTGGACGCCCGGAGGGACTTGACACCAAGCCAGAAGATGGCTTACCTCCTGGCCTCACTGGAGGGGGAGGCCCTGGGCGTCGTCGGCCATCTGAAATTGTCGGACGACGCCTACCAGACCGCTCGGGACCTCCTCGCCGGAAGGTACGCCAACGTACGGCGAATCGCGGACGAACACGTCAAGCAGCTGTTGAACCTCCCACTGCTAAAGAACCGGGCCGGACTACGGCCGGACCTCGTAAATCCAGTCTTGGTGGCCTACAATTCTTTGAGGCGGCTGGATTTGCCGGTGGACGAATGGTCTTTTTTGCTGCTCCACATTGTGCTGTCCCGCCTGCCTCTCGATTTTCGGATCCACTTCGAGGAAAGGTACGGCGGGGACGGTGCCTCCTATATTCCGCCCTTCAGGGATCTGCTGCGGTTCTTGGAGGAGCAGTGCAGGCAGATCGAAAACGCAGTGGGCCCCGTCGACAACCTACAGACTGCCAACCGAGCCGTGCCCAGGGAGAGGCGGAATCCCCTGAGCAAGTCATCGTCAACCCCCCTCAGACCGATCGAAGCTGGCTCCCTTCTTATAGTGGCCTAGTGGCCAGGGAGGCGCCCCCCTGCTCCTATTGTCGAGCATCCGATCACCGGGTGACGTCGTGCCCTAAATTATTAGGTAAGCCGGTCCCAGCGAGGCGAACCATCGCTAAGGAGCGCTGCTGGTGCTACTCATGTTTGGAAAGGCACATCCAACGAGACTGCCCGCACCAGTGGCCCTGTCCGCACTGCCAGGGCAATCACCATGTCGTTTTGTGCCTTGTTGCGAACGGCGCTTCCTCTCGGGGCTCTGCCGGGCCCTCATTCCCCACAGGCGGGGGCGCTCAGCCACGCCCTCTGTCGGACGACGCTCGTCGCTCTCCTGCCGGCCACTGTGCCTCTGGTTTCGAAGGGGGTCCCTCCCCCGACCAGTCGGAGGGTCATTCCTCCAGGGGCGGGGGTGTCGTCACCCCCCCCCCTTAGCGTGTGGAGAGGAACTTCACAGCCACTCAGCGGTCAGTGAAACCCGTTTCTACCACAGTTAAGTAATAGTTAAGGGTGAAAACGTGACAGGTGGTGATAGTATTTCTGATCCATACTTATAATCACGCCTGTAACCCTTGCGGGGTAGGCAGAGCACCAACGGATATCGTCTGCGAGTATATCGCCTATTCTGTGAATTACAATGCACCAAAACGTTTGAAGAAAATCAGCTGGTGAATTTTACGTTTTTATCGCTCTCTTCCCGGTCCTGCGTGGAAAAATACATATCCATACATTTTTTATCTTAATTTTGGTAAAAAGACATAATAATCCAGATATTCTGACCTTCTGTGTTCGTCCATCGTACCGTCGTCCGTCTTGTAGAATCACGGTGGCGCCACCTAGCTGAATTTAATTTTGCAACTTATTCGATTTTCCCACGGGAATGAGAGCCTATGTCACTCTACAGCCACCGAACTATACCCATACAAAAATCACGCCATGCCGACGCTCTGTTGCGACGTGAAGGAAGGACAAAATTGTGCAACATATTCGATTTTCCCACGGGAATGAGATGTTTTTCCGCGGAAAAAAGTAACCTATGTCACTCTACAGCCACCGAACTATCCCCATACGAAAAATCATACCATGCTGACGCTCTTTTGCGACGAGAAAGAAGGACAAACAAACAAACAAACAAACAAACAAACACACTTTCGCATTTATAATATTAGAGTATGGATATACTGCTTAGCCATTATACATAATAATACTTATAAAATCATAAGGTATCTTAATAAAATAAAAAATAATTAAACTTATTGTCACGAGTTTTATAACGAGTTCTTTTCATACGAGCTGTGTAATAAAAGTCTGACAAACATGTTTAACCTTTTATAAGTAGATTTATTCAGTATGCTCTAAATAATTTACTACGTAAAACCAAAAGTTACCATATGGCTATACCATACGAGAATCTATGAGCCCATTTCGACCCTAGGATGCTAAAAGAGGCTACTATGGGATTGAAACCAGAAATATCTTATGGTGTCCGTAGAAGTAAAATGTCTAGGTTGGTTACGAAGAACAACGTCAAAAGTCGCGGACATTTCGCTAGTATCTCCATTTCTGTGACGCTGAAGGGCTGTATCATCGCGTATATTATAACGGAATCAAAGGCAAGACTAATCTTCTTTCAATTGATTAAAGTTACAGCCTATATGCGTTTCACTTCTGGGCACAGGCCTTCACTCATTTCTGAGAGGGCTTTAGGGCAAGGAATTATCACACACGTCTTCGAAATATTTTTTTCTTATTTCACAGACATGCAGGTTTCCTCACGATGTTTTCCTTCAGCGCAGAGCACGTGGTAAATCAGAACTTAAAATTGCAATTAAAATTTCATTGGTGCCGGGTACCGAACACGGTTACCGTCTACCCGGTTGCTGTGTACTGTGTGGCGTTTTGTTAAATTTACAGCAAGCGCTAAACATCTGAGCTACCATGGCTCCATTCGGTTAAATTGATTGGTCTTATCTAAGTTCACTAGAGGGTGTATGTATTTTATACTATTAAGTATTCTATATACTAAAGACCTTTCAAAAACCGACTTGTTTTGAAGGCAGGAAGTCATCAAGCCTGTGTGCGAGACTATTGGTAATTACTCCCAAAACCATTACGTAGACGCGGTTCTAAAGAAAACTCCAATCTGTTGTTCATTAATAGAGTGATATCGCCATTTTTGAAGAATGACAGTATTGCACTTCTGCTCCACCCATGCCTCGCATTGAACTGATTCTAAAGGACTTTAAATATAGGTTTACCACACGCTTGCAGATACTATGCTGTAATTCTTTTCTCATCCAGGACAGTAGAGCTGGTGTTAACGAGCCAAATCTTACTCTGAATACTATTTATACCTAAAGGTTTCAAGAAACTTTTTTGTATATTTTATGGCCTTTAGTACATTCTACTCTGTTAATAAACTACCGGGAAAAGATCAATAATACACACAATGTTAATTATTCATCTAAGTTTATTTAATCACCTTCAAAGTATGCTCCTTCAGAAATGATACAATTTCTCCAACGAATAATCTAATCATCAAAACATTTTTTAAACACTTTTTCTGGCATTTAGTTCAGTTCTCGCTGCGAATTCTCCTTTATGTTTTCTATCGAATGTAAATGGGTGCCACGAAGCCATATCATGTGAATAAAGTGGTTGCTCAATGGTATTTGTTTAGTTTTTGGTCAAAAATTCGTTCACAATAATCTCACGCATTATCATGGTGCAAAAATTTTCTTTCCATAAATCTGGCCTTTTTCGTCTAATTTGCTCTTTTAAACGCCGCATAACGCTCAAACAATATTCTTTATTTATCGTTCGACCTCCCGCCAAGAAGTCCGAGTACACGACACCACGATAGTAAGAGAAAACAGTTAACATGACTTTGACTTTGGCGTGTTTTTTCGGTTTCGGTTCAGTTGGAAGGCGCTACTCCGAAGCTTGTTGACTAGTTTGCATGTCAAACTCGTAAACACCAACGTCTCGTCGCTAATAACAATGCGTTTCATTAAATTTGGGTTGGAATTGGCTCGTTCTAGCATGTCTTCAGCGACTCTTATGCGATTGAGTTTTTGGAGAAAATTCCGCTCTTTTGGGACTAGCCAAGCGGCAATATGTTTCATACTCAAGTAATTATTTAAAATGGTACGGGTCGACTCGTGAGACACAGAAAGTTTGGCAGCTATCTCTCTCAAACTTAAATGACGGTTTTCAGTCACTTTTTGCTTCACTTTTGCTATATTAACTTCAGTTGCAGAAGTTAATGGCCTACCAGAGCGAGGCAAATCTTCCATCACATCTCTACCGTTTCTGAACGCTTTGTACCACTTATAAGCACGTGTTTTCAATGAAGTCGATTCACCGTAAACCTTCTGTAACATTTTTAGTGCCTTCAAACTCGAAATTCCATTAGCGATGCAAAATTTAAGACAAACTCTTAGTTCGATGTTTATGTCCATTATGAAATTCGCAACACACACTAGATATTATATAACTAAAACAACACTGTATTTAATCTAAATAACAGATGTAACTCAAATTACGCTCCAAAATAGAAAATAGTTGTGTCAATCTAACAACAACATTAAAAAAAATTTAATTTGGAACCAAAAACAAGTCATGCAAGCAGGCATACTCCTGTTGTAAACTTACTATTATCTTCTTTAGAAACGCAATGGAAATAACATTCCCTCTCTGCCTTTAAATGTATGTTTTCGCTGTGATATTGCGCAAATGCTTTTAAAATAAGAATTTCGCTACTCTTTTCCCTACTCATTTTAACTGCTTACCGCCCTAAACCATATTATGGCTGATAGTTTGTAGTAACGAGGCAACCAAGCACTGTAACAAAATTGTACAATGTCGGCAGTTTCATTTTTAATGAGAACAACCTGTTTATACTTTCCTACAAAGGCAATTATATAATGTGAACTAATGAACCTATTATCTATACTAGTGCCGCCCCCTTCCACTACTGAATGTTTTTCTACCATTTGTTATTATGCTGCTAGAACTAATAAAGGAGATTATTCAGCGGTGAAACTGATCAGAGTTACATCATTACGCACGTATTACGGTATGGTCGATATGTAATTGCGCTATGCTGAATGTGCGTTGAGATGAACAATCGAAAAGCAAGTTGAACATCCGCACTCACATTAACCACAACATTATCATCATCATCATTAACCTATCAAAAGTCCACTGCTGAAGACTTGCCATACTCGTAGCTGCCACTCTTGGCAGGTGGGTTTATAACCCAAGTAGTGGTAGAGACAGAATATCTACAACTCCCTATATCGTCCCGTAGGTGTAAGAAGAGATTACAAGGGTAAACAAACTAGAAGATATCCTGCACCGTCTTTCTAATAATATCTTGAAAATAAAAATACTGCGGAAGTTTACAAGTAAGCTGAGAATGCTTGTTTGAGACGTGACACATATATTTCAGGGATGGCCCAATATAAATTAATAGAAAAAATTTCACCTTTAAGGACAGGAATATGGGGTACGAAATTTTAATGCAGTATTTAGACAACATTAAAATTGTAATATTTCACATAGTCCAATTAAAAGAATTAAAAATTTAACTATTAGCAAAAAGTAATAGTCGACACATATGAATATTTTAACCCTGATAGGTTTTTATATGGCATGAACGTGACAATCGAGCACACATTTCACATGATGGTAAGTGGAATACTGTGGCCCGTAGACATCTACATTTATCCACCATTAAGATTTAAAATGCAGATACGTTATCACCCTTGAGGTCTAAGATGGAATGTCTTAAAATACGTAGTAGAGCCACGCTGCAGCTATATTGTGGTTGGTTGTAGAACGAATAGGTCGGCTCGACCGAGGAAGGAACACGCCCTCACAGAATACCAGCATCAAATTGAAGCTTAATACTGCTCTGTTTCTTATGGTGAGTGTAGAGATCCGGAGAACCGTTTTACTGAAAGCGAGGAATTCCATCTTAGTTCTCAGAGGTACAACGCATCCAAGTTTTAATACTTAATTGAGGATAATTTCTATGCGCCATATCATCCACTTGCCATCGGGTGGCTGTGTGCTCGTTTGTCACCCTTATTCTATAAAAATAGGGTACCCGGCTCCCTACACCCACCATTCGAAGCATACAGCAAATAGCTGCCATTTTACGCTGGTATTTTATGGGAGCGTGGTCCTTCTCCCTGTCGAGCCGAAGCAACTACAACTTTATTATTGCTGCAGCATGGCTCAGCCATGTAGAAAAGTTTTATTAAGTGCAGTCACTTATGACTCACTTATGACTCAGATTTTTTTGAATTTAAAAAACACAAACGAACCGTAATTAATAATTGTGATGGTGGCGTAGACGAATCCATCATCCCGTGAATTTTGTAAGAGGCGACAACGAAAAATACCAGGAAAATATAATGGCTATAGATAGCGGTATCACCATCTTGTTTACGCCAGACGTAAAATACCGGCGGCCGAAAACAGCGTCGATAACGTCTGCTGCTACGTTCCCCAACGCGCCTGCCAATCCTGATTAAGATTAATCCTCCTTATAAGCCTTTTTGGACTATACACTAAACGCAAAATATTACTGTGGATAGTTTTAGAGAAAATCGCTTGTGCCAGACAGATCCGACTATCCAACTACGTAAGTTCTGTTCATCGCTAATATTAGCACGGATACAAAAATACTTAACATAAAACAACTTTGAAGTAGGTAAGTACATAAGATTGATAACGAATAGAATATTTTTATATTTTTTCTGTGTTAAATTCAATTTCATAAAATAGTTAATATTACAACGATTCAAACTTCAAACCTATCTCACATAACGGGTACTAATACTAAGGGTCCTTTTCAAATATTTCTGTTCAAACATCATTTATACTCATCGAGATACTATGTACTTTATACTACATCAAAGGACACAGACCGCTTATATTTGATACGGCTCTTACTTGCAAAAAGCCCACTGATAGATTTATTTTCACCAATCACTGCCACTGCTTAATTTGCTTATTTATCTTAGATTTTCTCCTGTATCTGAAACAACAAAAGCGAAAAAAAAAGAAGCGTGTGTTGTTGTACACTTGTTCAAGAATAGCTTCATTAACATTGTCTCTAAAGGGATACCTATTGTGACGGCCCAATATTATTATTAATAATTAAATTCAATATAAAGGGGCGTCAAAAATAGTCTTAAAAGATATATATTAAACAATAAAATTACATTAATAACCATAAAGTTAATATAAATACATTTCAGACATTAGACCAATAACATAGTACATTAAAGGCAAAATATTGTCTTCCATAATAAATAAATTTATTAAAAACTTGAAAAAATATTTAAAATAAGATAATTAATAGAAATACAAGTCGAAAATATTATAAAAATAAAGATAAATAACATTTATAAGTTAATTAGAAAATTTGTTGAAAATTGTCTAAGTCGTGGAAGGAGTTCATGTATAAAAGAAAATTTTCCTAAGTTATGGAAGGTGTTCATGTATAGATGTCTTGTATAGATGAGCTGCCGGAGATACATACCTGCAGTTGTACATATATATAGGGTGGTCGGGAGCCCGACTGCCTGAAGTACTGTAGCACAATGACTAGTCCTATATTAGGGACTTATGATAATAAACTCAATGATACAAAAGCAATACTATAGAAGGTCTCTATGATGAATATGCATTACAATAGTAGGGTCGTGGGTTCGAACCCTATATATTAATGACTTATGAAAGTAAGGTCTATGATACAAAAGCAATACTATAGAAGGTCTCTATGATTAATATGCATTACAATAGTAGTGTCGTGGGTCTGAATCCTATATATGAATGACTTTTGAAAGTAAAGACTATGACACAAAAGCAATACTATAGAAGGTATCTATGATTAATATGCATTACAATAGTAGGGTCGTGGGTTCGAATCCTATATATGAATGACTTATGAAAGTAAGGTCTATGATACAAAAGCAATACTATAGAAGGTCTCTATGATGAATATGCATTACAATAGTAGGGTCGTGGGTTCGAACCATATATATTAATGACTTATGAAAGTAAGGTCTATGATACAAAAGCAATATTATAGAAGGTCTCCTTGATGCATAAGCATTGTATGGGGTGGTCGGGTGACCGACTGCTCCTAGTACTGTAGCAAAATGACTAGTCCTTATTAGGGACTTGAAAAGGAATATTATAGTGGCGTGTATGATGCTTCACGAGCAATTGGTCCGAGGTAAACTTGGGCTCGCTAACCGATATGTCCTAGACATATCATCTTAGTGCTGATGGTAAGCGGATTTGTTGTAGCAATACGGCTTTCCCGTGGACATCGCACACCCATACCGTTTGTGGGCGACGTCGTAGCGCATAGCGATGCGTCGCCTATCTTTCGGATTGGGATGAGTGTGTTTGGTAGCACTTTTAAGTGTAACAGGCATACTCAACTTCATGTCTTAGTGCATCAGCGCTATGATACGTGGAGTTTTGTTCATTGGCGTCTTAGTAGCGTACTACTATGATACGTTGGTGCAGTTTTATATAACAACAATCTTAGTGCCGGTGGTAAGCGGGTTTGTTGTAGCAATACGGCTTTCCCGTGGACATCGCACACCCATACCGTTTGTGGGCGGCGTAGTAGCGCATAGCGATGCATCGTCTATCTTTCGGATTGGGATGATGAGTGTGTTTGGTAGCACTTTTAAGTGTAACAGGCATACTCAACTTCATGTCTTAGTGCATCAGCGCTATAATACGTGGAGTTTTGTTCATTGGCGTCTTAGTAGCGTACTACTATGATACGTTGGTGATATTTTTTATATAACAACAATAAAAACTTTGTTACCAAAATCGATAGGGGTCATGTGGGTGTGTTGTGAGGGTGCGCCATCCGTATGATAGTTGCATTGATGCTTACTGCTACTTGCGGTATTGCGTCTTGTGATGGATCTGCGGGTGTGCTGCGCCTGATTCGACGCATTCTTGTGGTTCTGGTCGATGGAGGTAAACAAATAACATCTTAGTGCCGGTGGTAAGCGGGTTTGTTGTAGCAATACGGCTTTCCCGTGGACATCGCACACCCATACCGTTTGTGGGCGACGTCGTAGCGCATAGCGATGCGTCGTCTATATTTCGGATTGGGATGATGAGTGTGTTTGGTAGTACTTTTAAGTGTAACAGGCATACTCAACTTCATGTCTTAGTGCATTAGCGCTATGATACGTGGAGTTTTGTTCATTGGCGTCTTAGTAGCGTGCTACTATGATACGTTGGTGATATTTTTTATATAACAACAATACAAACTTTGTTACCAAAGTCGATAGGGATCATGTGGGTGTGTTGTGAGGGGGCGCCATCCGTATGATAGTTGCATTCATGCTTACTGCTCCTTGCGGTATTACGTCTTGTGATGGATCTGCGGGTGTGCTGCGCCTGATTCGACGCTCTCTTGTGGTTCTGGTCGATGGAGGTATGCGGGTGGTGATGTCTGCTGGGATGCATGGGGGACCTTGGAATGGTGTAAGTCCGACGATATCCCACGACGGGACCCCATTCCCTTGAGGTGAGCGGTAGACTCATGACACGCTCTGCGGCCAGTAGCCGTGCTGATCATGCAATTGGTGGTGATGCCATACACTTACATCACGTCTGCAGGAGCGGCGGTCTGGCAGGTGGTGGCGCTCGCGGAGGGTTTACGGCCAGTGTGCCTATTTGCCTAAACCGTGTGACGTACATTCACTGGATTCGTTCGTATTCTGTTTGGCGTTTACACGCATTGACATGCGCGACTTCGGTCGATGTTTGTGCTTACGCACTAGCAAGGGGCCAAGCCTCTTTTACTGGTTCGCCAGTTATTTTGCTGTGAACTACGGTCCAGTTCCCGAATTAGCTTTCCCGTCGGGGGGGAGTGCATCAAAATGGTTGGCGCTCACCGTGCACGGCGTGTGTGGAGCCGTGTGCCTCCCCTACATTTTTTAATATATGTAGGAGAGCGAAGCCCTTGTATCGGGTATTTTTTATAAATATATTTTGAGCCTTTTCCGAGCGGGAAGGAATAAATAATATTAAATTAATAATGTAAACCTGATACGAGTGGAATTGGGACGTTTTATGTCTTAACCTTTCTCGAGCCCTGTCTTCGTGAACGGGGTTCACTTAGCTTATAAGGCACTACCAACAGCTTTCAATTGCTCTAGCGAATATTCATTCCTCCAAAAAACACCTAAAAGATCTAAGTTACTAAACAAACACAACGTAAATAAGGGTCCTAACCAAGTCGATCACGCCAAAATATTACAAACGGCCTATTATTAAACCTTTAGAAAGATCATTTAGAAAGATCAAAACATATTTTATTTATCCTAGTTACATATATATAATTTTTATTATAAAGGGGAATTAATTATATTTAATCTAATATATTTATTGTTGTGAGAGAGGGGGGAAGCGTTACACTATCTATCTATTGAAGTTATAAATTTACAAGATAAAAAGTGGAATTAGCATTATTCAACTTTATTTTTTGGAATTATATGAAAAGAATAAAATTAAAAATAAGCCTTTTATATTGAATTCGTTTGGAAAACATATTTTACAGATTTTGTGTTATACTTCACAGAGTAAGCACAGTTAAATAAAAAAGTAATACAAATACGTATCCTTAAGTTAAGAAATAGTCGTCTCATACGTTCGCCATATTTGTAGGCCTCCCCCATAGTTTTACTAATAGGGTGGATTTTAAACATAATTGCCACGCTTGGCACGCGGGTGGGCAATCGTTATTTTTTGAATTTACTCCTTAAGAACCTTATGTGACCCGCGGTGCACAAATACGATGGTGACCGAAATCGAATCCAAGAAAGTGGAATCGTTATTTTGCCCCTCTGCCCGACTCATTCGCGCAATTAATTTAATAGTTAAGTTTTTGTTAATAAAATTACTTACTATTTAAATGTTAAAAAATATTTGTTCATTTTTTATGTAAACACAAAGATTTAGTTGATATTGTTATGTGTGTGTAATTTTCAACGATTTGTGATTGTAAATATAATTTATTTTCTTCAATATAAACTAATAACATGACCCTATGCGATAAAAATATCATTTTTTTATCTCATTAAGAATATTTTAGAACAATTTAGAATGTTTTTACAGCTTCTTAAGCAGTAAACTACAGTCGCGCGTCGGAGCTAAGACGCACCATTTATTATTAAGAGTATTTGACCTCTTAACATGAAAATGTTGCTGTTTATTTTATGTTTCAGTTTTCCTTTGTCGCCTCATGACACTCATGTAAGAAAAGTGCAGGTAGATTTTGCCGTAACGGTTCTTTGAACGAAATCATATGAAGAGCTTTTGTCACCATAAATATATCCTCGGTTTTAGATCCTTGCGGGATATTTAGAGACGATGGCAAGAGACCCGACGGTATGACTTTGGTCCCTTGGGAGAGAGGTAAAGCCCTAGTGTGGGATGCTATTTGCGTTGACAATTTGGAGGCCTCTCATCTCAATGGTACCTCTTTTAGAGCCTGGGCAGCATCAGAGGCAGCTGAATTTAGTAAATGGGGCAAATATGAGTCTTTGAAAAATGACTATATATTTGTACCATTTGCTATAGGTACTATCGGTCCGTGGGTTCCACGTACAGTGAAGTTCCTAAAGGAACTATATCCGCGACTGGAGTAGAACTTTTTGACTATTTAAATTTTTAGTTTTAGTTTTCCTATATTAGGTTCTTTTTTTGTTGTGTGTAATAAATATTAATTGTAATTATTTTAAAAATATTGAATCTTGTTTTTCAAAATTAGTCATTTGTTTATTGATTAGCGTTATATGTCATCGCATTTGACAATGACGAATTAAAGGCGATTGAGAAAGATGATGACACTCAATCTATGACTGAATTAGCGGCATTTTATACAGCCGTTGGCATCCAAACAATATTGGTCCATTGGCATCAAGTTGGCAAGGTAAAATAGCTTGAAAAAAGAGTGCCAGCACGTCTCGACACGAAGTACGCGTTGAGACGTGCCTTGCGTTGCTCAACAGGCACACAAACGAAAGAAAATTGAATCGCATTATTACCTGCAACAAAAATTGTATTTTGTTTCACAATTACAAGCACTCAGCAAGTTGCTTGGTCTGAGCGGTCGCCTTTTCGGAGCGACTCCAAAATCTCTGTATACGATTCACATTTGGCTTCATAAATATGATCATCTATCGGAATACCGCACTAGGCTCAAGTGGCTCCCAATCTGTCTACATCGAAATACACATATACTTTCTGCGCTCAACTGCGTCTTGTTAAATGTATCAAGTCTTTCTTATCTTTTTTTTAATAAGATAGGGTGACAAACGAGCACACAGTCCACCTGATGGTAAGTGATTACTGCGGCCCGTAGACATCCACAACTATCCTTGATTATAGATGAAAATGCAGAAGCGTTATCACCCATGAGGACTAAAATGGAATGCCTGGTTTCCAGCAAAATGGGTCTCCGGTTCTCTACACTCACCATACGAAAAACAGCAGCATTAAGCTATTATTTCACGCTGGTATTCTGTGAGACCGTGGTCCCTCCCCGGTCGAGCCGACCTTTTCGTGCTACAACTATACTTCTAATATAACTGCAGCATGGCTCTACCACGTATAAAATCTCTAATCTAAAAGAACGCTTCTTTTAGATTAG
Source organism: Parnassius apollo (assembly GCA_907164705.1). Taxonomy (NCBI): domain Eukaryota; kingdom Metazoa; phylum Arthropoda; class Insecta; order Lepidoptera; family Papilionidae; genus Parnassius; species Parnassius apollo. The sequence continues at coordinate 307,426 of CAJQZP010000373.1, forward strand.
AGATTTTATTTTTATATATTTTAGATTAGAGTTTTTTTCTTTCTTTTAAGTTCTTAGCTCTTTTCACGATTTTTCCTAACGGTCCAGAGAAAATCTTTCTCTCCAATGTCCTGTGCACTCGTCGACATTTTATGATAAATATTTTGCTGTTCTTAGAGGAAGACTCTGGAACTTCTTACCACAGTCAATTAAAAGTGCTCAATCGTTTAATGTTTTTTAAGAAACGGAGTAAGGAACACTATCTGTCTCTCTAACTCCTCTGTCTTCCTCCTCTTTTTAATGATCACTGATCTACCTAAAGTGTGTTGTCATTTTAGTACTTAAGTTTGTATTTTTTTTTAAATTAAGTGCACCCTACCCGTTAATCTTATCTTTATTTTCATTAATTTCTTCATCTGGGTTGTCTGGAAGAGGTTGCTATGTAGCAATAAGAACGCCTTTTGTTTTTCCCTCATTGTTTGTTAATTTTTTGTTATATTTATCTTTCATTGGTGTACAATAAAGAGTATAGTATTGTATTATTATATTAATTATGGGGACAATTTTAAAACTATCAGTTTGTATTAAATAATTTTATGCTTTTTGATAGATCATTAAAACAACAAGACTTTTGTTATGTACAGATAATCGGGTTACAGAAGAATTCAATCTCGTGATATCTCACTCTTATATAGCTTATAGCTCTTTTGTGGAATCACTTCGCAACTGCGTTGTTTTTTTATAATGATGGTATTTCGTAACCTAAATGGGACATAAGTTTAAGAAAAGGCATCGGTTTATAATCAACAGCGATACATTTACATACAAAACCAAGCCATCAACGATTCTCACCAGAGTGAAGCAATCGCACTATAGCAACACTTACGACCTGTGTCATAGTTCGTAAATCGCAGTTAATGGCTTGTGGAATATTAAAGACAATGTTACGTTTATAAAGCCGCAAGAAACACTTTACAACAAACGATTTTACTATCCTCTACTTTTTAATACAATATGTTGTTATGTTACCCTCACCTTACAATATACATGTACTATACGTATAAATAAAATTTAAGTGTCTATCTGTAATATCGAAAAAATTAGTTTTTATTGAGTTCAGGGGGTAATTTACATGTTATTAGACATAAATAAACTTTTTTATCAATATTTCTCTGTCTGTCGGTCTTGTCTGTGCAGGTAGTTTTCGGAATTGCTGAACACTGACCAAACAAATGGTTCTTTAATGAATATTCGATACACCTACTTTAAAAATAAATAAAAATTAAGTAAAACGTTTTAGGTTTGATATTTTAACGAAAAAGGGTCTTAAGGCTTCCGTCTAGCCTAGTTTCGTCTAGTTTTACATTTCCAGCCATTAGAGGGGGCGCTCTCCCCCGTGCATAAATACGTTCGAGATCGCACGTGAAGTTGCTCTATTTCATTAAATATATAACTTATTAATATTTTTCCAAAAATATTCCTTTTACTTTTGTTGTGGTAGTATAATTTTTTACCCTTTTATACTTCATAAATGTCGTTTTAGTCATATTTATACGGGTTGTAAGTTTAAAAAGGGTAAATACAACCGAAGGAAAAAAAATACTGCTTCTTGTTTTCATTCATATTTATTTGATATTTCAAGACATTTCAACATTTCAAGCACAACGTTGAAATAAAGCCTTTTCTGGTCTCACCGATGCATTTCAAATTTGAAAATCTACATCCAAATGATTCATGACTGTGATCAGCAACTAGCAGAGAAAGTAAAAAGTATCGTATAGAGACAATTCTACGTCCCTCTAAATCAAAATCCTCTTTTATACTACACATTTTTTCACGTTCTACATTGAAGTCGAAGCAATCACCCTTTTCACGTGCGGACGGCTGGCGCTAAAATAAAAAAAAATAATAGCTTTGTTTAACATTTCTACGATTCAAATTTTATGAGCCCATGTTTATCATTTTTGAATTACCTTAGTTTTAACTTTTCTAAAAGGCAGTCCACCGGTGGCTTTTCGTTTTCGCCCCTTTTTATTAACCTAAAATGAATATTATTATTAGCTTTTTTAAATAGGAAAACTGCAAGTATTTATTTGTGTACATAAATAAAGGAAGGAATAACAATTTTAAAACAAATGCGATATTGTAAATTATATTAAACATGTACAACATGTGTTTTATGCACGATAATTGGCTAATTGCTACTCAAAAATAACTGTATATGTACCGAGTTTTCATTTTGGGGTTTATTTGCTACATCTTGTCCTTTTGTTTCCTTAAAACCATTAGTTGGTATTAAAATACTTTTAGAAGAATATTGAGGTTTGTTCTCCTGATCACTAAAACGAAAAGTATTATATGTATTGTATATGAAAGTATTAAAGTTAATATGGCATTAACGTATATATTTTAATCAAAAAAGGTAACAACAGAAAATGTTACCATGGCATAATATCATTTACTGGAGGGCAAGTGTTGCTAATATTTGACATCGGTTGACGATCGGTAGACGCAGTGGCACTGACATTACTGAAAAGAATAAAGGTCACGTATAAATTACTGACAATCCAAACAAAATAAAAATAATATTATTTTAATGAATTCTATTATAATAGAGACGGACCTTGCATTTTTCGGGATAAATTAAACACACACGTACAGACATAAAGACAGATAAGAATATTTCCAAACAATTGCTCGTCATCAATATCGATAGTAATGAGCAAATATAAGCGTCCGTATCGCAAGAAATGTAAACGTTCTTACTAGATTAGAAAACAAAGCGTCTTATCGCAGTACCATAACCCTACTAATCACTATCCTAATTACAATAAATATAACAATAGGTAAGCGTCTTTTACGCGGAAACGTTCACAGGGCACGCGTCACCTGCGCTACCTGCGCTGCCCGCTCGCCGACAGTTCTCTAAGTAGCTAAGTATAGATTGTATTATTATATAAGTATGATGCTAGTTTCTAAAATTTAAATAAATCCGTAAATAATAACGTCTAATTGAAATGTAATTGCTTCATGAAACGAAAATGTGAAAACATATTTGTGTTTTTTTTTTTTAGGATAGGGCACAGAGTCCACCTGATGGTAAGTGGTTGCTGTGGCCCATAGATATCTACATCTATCCTCGATTACGAATCAAAATGCAGATGCGTTGTCACCCGTGAAGACTAAGATAGAATGCCTCGTTTCCAGTAAATGGGTCTCCGGTTCTCTACACTCACCATACGAAATACAGCAGCGTTAAGCTACTCTTTCACGCTGGTATTCTGTGAAAGCGTGGTCCTTCCCCGGTCGAGCCGACCCATTCGTGCTACAAATATACATCTAATACAACTACAGCATGGCTCTACCACGTATATAAACGTCGCCTTTGTAGCAGCACGTTGTACATATGTATAGATAATGCAATTAATAATATCTCAAATTACACTTGTTAACTATAGTTATATCAATATTATTCACCTATACCTAGGTAGTATTCAACATACCTGCTTAGTCTGTTTCTTTTCATCACTTCAACTCTTGCTTTACATTTCTTTATACTGACACAAGGATATTTCCTCTTTTTTCCATCCATCTTTTTCCGTTTATTTCTTTTGGTTGTAAATTGAAATTCACGAAATAGAAGTCAAAGTCAATTATTAATCTAACACACTAATACTAATATAAACACTAATACACTTACACACTAAAAACTAGAACTAATATGTACAATTAAATAAAAATAATATATATTTATGTAGAGCAAATTTCACGATATGCTCCTGTCAGTCCATAAGCGCTGCGCGAGTGAAAGAGATCAACCGTGCGAGCGAGAGGTAAAATAACGTTGAACAACACAGCCCACGTCTGAAGGCCGAGAAATCCCAGCGGAACTGAGAGAACTTTCACGCGTTTCTAGTTTATAAATGGTATATAGGTAAAAGGTACGAAAATATAATTTTTTTTTAATTTTATTTATTTCTAATTTACTTGAAAATAGTTATACTTTATGTAGTTTTAAGTACGACTTTGCCACATTTATACTTCTAATAGAAAAAAAGTAGATATTTGCAGAAAAAAAATTCATGAAATTACAACTTTTTAAGCCCTTCAAATAAGAAAATTAAAGCATTTATAAAAAAATGACCAGATCAGATTATTGTAGACAATATTTAAATAAATGTGATCTCAATACTTTTCTTTATATTGTTATAGTTTGTACATAGCAGACTTTAATAAGACCTTTTACGCATGTAACCTAAACATAGGTATGTTTAACGCCTAATAGAGCTACTAATTTAAACACCAAAATAAAATTAAAAAATAGTTTCCAAAATATCAAATCCTACACTTTTAATAAATTTAAAATATGTTTTACTTTTTCTTTTTTAAATACAATAAAAAAAATATTTGATTTGCTGTAAATTTTGCGGGAACACAAATTTTTACAAGACCGGGGCCTTAAACTATGTATATCTTTTATCTCTTAAAGTTTTGGAGAAAAAACGATTTTTAATTTTTTTTTACCTTGAAATTGCGAATCGTGTTCTTGGGGAACAAATCAAATTTTTCTTTAATAAGCTAACTCATCTGTAAAGTGAATGTAGTCTCTGTTTATAATATTATTATGTCTTTGCGAAGCTCTATACTTAATGTACAAAGTGCAGATATAAGCTCTTAAAAACTTTTCTTTAATAATTCTATCTTGTGTATGTACAAAAATTAAGTTTTAAAATTTAGTGCTACTAAACATTGTACTGCGAATAAAGTTACAAAAAACATAAAAGAGTGACAATAATTAAAATTAGTTTCTTAAAAATGTTCAACCGTGTATTGGCGGTGTAAGAATATCCACTATCCCATATCATCCTGTGGGTGACAGAGGGAAACAAATAGTCTTACCAATAACATTTAAATAACAAGTCTTTACATATGAAATTGGCGTTTTGTACGGGAGGAATATAAAGACATTTTTTTATAAAATATATTTAATTAATCAAAGTATGAACCGTTGTTATCTATGCTAGTTCATTGATCCCTTTACTAAAAAAAACATGGGGGCGAGAATCAGTAAACTCTTTGAAGGCATTTTAAACTGCCGCATCGGAGATGAATGTTTTTCCTAGTAAGAAGTCCAAATTCCGGACAAAATGGTAATCTGTTATAACAAGGTCCGGGGTGTACGGTGGATGTCGCAAACACTCCAATTGTAGCTCATTTAACTTAGTGGTTGTTTGTTGTGCAATGTGTGGTCTTGCGTTGTCGTGAAGCAGCAGTGGCCTACAGCGATCGACCAATCTCGGTTATTTAGCAGCTAGTTTTTCCTTCATGGTTTGCAGTTGCTGACAATAGATATCCGCCGTAATCGTTTGAGCAGATTTTAAAAAGCTGTAGTGAACGACACCGGTGCTAGTCACCAAAAACTCACAAGTAACTTTTTCTGAGTCAATTTTCGCTTAGGGCAGGATTTGGTTGGGTCTCCATGGTTCGGCCATTGCGACGAGCGCTTCCGACTATTGCATAGTATCCACTTTTCATCACAAGTAATGATTCGGTTTAAAATCCCTTTATTTTTGTGTCGGTTGAGCAAAGTAACACAGCAGTCGTCGCGTATTTGCAAGTTCGATTCAATCAATTCATGAGGTACCCATCGTTGAAGTTTTTTACTTTCCCGATTTGCTTCAAGTGGATTAATACAGTTTTATCACTCACCCCTTCAGTTATCTCTGAAGTGCATTGTGACGGATCCTCTTCCATAATAGCCTTTAATTCTTCATTTTTCACTTTGTTTTCCGGCCGTCCACTGGGTTGGTTCTGAAGGTCGAAAATTTTTGAACGAAAACGTTGAAACCAAAAACGTACCGTGTTTTCTTTTGCGACACCAGTCACCAAACGTATCAGCTAAATGAATTTATAAATTTGAATTTGGAATTCTTAACCAAAGAGGTCGTCACTCCATCTAGTGAGGGGGTCACCCAAAACTACGCCTACCGGTACTAGGCTGCCATTCGAGAACCTTTCTTCCCCATCGGTTATCGGTTCTTCGAGCTATATGGCCAGCCCATTGCCAGTTCAGCTTAGGTACTAATCCGTTGGGCTATGTCGGTCCCTATGAAATTGTTAATTGCAATTTTAAGTGCTGATATACCACGTGCTCGGCGGTGAAGGAAAACATCGTGAGGAAACCTACATGTCTGAGAAATAAGAAAAAAAATATTTCGAAGACATGTGAAGTCCGCCAACACGTATTGGGGCAGCGCGGTGAACACTTCCTTGCCCTAAAACCCTCTCAGAAAGGAGGGGAAGCCTTTGCTCAGCATTGTGTCACTGGTCACTGATAAGACATGCAGGAAGTCGATGGATGCAGGTGGCACAGAACCGTGCTTTGTGGCATTACTCGGGGGAGGCCTATGTTCAGAATTGGACTTGTGAAGGGCTGTAATGATGAACCAAAGAGGAGATATTTCAGATCAAAGTGGTTAGTATGACAAAACGCTAATTTCATATGTAAGGACTCAATATTTTTCCGGACCGATATGAATTAGGGACCTTCAAGAAAAGGGACTATTCCTTTCTTAAATACTGGCAACGTATCTGCCATTCCTCTGGTGTTGCAGTTGTTCGTAGGCAGCGGTAATTACTTACAATCAGGTGAACCGTATGCTCGTTTGCTCCCCCACCCTTAAAAAAACATTTTTTGTTTTGTATGTTTTACCTTGCGAAAGTAGCAGTCGATGATTTCCAAATTTATTCAAAAGTTGTCGTCGTGATCGAAACTGACAAGGAGGATAATATGCAATCGACGCAGAGACCGCACTATATTTTATAACAAACTGATGCGTCTATTGGGGATGATGCGATTTCTGATTTGCACGACTTGGCCGATTAAGATCATATTTACACAGTATATATTTGTTTCGTCGAGACAGTGGTTCTGAAAAATGCTGGGATCCGATAGGTGGCACTGTCGTTAAGTTATTATCAAATGTATCGCTCCGGATAAAATAAGGCAGGGGGGAAATGAAACAGAAGACACGCAGCAGCATCATTCTAATAACCAATCAAAAATTATAAAAACTTGCGATTGTCAACCCGCTTGTCTGGTGAGCCATGGTAGCTCAGATGATTAACGCTCGCTGTAAATATAACAGAACGCGAGTAACCCGGGTTCGATCCCCGCCGGCGCCAATGAAATTGTTAATTGCAATTTTAAGTACTGATATACCACGTGCTCGGCGATAAAGGAAAACATCGTGAGGAAACCTGCATGTCTGAGGAATAAGAAAAAAAATATTTCGAAGACATGTGAAATTCGCCAACACGTATTGAGGCAGCGCGGTGAACACTTCCTTGCCCTAAAACCCTCTCAGAAATGAGGGGAAGCCTGTGCTCAGCATTGGGACGTATGTATGCTGTAACTTTACTTTTTACTTTTGTCTGGCAAATATGAGTCCATCTTAAGAGGAAGGCCTATGTCCAACAGTGGACTTTTGATGGGCTCTAATAACTATAATATACAGGAAAGAGCAGAACATCTGCCGACCAGATAGTATACTGTAATTGATTAAATGACGACATTCGCTTCGTTGACGAGTGAACATAAACATGTTTTTGTCTCTGCAAGTAAAAAGTAAATTGATATAAAGGAAAGAGCAGAATGTATGCCGGGCCTGGTAGGTAGCATTGTAATTAAGTCACTGACGATATTCGGTTCGGTGACAAATGAACGTGTACGTGCTTTGTTTTCTGCCTTTTGATTCTGCAACCAAACAAGATGCCTGTATATACACTCACTAAGCTACAAAACGGGAGACAGAGTTGTCTTTTCATATCCCCGAACGTTGTAGCCCATGTTAAGATGTAGGTTATAATATAGTACAAACAAAGTTACACTCGGTGGGAACGGCTTAGTTTCAATGTTTGGGGATTAAATTATGCTGCAGTTAATGTTTCATATTCACTTGACGAATATTGTAATGTTCAGGAACATATTATTTAAAGGTTCATTCGAGCACATCACATTATTTATTTATAATGCAAAGCTGGAATGTTTTATTTGTTTGTTATAAATATAAATATATAAATAAAACTAACACACGTGCACACTTTCGAAGTATAAATTTTTTTACGTATGTAAATGAAAAAAGTATTTTATTTTATATTTTTCATAAGTAGGATAAGTATAAGTAAGGCTTAAAAAACCTCATAAGAAAACGTGAAGTTTTTTTTTATTAAATACCGTACCAAACTCCACTACGTTGATAAAGTAGTTTCACTTCAATAAAGACAATCAAACACACATTTTACCTGAGGTAAGTGATTGCTGTGGTCCATTTATCCTCAATTAATAATCAAAATTCTTATGCGTTGTTACCTCTGAGAACTAAGGTGGAAGGCCTCGTTTCCACTAAAAAGGGTCTTCGGCTCTCTACACTCATCACAGAAAGCGCGGCAGCATTAAGCTGTTATTTTATTATGGTATTCTGAGGATGTAAGATTTAAGTAAGAAGAAAAATAACGCTGTATTAAAATAATTTTGGAGGGGTGGGAGCATGGCCCCATAACTCTCCTCTAAGAACTGCGCCTGAATACACATGATCACATTTACGTCACAAATGATATCCAATAAAACTATAAATCTCAAAGTGTTACACTACAAAAAGTTGAACCATAAGCAACAAATACGATTACCTTTGACATGAGTAATAACTTTTTAGTATCTGCGATATTGTCGAACGATAAAGTCATAAAATAAAAGAATATGAACAGAAAAACGTATTTAAAACGTAGACAGAGAAACCTATAGACAAATTGACGCTTTCTTTTGCATTCCACGAAAAAGATAGATTTATGCATACGTCTTGCATAGAAATGAGACAGAGCGGTGTGATTATTTGTCCCTTTCTCCGTGCCGGTGTTTTTGTTTAGCAAAGTGTAGTTTGCTAAAACTTTAACAGTTCGTAGCGATCTAAGGAGTTTACAAGTTGGTTTAAGTGAGAAAAAGTGTTTTGTGAGCTTAATATTGGTGAATCTTGTTCAGTTCAGTTCTTAGAACAATTAAAAAATTTATCTAAATACGTTTAAAAGCCATAAAGATTATTGTATGACCTAAAACTACGTTATCGTCCTTTCTCACTCTAGGCTAACGCTAATCATTAGTCTATAGGTTTCTCTGTCTACGATTTAGAACCTCTTCACCATGTGTCAAACAAGAGTTTAGGCAATATAGTTTAATATACAATACATTTTTTTTATAGGAAAAGGGTGACAAGCGAGCACACAGTCCACCTGATTGGCTAAGTTTTTGCTGTCGCCCATAGACATACATCTATCCGCGTTTGCGAATCAAAATGAAGATGCGTTGTCGGCCTTGAGGACTAAGATTTAATGCTTTTTTTTTTCAGTAAAAAGGGTCTCCGGTTCTCTACACCCACCATACGAAACACAGCATTAAGCTGCTATTTGACGCTGGTATTCTGTGAGAACGTGGTCCTTCCCCGGTCGAGCCGACCCATTCGTGCTACAACTATACAATTAATACAGCTGCAGCATTGCTCTACCACGTAAAAGTGTTAAAAGTTAAAAGTGTATTAAGTTTATTACGATGTGATTCAAATAGAAGTCATTTTATATGCTAATTTATAAAATCAGCCGTTACTTTAAAGTCATTATATTAAGGATATCAAAAGTAAAAACCAAACAATTAAATTATTCAAACAATTACAAAAAATCCATATATTGTATAGCTTTTGATTTTGAAGTCGGTGCTAAGTTAGAAATTTGAGTTGATAGGAGAAATTAAGCCCTAATTTCAGAAGCTATCAATTTTTGTGGAAATCATTGAATTAAAAGTAAGGATACTTATACTACTACCATCCGAATGTTTGCGTAACACGTTTTCCGTGTTAGAAAACTATAATTAGAACCAATTTTTACCTACGACGTGATCAGCGTCATGAGTGTGGGCTGACTAAAAGATGAATCCTTGTAAGAGCGTAACTGAAGTTGAAAATGAAAGAAAACAAAAACTTTAATTTTCCATAAGTGACATTTATTGCCATAATTATCAACATTAATACAAATATTATCAAAAAAATCATTATTAAAAAGCTCTGTTAATACTCGAAATGCGATCGATTACATTACATTATTGCTTGACATGTAGATTTAAATAAGTATATATGAAAGAAGAAAAAAACAAAGCATATTGTTACGAGCTTAAGGTTCGTGACAATAAAAAATGCCAATTGAATTACCAAAATTTACAATTTTATTAGAGAACACCAATTCAAACTCAGTTCACTTTATTTCGCTCCGAAGCTTCGCTCGTATCGCCAATTCAATACTGTCCTGATCGCGGCTTGCAGCGGCTTTAAATACGCCTTTTTTTACCGAAACATCCAGAATATTCCAGAAAATACGGGCGCCGACCGACCAGGCGCAGAAAGTTCGAGTGTGGGGTTCTAGAAAGCTTAATTCCTCTGTTCGATACTAGATGGCGCTGATGGTAGAAAGTTCAAGATTGACATTTTCTAGGAAGCCCTCCTCGCTCTGGTCCCCGACACTCGATGGCGCTAGTGCCAGGTTCCAAACGTCAACTTAGGCGCGCAACACTGCCCCCTCCTAAGACATGCTCGTCCCGAGCATTATCGGCTCCATAATAACGCGCCAGTCGATCCACATGGACGATCTTAGGAGTACCTCTTGCACCTTTTCGAAACGGCTCCGCAACGTCAAGGGCTGTCCTATCACATGGTGCACCAACATTGTACAGTTTCGATGCTCCTCTACTACGAGTCTGAGGTCCCTTCACAGCCGCACAACTTGTACGTGTGCGACACCAATCCTCGACATCGTCATGATAATGGACCCAGTAAAACTGTTCGTCGGATCTTCAGCAGAGTTCGTTTAACTCCAAGATGGACTCCATTATGGTACAGCAGTAGAACATCCGGCACTTTAGCTTTAGGGACAACCCAACGACAGTTGTCTCATCGACCACTTCCCCATTTACGGCACAGGACTCCATCCCATTGGTCCCAATAGTTTTTCGTGGTCGAGCTCATCGCTGAGATGTCACTCCACTTTGGCTTGGGAGCACCGGCCTTCATCCATTCCAGAATCGGCTTGATGTCCGGATCTTCTTGCTGTGCATGTTGTAAACTGTCCTTCCACTCGTTGCTGAGGTGGTCGGTCCTGAGCATCCTCACAGATACTGCATCCTTACTCTCTTGCATAGAACTATTCCTGCACTTATCAGGATAAGGTCTTCTTGACAATGCATCTGCGTTGCCATTCGATTTCCTGCTGCAGTGTGCGATAGTCTAGTCGTAATCCTGCTGCTACTGGCACTACCCTTTCGAGATCGATCACCTTCCCTTTTTACAAATCGCTTAGGACAGCTGGATCGAAGATGGCCCATTTGCCCACAATCATAGCACCTAGGGTTGTATCCTTTATTGCGGTCGCGAACTGTAGCTGCTGCAACCTGCCTGACACGATGGGAACGGTGATCCTGCCGCACCCACTTCCACCTCCAATGCATGGACCAAGGCATCCTTAAACGACACGTGGTGCCCGAGCCTCACAGCAGCTCCGACTTCCAGGTCGTGGATGCCGTCGATGAATGTCTGCACCAGGTTCCCTTCAATGAGCGCAGGTACAGACCGGTATGCTTTCGGCACCAGCTTCAGGCTGCTGGTCACTTTCTTACCGAGAGCTTTCAACACAGTTAAGGCTTCGCGCAGGCCTAGGGTGAGTGCAGTCATGGCCCGGCTTTTATTCCAGCCGTTCGCCTCCATGACAGCCTCGACCTGGATTTTGTAGGCTGACCAGGAAGAAGTCCCGTCAAACGGCCTCACTTTGAACCCACGTAGCGAAGGTGTTGTAGCTACTACGGGAGCTGTAGTTCCATCCCCAAGTTTGAGTTCGTCTAGTGATTTCTTCATGTCAGCCATCACGTTTTCAACCCGATTTTTACTTGGTTGATTCGTGTTTCAGCTTCCGACAGACGGTTGTCAAGTTGAGCAACCTTATCCTTCACCTCTTATATCTCTTTCCTGAAGGTAGTGTGGATGTCCTTCATGAGTAGCATCTGCTCTTCCTTATTGCGTTTGAGCTGCTCTTCCAAACGACGGACCTGTTCCTCCTGTCGGCGGGCCTGTTCCTCTTGTCCACCCCGCAGCTGCTCTTCCAATCGGCGTGCCTGCTCCACCTGCTGGCGAGCCTGTTCCTCTTGGCGGCGAGCCTGCTCCTCCTGTCGGCGGGCCTGCTCCTCCTGTCAGCGAGCCTGCTCCTGCAGCATCACCATCAGAACACCTAAGTCAGGTGCGGCAGATGTAGGAGCTACTGACGGGCCTGCAGCCGGTGGCTGGCCCTCCGACGTCTGCAGTGTTGCACCACACAATCTTCTTTGGTCCGTCTCCTGTTGGCATTGACTTCGGGTACGGACACCCTCCGTTTCCTCCCTAGGTAAAATCGGCATAATTTTATCCTACTTCTGACACCAATTGTTACGAGCTTAAGGTTCGTGACAATAAAAAACTGCCGATTGAATTACCAAAATTTACACTTTTATTAGAGAACACTAATTAAAACACTAATTATCACACTTAACACTTTAGTTCACTTTATTTCGCTCCGAATCTTCGCTCGTATCGCTAATTCAATACTGCCCCGATCGCGGATTGCAGCGGCTTTAACACCGAAACATCCAGAATATTCCAGTAAATACGGGCGCCGACCGACCAGGCGCAGAAAGTTCGAGTGTCTTCTACAAAGCTTAATTCTTCTGTTCGATACTAGATGGCGCTGTTGGTGGAAAGTTCAAGATTGACATTTTCTAGGAAGCCCTCCTTGCTCTGGTTCCCGATACCAGATGGCGCTAGTGCCAGGTACCAGACGTCAACTTAGGCGCGCAACAATATTAAGTACTGAAACATCGAGATGGATTCATTGCTGCTTAATAATCATCAAAAAAATATTCTCGAAAATGAAAAGAGACCAATGTTCTGCAGTGGAACGCTTTTGTATTGTTATTTTACTTTTTTACATTTTATAAACATGAACATGAAAGAGAAAAAAACATATAAAAGAGAAACACGTTTAAAAAATACACATAAAAGTAGTAAATGAAACAATAAGGAAATGGAAATACATTGAAATACATAATTCTTATCTCTGAAAAAAAAATAGTTCTTAAGTTATTTAAATTAAGTTTATAACTTTTACAATTTAAAATATTATAATATATCAAGTTACAAGTTGATTAATTTAAATAATATCTTAGTACATTTTTCTGTGGCCATCCCAGAATGTAAGGCAATGTAAACAAAATAACTTATTGTACACTTAATTTATTAATCTTTTCAATATATTTTATTAATTGATTTTGTTTACATTGCCTCTTCTCCCTACAAGGAACATTAACACACTATTATGGCAAAAAAACTCGATAACAATTTTAATCATAAGATATACGTAAATGATGTGTGACAAATAATAAATCCGCCGACAATGTTAATGTCGTTTAGTTTACGTTATAAATTATACGAATATATAGCTTTTAAGTGCGCAAGGTAGTATATAAGTAAGAATATATTGTAAGTATATTGAGTCCATTTTTATTGCTACAACCGTAAAAAACATGTCCTTTCCAGTAGTATAAAAGTGTATGGTCCTGTCATAACGACGTGTAAACAAAATGTAAAATGCATTCAAAAACTATATTTATTGTTGGATTATACTCCTATGTTCTACTACTCCGGTTTGCGGCGTAGCGTAAAAAGAGCCAGCCTTTAGTCCTCAAAGTAGACAACGTGTAGCCTTTGAAATCGGCTACATGCGTCGTTGACCGCAGTAGGTACCTAATATCAGGTGGACTGTAAGTTGTGTAAGTTTAATTTATAAGGTTATTTTTAGGATAAAATATCCATAATTTACGCAATAATCGCGTTTTAACATACTTTATTAACTTATTCACAGACAAAGCTTTTCTACCAAATACCCCAAATCCATATTTTTGGTTTAAATATAAAACTTAAAAAAAACACAAAAAGTAAAGCTACCAATTATAAACAAAATGATTCGACTTAACTAGCTATTAAGTGAAAATAACAAATTATATTTTGAAGTCTGTTTTTACTCTTTATGAAAAGTTTTACTTTTTCCCCTTATAAGTAGTTTATCCACCAAAAAAACACAAGTTATAGGGAACAACTACAATGTTGTCTAAATAGTTACCCCCCGGCCACACACTCGTCGAGTGGCATGGGAAGAAACGAAGAAAGGAGGCAGAGACGTGGTGTGGCCACATTACTCGTCATGCCGCAAGCCATGCTCCCCATCATGCCATCGCTCCCTGTTTTGTCCGTTTTTTGGGTGCGAGTCAAAGGAAAGGCGATATAAGCGCGGGTGGCTGGAGCTGGAGACACACTCACGCAAACGCATTCCCAATCGAGCGAGGAAAAGAAATGAAGGGTTGACTTGGGCAAAGCTACTTAGGTGTGAGTTAAACCAAGACGCATAGAGCGCCATTGAGAATAGCGACCCGCCAAACAACCATCGCAGAGACGAAATGCTGCAAAACGCAACAAGCATCAATACGACTATGGTCGAGCTTACACCATCCCAAGATTGGTCCCATACAATCCCAGAAGACATCACCCACAGTTACGGACAGACCAGAACCACAAGTTACGTCGAATAAGGCACAGCAGATCCATCACAAGACGCAATAATGCAAGCAGCAGTAAGCATCAATGTAACCATCATACCGAGGGCGCCTCCTCACAACATACCCACATGATCCCTATCGACTTTGGTAACAAAATTGTTTTTGTTATTAACTAAAAATAACACCAACGTATCATAGTAGTAGCACGCTACTAAGACGCCAGTAGTCAAAAAACCACGTATCATAGCGCTAATGTACTAAGACATGGAGTTGAGTATGCTTGTTACTCTTAATAAAAAGTGCTACCAAACACACTCATCCCAATCCGAAAGATAGGCGACGTATCATAACGCTATGCGCTAAGACGCCGCCCACAAACAATATGGGTGTGCGATGTCCACGGGCAAGCCGTAATGCTACAACAAACCCCCTTACCACCAACACTTAGATGAAGATACGTCTAGGACACATCGGTTAGCGAGTCCAAGTTGACCTCGGTATCGGACGCTGTGATGCAGTCTTCACGTCACTACATATTTGAGACCTTCAAAATATATTTCATAGACCTTACTATTATATGTCTTTAATTAATAGGACTTCAATCCACAACTCTAGTATCATAATGCTTATACATCATAGAGACCTTATATAATAATGCTTTTGTATCAGAGCTTACTATCATAAGTCCCTAATATAGGACTATACATTGTGCAACAGTACTACATTAGTTGGTCATTCGACCACCCCATCTATATGTACACCCTTGGGTAAGGGTCTCCGGCAGCTCCGTTATATAAGCAATCGCTACACGAATACCCTCGATGTATACAAGAACACGCTGCTACTCTACGAGTACATGAACACGCTCAATAATTTAGACAATTTTTGACAAATTTTTCAATTATTTTATAAATGTGATTTATCTTTATTGGTATAATATTTTCGACTCCTATTTCTATTATTTAAAACATTTCGATATTTTAACAAAGTTTTAATAAATGTATTGATTTTGAAAGGAAACATTAAGCCTTTAATTTACTATAATACTTAATGTCTGAAATTTATTTATTTTAATTTTATGCGTATTAATGTATTATTTAGTTATTATTGTTTAAAATATTACTTCTAAGATAATTTTAGACACCTTTATATATAATTAATTATTAATTATTAACAATAATAATGTGCCTTCACACTATCATCATCATTCACCCACAATATAATCAAGTGAGTAAATAATACACAAAGAAGAAGCTATTTCGACGACAAAAATGTATATTTCTTTTTATGAGATTGATATAATTAGCTGTAATAAATATGCATAGCTCGCACGCTGCAACAGTTTAACCATCCATTATGTTGCAAACGCGAGCGACCTAGTATGGAGGGTTGCGATTAATTGCACGCAACATCGCGGCAGCACGAGGAGTAGAGTGATGAGCAGCGCGAGGAGCAGAGCGATGAGCAGCGTGAGGAGCAGAGCGATGAGCAGCGCGAGGAGCAGAGCGATGAGCAGCGCGAGGAGCAGAGCGATGAGCAGCGCGAGGAGCATAGTGTGGCCGAGCCATTATATTATCATGCCCTATTTTCTCATTCTTAGGAATGGAATTTATTTTTAAATTTATATGGAATCACCCCTAAAGTATCCCTTATATTTTAAATACGAATTGTTTAAACCAGTTCAGCTAAACTCAGTAATTATATACTCTGGGTTCGGCTGTTTCCGAGAAATCAGTAAATATTCATAAAATTATATTATAATTATATATCGTTTTTCTCGGTTATATAATAGCAAATAGAATTCAAAATTTAGACATAAATTGCTAACTGTCAATACATCATTATTTACAATGTAGTGCTTAAAAGCGCTAAAGCTCACAAGCTTTCTTCAATCACTTCAAATCTTTTTGAGTTCACCTCTTAACGTCCTGCTTCGTCTTTACGACTGGTTAAGTACGCTATAAACGAAACAGATATTGTAACATTTGCTTGATTTCACGTTTTTAATTAAACTAAGTTTATTAATAAAGTCAAATCCTTACAGGGAACATTATTTCAAGAAATTTTAATAAGTCATGAAAAATAGTAAACGGTAAATATTTTAATCCGGTATTTATATAAATGTAAAGCCTACTCCTATGTATATCGAATGTGTAGGATTTTCTGATAAGAGCACACTGCATTTTTTGATACAACAAAGTGTGTATTTTCACATTTACACAGAGGGACTTAGTCAGCATTATAGAGTAATCTCTTCTTTGTTTGTCCTTGTCAAAGGGAAACTGCGAAATCCAACGAACAAATCGCTTCTTATTTCCATGTATTTAAAGTTCTTGCTGACGCTACCCGTTAAATACTATTCCGATAGACAATATTCAGTTTTTTTTTAAATAAGGGTGACAAACAAACACGCGGTCCACTTGATTGTAAGTGGATCTGCGGCCTATCAACACCTATCTATCCTTCATTAAAATTCAAAAAGTAGGTGCAGGTGAAGGTGACAACTTGTGAAGATTAAGACAGAATGCTTCATCACCAGTAAAAGGGGCACACAACTAATTTTTTTCTTTAAGAACCTCAGTGTTTCAAATAGCATACAATTCTATTTGATAGTTATAATTGAGATCAATAATATGTGCTTAATTATATATAAAATATGTTAAAAATTTATTCCGGTGACACATCATGAAAGATCAATAGAACGATATTATAAGGGTTTCTTGAAATTAACAGCTAAATCATAATTGAGATTTGCGGAGGTTTATTCAATTAATAATAAAACAGCTTAATACTTTTCTGCCCATCACGAGTTAATAATAGTTAAATAAGTTAAAGATCAACAAAAAATAAGACTTACGTTAGTGCAATTGACAACAAAATAAACATAATATATTGTATGTTGTGAGCACTTTATGTATCCGTCAGTCTGACATAATAAAAAGCAAAGCAATAAAAACGTGTCTAGTAACTTCAACAAAAAGATCACCTCACATAATGTTGCAAGCTTTCGCAGATACTAAAATGTTAGATACTTTTATTTTTAGTTTTATTTTTTGTTTCACACCAACACTTTTGTCTCATCTTGACTGATAAAGTAAAAACAGACTCCAAAGGACTAAAACGAATATAACATCGAAATCGTACGCACCAAATACAAGTAAATTAAAAAGTTTATTTCTGCCGAAGTGTATATGTTACTGGAAACAATGTCTTAGAACCAGACGACAAACAAAGCTTTTTATCTTTTTGCAATTGCTACCAAAATAAATTATGCCCAAAATTCATTAGTCTTTTTTAAATAGGGAATATAACAAAATATTTCACTCTGAGGTCATATTCCATGAAAATACTTATGATTGGGTATTTCATATCACATACATACGCACACATACACGCACGCACACACAAACACACACAGACACACACACACACACACACACACACACACACACACACACACACACACACGAACACACACACACACACACACACACACACATACATCTAAATATGAAATGTTTTTTTAAAGAAAAAGAATGTAAAGTCTTGGCTGTAAGATAGTGTACGTGTGCGTGTGTGTTGCGTGTGCGTCTGCGTCGATATACATACAAGAATTGCTCGTTTAAAGGTATAGGATTATAACGAGAAAAGATTTGTTTTTTTGTTTGTAATGGATAAATTAAATTGAATTTAAAAATTCTTGCATTTAATAAGAAGGAAAGCTTAGTTATCAATGAGTAATATAGGCTAAATTTAATTTAAAAAATAGGGATCCCTATGAAAATTCCAATATTGTAAGCCTAAGTACTTAGGTTTTAGATATATTTTGAGCAACGGCACAAACTTTTAACTTACTATGTATATATGATATATATATATATATATATATATATATATATATATATATATATATATATATATATATATATATTTGTAAGATGATTTATTAGTCTTTTTTATAAAACTATTATTTACGGATTTTATCGCGTTTAATTACTTTAATTTATTTTTACCATCCCGACGTTTCGGGTGCTTTAACACCCATGGTCACAGAAGGGAACTGAGATGTTTGACGTCCCAATGTCAATTCCAGTTAGTCCGGCTGCCTTCAGTTTTTGAATATTAATTTTTGGTCCGATTTACGCAAAACGAGCTTATAGTATCATGAAGTCTTGCAGTGGTATGCTTGGGTTTGGGTTTAATTTTGTTAATTATAGAATCCCAAGCAGCTGGCAGCACCCATCCATCTTCTCTATTGAAATTTGAATGTTTTTTAATTTCAATAGATTCGCGTATCCTTGGTAGGAATCGGTGTTCTTTTGCGAAGATTTGTGGTTTGTCAAATCGAATGTAATGATGGGGACGATCTTGAACATGTTCGCAGACTGCAGACTTCCCGGAGCGTCGGTGCTTCATGTCAGCTATATGTTCCTTCACGCGGTATTTTGTAGATATTTTTGTTTGACCTATGTAAGAGAGACCACATTCACAATCTAGCTTGTACACACCGAATATCACATTTGATGGATGGTAAAAATTGACTAATCTTCTTTAGCGGCTTGTAGTATGTTTTAATGGAAGCTTGCTTCAAGATGTAGCCAATCTTGTCTGTGACTCCTCTGACATACGGTAGTACAGCAGGCGCTCGCTCGACTGTGGCCGTCTTCACTCGTTCACTGTGTTTGTGTATCTTCGGTAACCCATACAACCTCGGTGGTTTGGTACATGATGGTATTAGCGAATTCACGTCGAGATTTAATTTTTCGGAGTATTTCTTTATTAAATCGTTAGTTGTTTTAAGCGTGTTAGTTGTGGGGTCTGTTTTGACCTGTTTATATGTACTTTCGTCCGATAAAAGTTGTTGTATTTTAAATCTATATTCCGACGTGTCCATTGTTACCGTAGCATTTCCTTTATCCACGCGGAGAATCGTGAGCTCTGGTCTGTTCCGTAAGTTACTCATCGCTGTAAATTTGTCTTTAGGAAGGTTTGGTTTCGGCACTGAACTAAGACGTAACAAGGACGAAATATCTTGACTTATGGCCTCCAAATCTTCCTTACCGATATTATTCTTAAACAGACAATCCTCGACACTGCAGGTAATTTCTTCGTACGGGATTTTTCGCTATGTTAATGCGAAGTTCATTCCCTTCGCTAATAATTTCATTTTCGGTTCGTCCAGTGTATATTTTGACAAATTATAGACCGTGCGTTGTTTACAGTTTGAGTCTATGGTCAACGGTTGTGTATCGTTCTGGCGTTGACTTGGATGTTTGGCATTTGATTTGATCGTAAATTTTTGGTATTTTTCTATTTGTTTATTTTTGCATTCAATGTATTTCGATGTTTCCCGTTTGTTTAAAGTTTCGATGCAATTATTAAAATCAAATGTCGTTAAAATAAAATAAATAAATTAAAGTAATTAAACGCGATAAAATCCGTAAATAATAGTTTTATTCAATGTGTAGTGTTCGCGTAAATTTAAGAAATCGTTATTTATTATTTTATCAACATAGAGAGATATTTTTGATCGTTACCAAACTTTGCTGGCGGGTTAACTCTCTGTTATTTTATAATTTTGAGCTGTTATCAAGAAGGTTCAGCTGCCTTCTTCGTGATTAAAATTTTCTTCGTTACATCTTACGATACGTACAGGTAATGGCGGGTTCTCTTTTCTCTTGTGTTTCTACTACGCGGCAAGATATCTATAATAAATGTTTTGTAAGTTTGTACGAGTATTATATGTTTATATCTATTGAATATATTTTCCCGAGAGGTCATGATTGTTGTTCATTATGTTCTTTGATTAATATTAAATTGCTTATGTCGTTGCATCTTACTTGTCAGCTATCTCAGTCTTTCGCTGTTATAGATAAAAAGCTTCCTTTGAGTTTGTTTATGAAAGAATCGTAGTATCGTCGTAGTAAGAAGTCCGTAAACACACTTGCCACACTTGTTGCAAGACTGAATAAACGCCATTTCATTTATACGACATTGTGGACCCATTTATTGATTGATTCATTTACAGTATTTTCATTTATCAGTAGATATAGTACATAGGTACATGTCATCTGTACTAATAATATAATAGTACCCGGATGACCGAAGTTTGTTCGGTTTTTTTTTTTTGAAATTACATTTATAAATTACATACTGATGAAATATAAATAATATTTTTTGATCTTATTGTTACAGAATAGAAAAAACTGAACTGGTTATTTGAATAAAAAATCATGACTGCAATTAGTTTTATTAAAAGTTTCGTATTTTTAAAAAAATACTAAAAAAGGGCTTGAAATAATAGATTTTCTCACAAAAGTAGGGATCTTGAAAAAAAAAGGAAAAAAAGCCGGACCAAAGACAGGACGCGAACCACGGAACTCCGATATCACGCCCGACAGACATCCCACCTGAGCTATTACGATCGTTAGTGATCTGTCAAAATTTACCTTCTTATATTGTAGCAGTTTTTTTATTGCCTGAAAATATGGACAAAAGGATATTTTCTAAAAATAAATCCTAGCTAGATCGATTTATTTACCCCGAAACTCCCTGGACACTAAATTTTATGAAAATCGTTGGAGCCGTTTCCGACATTTCGATTACATATATATAACAAAAAATAAAAAAAAAAAATATATATATATAAAAATTGAAGGCTGAAGGCAGCCGGACTAACTATAACAATGGGACGTCAAACATCTCAGTTCCCTTCCGTGACCATGGGTGCTGTAAAGCACCCGAAACGTCGGGATAGTAAAAATAAATTAAAGTAATTAAACGCGATAAAATCCGTAAATAATAGTTTTATTCAAAATAATAAATCATCTTACAAATATCTATATATATATCTTATATATATATATATATATATATATATATCATATATATATATATATCGGTCTTACCGCCATATAGATAGATTATATCATTATAACGAGAAAAGATTTGTTTTTTTGTTTGTAATGGATAAATAAAATTGAATTTAAAAAATTCTTGCATTTAATAAGAAGGAAAGCTTAGTTATCAATGAGTAATATAGGCTAAATTTAATTTAAAAAATAGGGATCCCTATGAAAATTCCAATATTGTAAGCCTAAGTACTTAGGTTTTAGATATATTTTGAGCAACGGCACAAACTTTTAACAAAGAACTAAAAGAAAATATAATTATTGCAACCATCCTCACTGGGCCGGAAGCCGGGCAGCTTGCGTACATTCCACGCATTTCGATGATACCGACAGACCTGCCTATAACTTTTAAGTGGCTTCAAGTATTGTTTTATAAATAAGCCCCAGGGACAAACTTTCTCGCTGATGGACATCGACGCGAGAAAAGTGCTTTTCTTATGGGCAATTATGGTTTGTCTCGAACGAGATCTTCTGAAAATTAATATATACTGCTACCAGATACCATGATGATACCCAGATACCAGTGCAAATATAGTATAACCACAGAAAAGCTTTGAGGTAATTTTCGATTTTATAATATATACCTACTGTTACGCGCTAAAATCGGCGCACTAGCGCCATCTAGTCTCGAACCAAAGAACTAAACTTCTTGAAGTTTAAAACTCGAACTTTCGGTACCTTGCGCGTGTTTACTTGAATGAATTGGATATTTTGCTAATTTATATAAGTAGGCGCTGCAAGATGCGATCGGGCAGAGTTGAACTCGGCGACACAAGCGAAGCTTCGGAGCGGAATTAAGTGAATTAGTGTGTTTAATTACTAGTGTTCTAAGTTTTAATTTGTGTAAAGTAAATTAAAGTGTTAATTTAGGTAATTCTATCGGCAATTTTTGTTGTCACGAACCCTAAGCTCGTAACGATTGGTGTCAGAAGTGGGATAAAATCATGCCGATTTTACCTAAGGAGGAAACGGAGGGTGTTCGTACCCGCAGTCAACGCCAGCATGAGACGGACCAGAGAAGATTTGGTGGTGCAACGCCGCAGACGTCGGAGGGCCAGCCGCCGGCAACGGAGGCCGATTCGTCAGTAGCTCCTGCATTAGCAGCACCTGACTTAGGTGCTCTGATGGTGATGCTGCAGGAGCAGGCTCGCCGACAGGAGGAACAGGTCCGTCAGTTGAAAGAGCAGCTGCAGAGCGGACAGGAGGAACAGGTCCGTCAGTTGAAAGAGAAGCTGCAGAGCGGACAAGAGGAACAGGCCCGCCGACAGGAGGAACAGATGCTCCTCATGAAGGACCTTCACGCTACCTTCGGGAAAGAGATAAAGGAGGTGAAGGATAGGGTTGCTCAGCATGACAAACGCCTGTCGGAAGCTGAAACCCAAATCGCGAAAGCTGAAAACCGAATCGAGAAAGCTGAAACCCGAATCGACCAAGTAAACAATCGGGTTGACAACGTAATGGCTGACATGAAGAAATCACTGGACGAACTCAAACTTGGAGATGGAGCTACAGCTCCCGTAGTAGCTACAATACCTTCGCTACGTGGGTTCAAGGTGCCACCGTTCGACGGTACCTCTTCCTGGTCAGCCTACAAAATCCAGTTCGAGGCTGTTATGAAGGCGAACGGCTGGAATAAAAGTCAGGCCATGACTGCTCTCACACTAGGCCTGCGCGACCAGGCCTTAACAGTCCTGGAAGCTCTCGGTGAGGAAGTGACTTATGAGCAACTCCTTGAGGCATTGGAGGCGAGATATGGTGACGCTCACCTGGAACACGTCTTTCGTGCGCAGCTTAAAGATCGTGTGCAGCGCATCAACGAAAACCAGCAGCAGTGGGCTCTAGAAGTGGAGAAGCTGGTGCGAAAAGCATACCGGTCTGTACCTGCGCTCATTGAAGGGAACCTGGTGCAGACATTCATTGACGGCATCCGTGACCTGGAAGTCAGAGCTGCTGTGAGGCTCGGGCACCACGAGATGCTTAAGGACGCCTTGGCCCATGCACTGGAGGTAGAAGCCGTACGGCAGGATCATCATTCCCATCGCGTCAGGGAGGTTGCAGCAGTTACAGTTCGCGATCGCAACAGAGGATACAGCCCTAGGTGCTATGGCTGTGGGGAAAAGGGCTATCTTCGATCCAGCTGCCCTAAACGAACCGTGGAAAGGAGAGTTGATCGATCTCGAGAGGGTAGTGCAGCTAACGGCACTACCTGGTGGCGACAGGATCATCGTTCACCTCACGCTAGGGAGGTTACAGCAGTTACGGTTCGCGACGACAATAAAAGATACAGCCCTAGGTGCTATGGCTGTGGGGAAAGGGGCCATCTTCGTTCCAGCTGCCCTAAGCACACCCTAGGAAGGGAAGGTGAACGGTCTCAGAAAGGAAGTGCGGCTAACAGCACCGCCCAGCAGCAGCAGGAATACGACTTTACTATCAGACACTGCAGCGGGAAATCTCACGGCAACGCAGATGCATTGACAAGAAGACCTTGTCCTGAAGATTGCAACCATTGTAGTAGGCAAGAGAGTAAGGAAGTGGTATCCGTGAGGATGCTCAGGACAGACCACCTCAGCAACGGGTGGAAGGACAGCCTACGACATGCACAGCAGGAAGATCCGGACATCAAGCCGATTCTGGGATGGATGAAGGCCCGTGCTACCAAGCCTAAGTGGAGGGACGTCTCAGCGATGAGTTCAACCACGAAAAGCTATTGGGCCCAATGGGACAGCTTGCTGATTCAGGATGGAGTCCTGTGCCGTAAATGGGACAATGGTCGAAGGGACAGCTGTCGTTTGCAAATGGTTGTCCCTAAAGCTAAAGTGCCGAATGTTCTACAGCTGTGCCATAATGGTCGTTTAAGAGTCCATGTGGGAGTTAAACGAACTCTACTGAAGGTCCGAGAACAGTTTTACTGGGTCCATTATCGTGACGATGTCGAGGATTGGTGTCGTACATGTACAAGTTGTGCGGCCGTGCGGGGACCTCAGACACGTAGTAGAGGAGCACCGAAATTGTACAATGTTGGTGCACCACGGGATAGAACAGCCCTTGACATTGCGGAGCCGTTACAGAAAGGCGCAAGAGGGACTCCTAAGATCGTCCATGTGGATCGCCTAGCGCGTTATTATGGGACCGATAATGCTCGGGACGAGCATGTCTTAGGAGGGGGAAGTGTTACGCGCTAAAATCGGCGCACTAGCGCCATCTAGTCTCGAACCAAAGAACTAAACTTCTTGAAGTTTAAAACTCGAACTCTCGGTACCTTGCGCGTGTTTACTTGAACATTCTGGATATTTTGCTAATTTATATAAGTAGGCGCTGCAAGATGCGATCGGGCAGATTTGAACTCTGCGACACAAGCGAAGCTTCGGAGCGGAATTAAGTGAATTAGTGTGATTAATTACTAGTGTTTTAAGTTTTAATTTGTGTAAAGTAAATTAAAGTGTTAATTTAGGTAATTCTATCGGCAATTTTTGTTGTCACGAACCCTAAGCTCGTAACACTACTATGTATTATATTAATTTTATAAAACAAATAAGCTCGCGCTTGACACTATCTCACCTGATGACAAGCAATGATGCGACTCTATATTAAATTAAAGAATTACACTCCTTAGTACATCCTTGTTAACATTGTACATACGTATAATGAAAAAGTTCCCAAAACATTTGACTCAAAACTTTGGGCTCGCTCAGAGAATGAGTAGCTTTTTTATACAAATAGTAGAAGAATTTTTAGAATTAGCATTTGTCCACGCGAACCAAGTCGCGGACGGGTCAGCTAGTATCTGGGGGCACGGCAGTGCCCCCAAGTCGAGCAAAATAGCGGCACGGCCGTACCATACTTTTCTCGAAACAATTCAGGCCATTTTCGACCCCCTATAACTTCGTAGTGGATAAAACTAGAAGCCTAAATTTTCAGTAACCTATTTGGCATTATATAAACATGGTATATTTCAAATTTAATTCAATTTGAACCAGTAGTTTAAGAATTATAACTAGTCAAAATTTCTTAATTGTGTCACTCACTGACTGACAGATCATCAAAACTCTAAGGCACTTCTAGCAGATATAGAAGCTTAAAATTTAGAACACAATTAGAGTTTAGTGTATAAATCAAGGAAAAACTAAAATATTTTTCAATTTCGTTCCAGTTTTCTAGATACACCAACTGCATAAATAACTTTGTAATCCCATATAAATATATAGAATTACAAAATTACATTTGCAGTGAATGAATCAGTGTTTGAAGGTCCCGGAAAGGACTATCTTGTCTACAAAAAGAAATGAGATGCCATTAAAAAACATAACTTGTAAAAAAACAAGTATCGCAACTCAGTTCTTCTACCGTAAAAATTGTGAGATCCATGTAATACCAAGTCTGCTAATTTATTCAGTCCCTACTTAAGGGTCGTCTGTTTTACGTTATTATGTAATAAGCTAACCCAACAAAATTTTATAGTGACCATACCAATGTTAAAAATCTTTTACGTTTTAAATACTTAGATTGACTTGGCAATCGCATTAAGCAAACATTGCGTTTTCATGCGATGGCCAAGTCAATCTATATATTTAAAACATAAAAGATTTGTAACATTGGTATGGTCATTATAAAATGTTGTTAGGTTAGCTAATTTCATAATCACTTAAAACAGAAGGATTATTTTAGAAGGATTAGGATAATTAACAGACATTGTATTACATGGATCTCACAACTTTTTACGGTAGAAGAACTGAGTTGCGAGACTTGGTTTATTTTACAAGTTATGTTTTTGATAGCATTTTATATTTCAGTAGACAGGGGCGATATTTCATGCCCACTAATTTCGAAGCCTAAGATCGGCTTTATCCACGGGCTTAGCGGAGAGACGTTGTTTCTCCGTGCATCTTTTGGCGCTACAAGACTATGAGGACCACTCAAAGGAATTTTTTGCGTTCATTTCAACTGCTGAATTTTACCATCGTACTACGCGACATAATTCAGATTTTATCCTCGTCATTTCGATGGTTAGTGGATCACTATCGTGCGATATTCGCGAAATTTTCTGCCACGAATGATCACGCTATAGAATATACAGTCCGCACAGATATGAGCTGAGATAATGAGCTGCTAGGTACAATAAAGTAATAGGGATAGTAAAATGTATTCAACTTTTTCTTTATGTTTTTACTTCTTAACTTCTTGATTTTGCCACACTTCATTTTATACATTTCAGAATGATTTTGCGCATATTAGCTTAAAATATAACTATTACAATATAATTTTCATGTTACGATGCCGCTAACCGTGCATTATATATGGATATGAAAACGAATTTAAAACCACTTTAAATAAAAAAATTAGTTTGGGTTTTATTAAAATAATTGAAATAGAACTATCAACTCTTTTATGCTATAATATTAATTAATTTATATTCATAAATTGTATAAATGTAATACTAATTATATATTATTGTAATTGTAACTGAACACTCCTTTTTCTCAAACTCTACCAGCCACCATTACACCCAACACCATATTAAAGACTTTAAGAATACACACCACCTTAATGCATTTTAGAATAAACGAGGCAATATCGGAAGACATAGATTCTGCAATGACTAAAGAAGCGATTTTTACAAAAACAACATAACTTTCATTTTTCGTAATTTTTTGTTACTGGTAACTTTTTGTTCGTTTTCAAATAGGCTTTTCAATGCATTGATCCGTTTTTAACAAAAACTACTCAACTACGAGAAATCCCTTGTTAAAAATTTGGTGATTTTACAAAAACTACATATGTGCAATAATATTTGGCAAAAACAACATAACTGTTACAGTTGTGTAGTTTTTGTAAAAAAAAAAGTCGTCAAATCTGTCACTGTCAGTGTAGTGTATCAGTTGGCGGCAGAGAGTTGTTTTGTTTTGGAGTGAATTTGCAAGTTTTGCTATAAATTATGGCGGAAAATAGTGAAAATACTACTGGAATTAAACGTAAAAAACCCAAGATGAAAAAAGAAACTGTGATAAAATTAAAGAAAGCTCAAGGAAAAGAACATATTAACAGAAATAACTAGTCAAAGAAAGAGTGGTTGGACCTGATTGCAGGTTAGCTAAGTAAATATATTAGCGTTTTCATTGTTTTTTATCGTTGTTGCAATAAAAATAACCTAAATTCTTTATTTCCAGGTGCAAAGTTTTGAAATGTTATACCAAAATAAGTTCTCAAGATAGAGAAAATATAATACTTCATTTCAATATGTTTGGCAACAAAAATGATCAAGATGCTTACTTGATGAGTCTAATTTCATCATCATACCCTAAGAAGCATACTACTGAAGTTCCACAAAAGTTTCGAATGGCTTCTTATTCATTTAAAATACGCGTTGGTGTAAATGAAATACCAGTATGCCTGACGGCTTTTTGCAACATTCATGGGGTGACAAAAGGTCGCGTCCGAAGGCTTCAACATCTGATTTCAATTAAGTTTTAACACCTAAGGATATGCGTGGATCACACAAAAGCAACAGGTACAAGAAAACACCTGAAGAAGTTCTAAACCTAGTCCGCAACCACATTGAGCCGATATTTGCCTGAAGATTTAACTGTTTTCAAAATGTTTAACATGTTTCTGAATAGTTATCAAATAAGAGTCACTTATATGGTGTATTGGTTAGTTTTTAAAAATGAATATATACTGAAATTCGGTTTACCAAGAACAGACACCTGTGCAACATGTGATAAATACAGATTAAAGATAAAATTGGCTGCTTTGGATGAGACAAAAACTTTACTGAAGAATGAACATAAACTGCATTTGTTGAAAGTTGAAAAATTCAATGAAATTAGACGCCAAGAAAAACAAAAAAGCTCAGGAGGGTAAAACTATGTGTGTTACATTCGATTTCATGCAGAATCTGCCATTACCCCATATTCGGACTAGTGATGTGTTTTTTTGTCGCCAGCTGTGGCTCTATGTATTTGGTGTCCACAATGTTGGAACAAATCAAGTGGTTTTGAATAGCTACTTAGAGACAGAAGGTAAAAAAGGCCAGAATGATGTCACAACACTTTTATTAAGATATTTTAGTACCCACGGAATGTCTTCTGATAAATTAGTGCTGATAAGTGATCGATGCTCTGGTCAGAACAAGAATTATGTAATGGTGTACTTTCTCTACTGTTTAGTTCATGGGCTGATGTTATTTAAAAGTATTAAATATATATTTATATATTTCCTATCAGAGGACATACTTATCTCTCAAATAACCAGGATTTTAGCTTGATTGGGAATAAAAAGAAAAAAATGATAGCAGAAGTACCAGATGACTGGAATGACTTAATGGAAACTGTAAGAAAAAAATCCATCGCCTTTTATTGTGGATAAAATAAACCATACTGATTTTATGAATATAAAAGCAGCTGTTAGTCCTTTTTTTTACGTCAGCCAAAACCTGCAATGAAGCTGAAAGAAGTTAGGATGCTTAAAATAAATAAAGATGTTCCTTATGTTCAAGTCAGGTATACCTTTACTGGTCCATGGCACAGGATACAGATTCGCAATAAAAGAAAACTGCCTAAAGAACTTCAACTTCAGCCTACTTATGAATCGAGATTGCCGTTAAATCCTCATAAATATAATGATATACTTAAACTAACCCAATATTTATCAAGCCCTGAGTTACGATATGGCGGCGATCGAAAGACTTTTTAAAAAATATAATTAATTTAATTTCACAAAAGTAACAAAAATAATTAATTCAAAGTTCAAACAAATTGTACATTTATAAGAAAGAAGTTAAGTTATGCGTGGATGGTGTCAGACTGCGAGACAGTTGCATTGTTTCCACGATGATACTTTTCGCAGCGCAAGCGTTCCACATATGTTCATTGTTATGTTCAACTGCTATATCAGCCCGATTCCAGGGTTACGACACGTTAACTCTTCCCTCCTTAAGTTGGAAGCTGGTTTTACGGCTTCCAGGAGCGTCCTCGCGACTTGCTTTGCTTGGACGCTTGTTCCAATTGTATATCTTCCAGATTGCAAAAGATGCTGCTAGTATGTAGAGGAGCACTGTAGACCAGCTGGGAATTGCCATCATATATGACCAGTTCCAGGTTTCTATTTCTTGAATATCTTCAACTTTGTTCATAAGTTCATGGACACTATCTAGTGAGATGTCTTCCAGATGTATCTCGTACTGGACTTCTTCCTGGTGTATTAGGTTCTCGTTGGGTAGAGGGATGACTTCGTCCATAGAGATGCTGCTAGTGTGTGTTCTTATCGTTGTATTCATGACA
This sequence comes from Parnassius apollo, assembly GCA_907164705.1. Lineage (NCBI taxonomy): Eukaryota > Metazoa > Arthropoda > Insecta > Lepidoptera > Papilionidae > Parnassius > Parnassius apollo. The sequence continues at coordinate 337,263 of CAJQZP010000373.1, forward strand.
TTAACTTGACAGTCCTGTGTTAGGTTGATGAAGAATGTTCCTGATAGTTTTCTATACTCTGTTTTCTGTCCGCATTGGGTTTTTATAATTTCTGGTTCCGTTGATACTACCAACCACTTATTTTCTTTAATCTTCTGCAATTTTCCTCGCTTCAGATTCATACGTGCCCGAGTGCAGTTACCATCTTTATGCTTGATGAGTGAGATGATGCAATCTTCAGATTTCTCTATGGCTCTAGTATCCAGTGATTTGCAGAGCCAGGTGTCTTCTGACAGCTTCTTGCAATCTTCTTCCAGGTAGGCGTACTCATCGCTTCCAAGTGCGAGGAATTTGGATTTGGGTATAATGGTTAGGTTTAGGTTGTTTGGCAAGGAATATATATGTATATAATCATATAATGTAGGTTGGATGGATGGGATTTCTAATATAAATGTTAAAGAATGTTCTGTGCTATAGACTTTCACGCTAATAGACTTTTCTATCTTATGAATATTTTCAATACTAATCTCCTCGACTGGATATAGTGAAAAGTTATTCTGCAAATTACTAAGTTCCGAAATTAAATTACGTGTGCTTATAATACTAGGGTGCATTATACCTAATTGCGCGAATGCCATAGCATCTTCGAGCAGCATTAACTTATCTAAAATAATCTGTAAACTAAAACTTATTTGAACGTATATCTCTAAAAAGTGTAGCTGGTTTCTTACTGTATCGGAATTAATTGTAATGTTTTTCAGTATAGATGTTAATCTTTTTTGGTTATCATCTATCTTGCTTAGTTGTTTCGAAAATTCCTTTATGGTATTTTCAGCCAAAGATAGCGTTCGCTTCTGCGAGCTTTGGGTTTTGTGGACCGAATTACGAATTTTGTTGATTTCGTTTTCAAATCGAATAGCGTCTTCGTTATCTAAATTACCAGTTATTAATTTCACTACGGAACCTAGTCCATTTATAATACCGCGTCTAAATCTAATTCTAGGTGCAATAAAAATTAATTTCTTACTAATTAAATCTAACTTATGTTCTATCTGGTCCCTATATGTTTTGTGTAATTCTTCTGATGTGGTGTTAATTTCAATTGCTTTAGCACTTGCGTATAATGCCATTAATTTTATCGATAATAGATTCAAGTGGGTAACATTATACAGACAAGCAAGGTTGAAGGAATCAGTCTGTTTCAGAATATGACCTTGTCTAAGTAATAGAACTCCGTTCGTATTGTCTACGGGTTGAAATGTTATGTCGGATCTTGCCTGGAACACGAAGGCTCCGTTGTTTTCGTTGTCAGGTTGCGTATGGTTTGTCGATACTAAGTGATCAGGATCGAGGGTAACGATACTCATACTATCGGATTCTGTGTCTGTTAGAGGATATTGTACGTTAGGCCTAACTGTCACGTTATTGTCATTGCTATCGCTGTTGTTATCATTACTATCCTCAGGCTGTTGTATTGCATCGGTCTCCGTATCTACCTCTTGTCGTGCGTTGTCGAAAATTCTATTTATGATGTCGTCATCATCATTGTCATCTAGATTGACTGCTAGTGAATCAATGCTCTTATGATAAATTTTAACTCGAGAGAGAGCATCTTTTTTTTTTTTTTTTTTTTGCGGATGGAAAATCATCTAATGACCCCTTTCGCTCTGGGTGGAGCGTAAGGGAGTGTCAGACTTTTACTGACTAAAAACCATCCGTGTTCCTTCAGTGCCCTTACGTTCCGGAGCCGCGGTATCTCTTTCGAATAGCCCGCAGCCCCGGCAGGCGTCGGCCCTTGCGGGCCCCATCACGCTGCTGACAGCTCTTTGAGGCGCGCGTGGAACAAAACGCGCCGTCGACACGGCCTGTCGTCGTTAGACGGACGGACGACGAGCTACCCATTGCTCGCCGTCCACAGGCCCGCGCCTACGGTGGCCGGGGGCCACGACGTAGCCCCCGACGCCCGGGGCGTCTCCCGCGGCGGCCTGGGAGGAAAGCTGCTGCTCTTTCCTTCTCCCGCTCCGCCACCTCCTTCGCTAGCATCACTGCTTCGCAGAAGGTGGTGACGGCATCCCATTCCGTCTCGCTCCGGACCATGGCTTCGACCAGGGCCGGACGCGAGAGGTCGCCGCCGCCTATCGCCGCTACGAGGACACGGCGGTGCTCCGCCCAAGCAGGGCACACCTCCACGGTGTGTTCCACCGTGTCCTCCGGTCCATCCTCGCAGTGGGAGCACCCGGGCGTTTCCTCCCGCCCGATTCGGTGCAGGAACCTCCCGAACACACCGTGTCCGGTGAGGACCTGAGTCAGGCGGAAGGTGAGGATGCCGTGGCGTCTCTCAAGCCACTCCTCAAAGAGGGGTCTTATCGCCGCTATAGTGGCGTGCCCAGCACGGGGTTGCGACAGTCGCTCTCTCCATGTCGCCATGAGATCGTGCCGGAAGACTGTCCGCTGCGCGACAACTTGCCGCGGCAGCGGGGTTTCCCCCGGCATAGTGCCTCCGCGCGCCATTCGTGCAGGCGTGCGAGGACTACCGCCTCCAGATCCCATGGCGGCAATCCGGCAAGGAGGCTCGCCGCCTCGCGGGAGATCGTGCGGTAGCCGCGAACCATTTTAACGGCGACCACCCTTTGGGGCGCGTTCAGGTGGTGGACGGCAAGCCGCGCCAAACCACGCGCCCACACCGGGGCCCCGTAAAGGGCCATGGATCGCACGATCCCCGCGTAGAGCCTCCGGCAGGAGGCGTTTGGCCCCCCCCAGGTTCGGCAGGAGTCGCCTGAAGGCAGCCCCGGTCCGTTCCAGTTTGGGAGCCAAACGTCGGAAGTGCTCAACGAAGTTCCATCGGCCGTCGAGGACGAGTCCTAGGTACTTCAGCGTCGACTCGACGCCGATGGATACCCCTCCTACCATTACTGAGGATCCCGGTGGTGGCCTGTTCCGAGGACCATGGAAGTGCATGGCCTCGGACTTGTGCAGAGCCACCTCGAGACCCAGTTGCCGAATCCTCTCAACGACTATCGCAACCCCGCGTGTCATAGTTTCCGCCGCCGCCTCGTACGACCCCCCCTTGTGCCAGTACCAGCGTGTCGTCAGCGTAGCAAATTACGCTGACGCCGGTAGGGAGGTCGGCGCGCAGCACCCAGTCATAACCGATGTTCCACAGAGGTGGCCCCAGAACCGAACCTTGTGGGACACCGCACGACATCTCTCGCCGGTTCCACTCACCGTTGCGACCGGGGTAGATGACGGCCCTGTCCGTCAGATAGTCCCCGACTATACGACGGAGATAGGTCGGCACCCGGTGATACCGGAGTGCCTCCCTAATGCAGCTCCAGGGCATGGAGTTGAAGGCGTTGGCGATGTCAAGAGACACCGCCAAGACAACCCCCCTCTGGCCACTGCATCCCCCGTCGTGAGGGCTCTCACGCGCATGATGGCTTCCACCGTAGAGCGCCTCTTGCGGAAACCAAACTGGTGTTCCGCAAGATCCGGCCCCGTCCCCGCAAGGTGCTCGGCGAGGCGGTTTGTAATGACTCTTTCAAAGAGCTTGCCCACCTCGTCGAGCAGCACCACGGGCCGGTATGCGGACGGAGAGTCCGCAGGGCGCCCCGGCTTCCGAATGAGGACCAGCTTCCCCGTCTTCCAACGAAGCGGGAATTGGCCTCTCTCCAAGCATGCGCTTAGGAGCCCCTCCAGTCGGGGCCCGAGAGCCTCCGAGGCCAGGACCCAGGCTTTGCCAGGCAAGCCATCGGGTCCTGGGGCGGTATTCCTGGCCTTGAGCCTACGTACCGCCACTCTCAGGTCTACCCCGGTCCCTTCCGGGATGTCGTCGTCGTCGTCCTGGTGGTCCGCTTCCGGCACCGCATGTGGCGGAGCCATAGGCGGGGGTGGATGTTCCCGTCGCGCAGGGAACAGAGCGCTCACCACGTCCTCCACGAGCTGGGGCCGGAGACTTTGCGTCAGCGGGGGGCCCAGGTGCGGAGTTTATCCCGCACCATCTTGTAAGGGCGCCCCCCACGGATCTCTGTTGAGAGTCTCCAGCATCTCCTCACGGGCCCGATCCCGGGCCCGCAGGACAGCCTCCCGGAGGGCGTTCTTCGCCGCTCTGTATCCCTCGTACAGCTCCGCCTCAATGGCTGCCGCATTCGGTGGACGAATGCGGAGCCTGCGATGCCTGGTGTACAGGTGCCGCGCGGCGATACACGCCTCGCGCAGAGACGTCAGCTCACGCGACCACCAATACACCTGACGCCGGGCGCTTCCTGGCCGGACGCGGGGCATTGCCACGTCACATATCTCGGACATGGCCTCCTGGAACCACCCTGCCTCATCATTGACGTCGGCAGGCCTGTCCGGTGATGACACCCAGGCCTGCACGATCGAGGCTTCCAGGAGGAGCTCCCGGTCCAGCTGCTTCAGCGCCCAACGCGGACCACTCGGGGCCTGTTGGACTGGCGCGCTCGAGGGCTGGGTGGAGACATCAAACCGGATGTACCGGTGGTCGGAGTAGGTCTCCACCCCCTCCATGACACGCCAGTCAATGGCACGCGGCGACAGAGCGGGGCTAGCGAACGAAATGTCCACCACCGACTCGCCCCGCATCCGCACACACGTGGGGACAGAACCCCGATTTAGGACGACCAGGCCTGTCTCCAGAGCCCAGTCTTCCACCATCCTACCCCGCACATCTGTACGACGAGAACCCCAAGCCAAGTTCTTGGCATTGAAGTCCCCGAGGACAAGTACGGGGGAGGGGATAACTTCCGACGACGACTGCTCTCAGCTCTGCAAGAGAGTTGTGGAGCTCGGCGAGAGATCGGTTCGGGGAGAAGTACACCCCCACAACGACGAACTCCCCGAACCGTGCTGCTACGCACCCCTGACCCCTCCTGACACCTTCAAGGGTCGGGGTACCGGCGGCGGCCGAAGAGATGATGGCCACTGAGCCGTTAAGGTCCGCCACCCAGTCCTCCCTAGGCCAAACAAAATACGGCTCAGCGACCACAGCTATGTTAATCGACCACTGCGCCATGCTCTGGAGCAACAGATCCTGAGCGCAGGCGCAGTGGTTGATATTCGCCTGGAGGAAGCTTAATGGGGCCGTTATAGGCATTCCATTTCAGCTTCCTCCACGGGGGCCCCTCTGCGGGCGTCGGTGTCGCGGTGGCGGCGGCGGCGACAGTGATAGCAGTGGCGGTGGCAGTTGCGGCTGCGGCGGAGGCCACAGAGGCGGTGGCGGCTTTGGCCCCTACCCTACCCGCGGCCTTGGCCTTGGCGGGTGGCACGCAGGCCTTGCTTCCGGCCCGGTGATCGGCTGGCTTGCCGGTCGCCGCACACGCATCACAGTGCGGCGTGGCGCAGCAGGTTGCCGATATGTGTCCGGGCTGACAGCAGCGGAAGCACAGGCGACTACGGTCAACCTCCGAGGCGCATCTCACTGATACGTGGTGCCCCACGAGACAGCGATAGCACCTCAGAGGTCTGGGCTCCAGCAGCTTAACCTGCGCTGAGACCCAGCCCACCAGCAGCCTTCGGCCCTCCACTATGGTTTTGGCCGCCGTAACAGGGCAGCACACCGTGGCGGCATGCATGCCCCGTTGGTCCGGGCGTATGGCGCCTGACCTAACCTGGTCAGTAGTGCACCCCCCGGACCTGGCGACGGCGGCCACCAACTCCTCCTCCGATACCGAGTCGTCCAGACCCATGATGCGCAGGTCTGCGCATCTGACGGGCCTGGACACCCGGGCCTCTTCCGCGTCCAGAGACGCTCTGAGCTTCGCAGCCAGAGCGTCCGCGGTCGCGCCACTGGATTCCCCGGTGACCTCTAGCATACGGGCCCCCGTCTGGGTGACTTTGAGCCGGAGGCCCCCGGTGATCCCGAGCTCCCCGAGATCCACCGCCTCCTTCGCCTTCGCGAGCAGATCGCGGTAGGTAACGCCCTTCTTTTCCGCGTCCGGCTGTAGTGTAATCACTACAGCTGCGGTCTTCGGGGCGCGGAGCCTAGCCGCGATCTTGCGCGCCCTGAACTGGCGCTGCCGCTCCTGCTCTTTGGCCTTTTTGGCTGCCTTCTTACCCTTCTTCTTGTTCCCGACCACCTGCCAACCGGCTTCAGCCGCGGGAGGTGTAGGGAGCTGGGGGGCAGTGACGGTGGCGGCAGCTGGCTTGCCGCTGGCGCTGGCACATTCGCCGCAGGCACTGGGGCTGGTGCAGCCACCACCTGTGCTGCCGCCTTGCCCTTTCTCGCCTTCGTCTTGCCTCCCTTTCCCGTCGCCGGCTTAGCCGGAGCCGGTTCAGCCGGTACCGGATTTGCCAGAGCCGGCTTTTCAGGGGGGAGGGGCAACTGCAGCCCCGCCCGAGGGCTGGCTAGACGGCCCCGGCCTGGATGCGGCAGCCGTGGCCGCCGCGTACGAGACCGTTGCCGGCCTCGCTGCCGTCTTGTTTGCCCCTAGGGGGGGGCGCAGGACGATGCCCTCCAGCACGGAGAACCGGTGCTGGAAGGCAGCCAGCTCCTGCCGGACCAGGTTCAGAACCTGGTTCTCCACCGGCACGGGCCGGCTTGGGCACTGCGTCTGGGGCGCCGCGCGAGAGGCAGGCTCACGTAGACTGGCCAGGTCTGCGCGGAGCTTCTCGTTCTCCTTCTGGAGAGTCTCCATGGCGGACGTCAGGCGGGCCACGTCCGCCCGCAGCTTTGCCACCTCGTCCGCATTAGGCCCGGCGCCAGCAAAGTTGGCCTCCGCAGCCGCCATGATGGAGGCGGAGGCCCCGGGAATGGCCTTAAACTTCGAGGCGGGCTTTTGCTTGTTGGCCACGACCTTGATCGCGGCCTCCACCTCCTTTACGAATCTGGCCTTACGCTCCACATCGGAGCCGCCAGTCGCACTCGTCTCTTCGCCTGATACCGTATCGCCCGGGTGGCGCCCCCTCCTCGGCAAGCTTTGCCGCTCGTTCGGCCCTCTGATTGGCATTCCCCTTGCCTCTCAGCCCGCCCCGCCCGTTGGTGGGGATTTTCCGGGCCGAGACCTCGTCTTCACCGGATGATGGCCCCTGGTCGCCATCCCGCCTGGACCGCTTGCGGAAGAACTTACTGTTCTCCGCGGTCCCAGGCCCCACACGTCGGGAGCTCTCTGGGCCTCCCACGCTGCTCGATGCGGCGTCGGACTCTGTCCCCGCATCGTTCCTCCTCTCCTCTACTTTTTTTGTTTGTTTGTTTTTTTTCCATATTTGTACCCACGATTATGGGGGAATTAAACGTCCACCTTGGCAGAGACCCCTGTACCAAGGTAAGCAGATTTAGAGGATTTATTACTCGCCAGGGGGTCTGCAGGTACCCTGGCGAGGACCGCACTTGCGGCTGATTTGTTCATAGAACCCCGTCAGCCATCCATCCCCTCGCGGTGCGTCGCCGCTTGGGATTCGGGGTAACTTTTTATAGAGGTTTTCTCCCTCGCGGTCCGGGCGATTAAGCCAAGACCCTCGGTCCTTATCAAAGCCGCGAGACATGATCCACGACACTTCGACTGGGATTACGAGACCGGCGGTGACAGCAAAGGATGAATCCTTCACTGTCTGCCCGGAGGCAGGGTAAGTGCACACCGAGCCCGCCCTCGCTCCTCTGCTATGCCCTCTGCTGATCAGAGGGTCACGCAGAGGAACGCACTGTTGGTCCGGGATGGACCCCCCCCATGTCAGAATAATTAGCCGCGGCAGCAACATTCCCCAAGGAATAAGAATTTCTTCTCATTTCTCGAGGAAGATTACCGCCGCGCCCAGGGTGCACCGGCCCAGTTGCTGCTCTTCCCTCCAGACGTATCGAGAGGGACTCGCAACTACCAGGCACACGTGGAGGACTTCTGACTTCGCACCCCGAGAGAGAGCATCTGCGTTGGTATTTTGTCGTCCTTTTTTGTAAACGACCGTGTAGTCATACTCAGCGAGTTTAAGTCGCCACCTAGTCAATTTTGAGTTAGGGTCTTTTAGTGACATTAACCACGTCAGGGGTCTATGGTCGGTGTATATAGCAAATTTTCGTCCATAAAGATAAGGCCGAAAGTACTTCACTGCCCAAACAATGGCTAAGAGCTCCTTTTCTATTGTTGAGTACTTCGCTTCCGCATCCGAAAGTGTCCTCGATGCGTATGCTATTGGTTTGTCTGAGCCTATCTTTCCTTGAGAAAGTACTGCACCAAGGGCTACGTCCGATGCGTCTGTTGTCAGTACAAATGGTTCGTCAAAATTTGGGTACTGCAATATGGGTGCATTGGTTAAAATCTGTTTGCAATTATTGAAGGATTCCAAAAATTCCGGTGAGTGTATAACTTTGCTATTTTTCTTAAGACATAAGGTCATCGGTTTCGTAAGCTTGGCAAAGTCTTTAATGAATTTTCTGTAGTATCCTACGAGTCCTAAAAAAGCTTTTAATCTCCTTCTGTGTTTTTGGTAGTGGGAAGTTCAGAACCGCTTTAATTTTGTCCTGATTAGGCTTTAGTCCTTGATCGGTTAGTTCATGGCCTAAAAATGTGACGTGTTTTTTGAAGAAACTCAGACTTGTTCAACTGGATTTTCAGATTATGTATTTTAAATCGTTCAAAAACTTGTCTTAACGTTTCTATATGCTCCTGCAATGACGTTGATATTATTATGACGTCATCGAGATAGGTAAAAACGTTATTAATACCTCTAAGGATGTGGTCCATGAGCTGTTGAAAGGTACTGGGTGCATTTTTTAAGCCAAATGGCATTCTAAGGAATTCGTAATGTCCTCTTTCTGTTGTGAATGCAGTTTTCTCTACATCATCAGGGTGCATCTCCACCTGATGGTATCCGCTCGCCAAATCTAAGGTCGTAAAGTACTGGGCGCGTCCAAGTCTGTCTAAGATGTCGTGCATGTTGGGAAGTGGGTACTTATCTTCTATTATTCTATCGTTAAGCCTTCGATAATCTATGACTAACCTCCATTTTACCTTACCTAGTGCGTCCGGTTTTTTAGGGACAATATGAACAGGGCATGACCATGGGGATATACTTTCACGAATAATACCTTGCTTTAAAAGATTGTCTACCTGATTCTGTATTTCTTTGCGTTGTTGTGGGGCTTGTCTATAACTTCTTACAAATATCGGAGTCTGGTCGGTTAGTCTTAATTGATGTTTAACTGCATGCGTAAAAGAGAGTGGGATATTTTCAGTGTAGAAGATATCTCTATACTGATAGCAAATCTTAGTAATTTCGCGTTTCTCTTCTTCGTTCATATGGTTTGTACGTATTTTATTTAAATTTTTGCGTAATTCTTTCTCTATATCTGCGTTAACCTTTATGGAATTTAAGCTGTGTCTAACTCTATCAAAATTCTCACGATATGGTTCTAGGTATATCTTTTCATTATTAGAAATTATTCGTTTTTCTGAATTAAAATTTATAATAGATGTCCTAAATTTTCCCTCTTTAACCTCGACCATAGCTGCCGGAGATTTTAAGCCGTTAGACCATATGAATTCATCGTGAATGTACTGACCATCAGAATAATTGGTTTTTATTACTATAACCTTTTCGCATTTTGGTTCAATCGTGAGTTTTTTACTGGGATAGTCAAACGAAATTGGTATCTGCGAGTTAGCGGTGTGTAAAAGTCTATTTTTTATATCTATGTTACAAGATAGCTTTTTCAATAAGTCTAATCCTATTAAGCCTTTATATTTGGGGTCAAAGTCGAATATAAGGAATTTATGAATTATATCACTGTTAAACGCGGGTGGCAGTGGTAAGTAGGCCACTTGATCGTGTCGTGTAATAGCATGTGCTGTTTTTACCTCAAATGGTTCGTACTCTACAAGGTGTTCAAAAATTGTGTTTTGTATTACACTAGGTGATATCATAGAGCGCGAGGCTCCGGTATCTATGAGAAAATTACCTTGAAACTCTGGCAACACAATATATGGCAAGTGATCTTTGTCATGGTTGTTTAATTTTACTAACTTTGGTCTGGGGGCACCGGGCCCTGGGAAAAATCCTGTTGAACCTCACTGTCTTCCATTGGAGGTTCGTATCCCTGTTGGTTGTAGTTGTCGCTACAGTATGCGTACTGACCTTGTTGATACACGTAGTCTGCGTCGTTCTCAGCATATTGTTGTTCGTATTGTTCAGGTGAGCCTGTGTAGAATAGCTCCTCAGCTGCATACTGTGGTTTTTGGGGCTTAGAGACGGATCTCATTGTGACGTCTGAAGCCTTCTGCGCAGGGTTTGCTTGTTGCTGGGGTATATTATTCCTAAAATTTCCTGAGGATGCCCTAAAGTTACCTAATGATGGGCGATTCTTCCACGGCAACATGGATTGCACCCACTGCTGCCTTTGTTCTGGAGTCGGATTATTTTGTCGTTGAACTGGAGCTTTATTACTCGTCTGGCTTTGTATGGGGCCTAAGTTACTAAACCTAAGCGGTTGGGAATTTTGAGGCTGATTTACAGCTCGTATTGGTTCTCTCAACTTTGCCTGAGCCGAGGTTGATGGTGCACTATAGTTATTATTGTGGAATGTCTTATTAAAGGCGAGTTTAGCTTCCTCTTGTCTCGCTATTACTATAACTGATTCTAATGTAGTGGGTTGTGCTATTCGAACCGCTATAGAAACTTGAAAATCTAAATTAGTTGTGTATTGTTCTATTACCATGTTTTCGTAATACGACTTATTAGTATGTGTGCCTACAGAAAATAAGGTATCTAATATTTCTCGAAGCCGCCTACCAAGTGTCTCGGCATCCTCGTTTCTATTACGCCGCACCCTACTTAGCTCTTGCATAACCTGGATTTCATTTCTAGGTTCCCTTAATCTACGTACGAGCGCATCCTTAATTGTTTCCCAAGAATTAAGTGTTTCTTGGTGTGCTATCGCATCAATCGCGGTACCGCTTAATCTACTCTTTATGAGACATATAATTGCCGGATGTACCCTGGCAGTATCATCCAAAAGATTAAGGATATTTTCGATTTCTCTGATGTAATGATTTAATCTCTTTGTATTGCCATCGTACTTTGGCATCAATTCCGCGATCATCTTAAAGTTGGCTGCATCGTCGTTAAGAAAAGACATTTTTAAATCAATAATTAAACACTTTATAAGTTTAAAAGTTGGGGCTCTGTGCCTGCCTATTTGCGATTTTAGCTATAAGACAAATACACTATCGGACCTCAACTAAGAGTCTACAGCGATTTTAGCTGTTAGACTTATCCTATGCTATCTATTTGAGCTATAAGATGTATATCTAATCTCCTAACTAAATGTCTATAGCGATTTGAGCTTTTAGACAGAATTACATATACTACTTAAACTAAATACGGAAGGAAATAGAGCAAAGGAACTTGAAATAGCGAGAGTACTCACCAAAGCGCCTTCTGCATCTCCTCACGGGTCTGAGTCAGCTCCACGTGAAGTCTTCGTCCGTGCCGCCGTCGTAGATCCGAAGTCGCGATTTATACGATCGAAACCGTTCAATTGGTCGAAGGTTCTACCAATTGTCGCGAAAGACCGACTGCGCCAGTTACGATATGGCGGCGATCGAAAGACTTTTTAAAAAAATATAATTAATTTAATTTCACAAAAGTAACAAAAATAATTAATTCAAAGTTCAAACAAATTGTACATTTATAAGAAAGAAGTTAAGTTATGCGTGGATGGTGTCAGACTGCGAGACAGTTGCATTGTTTCCACGATGATACTTTTCGCAGCGCAAGCGTTCCACATATGTTCATTGTTATGTTCAACTGCTATATCAGCCCGATTCCAGGGTTACGACACGTTAACTCCTGTAAGTCACAAATTTTATGCAGATCTATTGGGTTCAGTTACTTCACCTGAAACTACCACCTCATTAGCTAATGAAGTAGAGAATGAAGACAATAGTAGTGGCACAGAAGATAATTAGCACTTTTTATGATTATATACCTAAAAGTACTAACTTTTTAATAAATACCTGGTTGCTGCTTTTAAAATGAGTTTTATTATGAAATTTATTGAACATATGTTTTTTTGTTACAAAAACAACTTAACTTCAGGAAAATCTAGAAATTTAATTACAAAAACCGCATAACAAACGACATAGGCAAAAAATACATAAATACAAAGCCCATTTTTTATTTTATTGGACTTGTAGGAAATATAACTATAAAACATCAGTTTATTATGAATAAATAACCAGAAATACATAATTGAATAAAATATTTAATGACTAAATTTAGTATTTAAAAAAGATATTAAGTTTTTTTTCAATACTGAATGTGTAACATAGTTATGTTATTTTTGTAAAAATTGCTTCTAATTCTAACTTAGCCGTAAAGCAACTCTGTATTATTTACACATAACCCATATTTTCCAAGAACAAATGTAAGAAAACATATATGTAATACATAATTGTCTATATAATCATTTGATTGATTTCATTTATTTATTATCGTACATTAAAGATATCTTCGCTTCGCTAAGAGCTACGTTACTTATTAAGGGCATAAATGATCACAAACGGGCTGAACCATGAAGACACTAAAGCTCACGAGCATACTTCAAAGCTCGTTGAAGCATCATTCAGATGGACTGTTGTTGCTCTTGACTATCCTTATGATGAGCGGGTCTCAAACTAATATTTTTTAACATTTGCAACTTTGAAATTGGTTATTTAGTAAAAAAATTTCATGTTAACTGTGTATAAAATAAGTATTTTGCAGTTAAAATATGAACCATACTTAACTTATACTTCATAATATATGAATGAAAAATGTACTTAAAATATTTGAAAACTGTAATAAATTATGTGAAAGTTTTCTAAGATATAAAATAGCTGTAGCGTAAAGTTTTTAATAAATTGTATCGACAAATAGCTTACTTGTAGTTCACCTAATCATAAGTGGTTAATGTAACCCATGGGACACCTGCATACATTTTCAAATAAAAAAAACTTCAGATGCGTTGTCACCTGTAAGGGCTAAGATGCAATATCTCTTAGTCTAATTATCTCCACCAATAATATCAAAAATACATAAACACTCTCCTAGGTACAAAAGTACAGCATTTACCTAACGTTTATATGGTAAAATTTACTATATTTAAGATTAATTAATTTTAAGAGCTATGGAGAGGGCTATGCTCGGAGTTTCTCTGTGCGATAAACTTAGGAACGAGGATATCCGCAGTAGAACCGAAGTGACCAACATAGCCCAACGGATTAGTAAGCTGAAGTGGCAATGGGCCGACCATATAACTCGAAGAACCGATAACCGATGGGGAAAAAAGTTCTCGAGTGGCAGCCTCGTACTAGCAGATGAGAGTTTAGGGCGTCCCCCTACTAGATGGAGTGACGACCTGGTAAGACATGTGGTCGATGGATGCTGGTGGCTCAGGATCGTTCTTTGTGGTATTCCTTGGGGGAGGCCTAGGTTCAGCAGCGGCCTTACGAAAGCCGTAATGATGATGATGATGTAGATTAATTTATAAGATTAACACATTTAAACTAATTATTTTTTCCGAGCGCTTCTTAATTCGCTGTTAGATACAGATTATCAAATCAACTGCAGTTCAATTCCACGTTATAGTCCATTTATAAAAAGTTGCTCATAGGCACTTAACACGTTGGCTTGTCAGCGCAAACCTACTGGAATTAATTTCATATACCCAGGTCAGCAACGGAAAGCCGCGTCAAACGTGCGAAATATTCTAGAATTTAGATCAAAAATCCGCTCGCTATGCATTAAGACAAATCATTTCTGAATTGAGAAGCCCCTGTCCATTGGTGGACTGTTATAGCTGACTGATGAGAAGAAGAAAGTTATAGTCAAACCAAAACTTAAATTGATTACTTATAAATAAAACATCACACTTTTTTAAACAATACAATCGACATTTTAGTACTTAATAAGCAATCACTTTGTAGGTTTTAATATTTAATATGAGCTCCCACCGTACACAATATTTTATTCACGCAGACTCTGAACACATCTACGCGCTAATGATTGGTTTTAAATTGTATACAGGTACATAATACTACGAGATTAGATTATAAATACCGTCATCACCACAATATTTTTCATTTTAAAAGAATATTTTTGAGTCGTGACGGTATACCCAAGAGACTCCATCACTTAATTTTGTTCTGTGGGTGTCGTAAGAGTCGTGTATGGAAAATGCTAAAATGATTTTGCGATTCCATTAAGTGTTAAAAGAAAATTACGGTTTGCAAGATGATGCTGTGACTAAAATTAATAAAGGTACGCTTCGGTGATTTAGTCACGTAGAAATAATGAATGTGGTAAGAAGTGACAAAACCAAAGTAAATTGCAGAGGTTAATGGCGGAATTTGCAAGGGCTAGGGCAAGGATAACCACAAAGAACGATCCTGATCCCACCTGCATCCATCGACTACATGTCTTACCAGGTCGTCACTCCATCTAGTGGGGGGACGCCCTACACTTCACCTGCTACTCCATCTAGTGGGGTGACGCCCTAAACTTTTACTGCTGGTACGAGGCTGCCACTCGAGAACTTTTTTACCCATCGCTTATCGGTTCTTCGAGTTATATGGCCGGCCCATTACCACTTCAGCTTACTAATCCGTTGGGCTATGTTGGTCACTTCGGTTCTACTGCGGATATCCTCGTTCCTAAGTTTATCGAGCAGAGAAACTCCGAGCATAGCCCTCTCCATAGCTCTGAAAATTAATTAATCTTAAATATAGTAAATTTTACCATATAAACGTTAGGTAAATGCTGTACTTTTGTACCTAGGAGAGTGTTTATGTATTTTTGGTATTATTGGTGGAGATAATTAGACTGTGAGATATTGCATCTTAGCCCTTACAGGTGACAACGCATCTGTAGTTTTTTTTTATTTGAAAATGTATGCAGGTGTCCATGGGTTACAGTAACCACTTATGATTAGGTGAACTACAAGTAAGTTAGTTGTCAATACAATTTATTAAAAAACTTTACGCTACAGCTATTTTATATCTTAGAAATCTTTTCACATAATTTATTACAATTTTCAAATATTTCAAGTACATTTTTCACTCATATATTATGAAGTATAAGTTAAGTATGGTTCATATTTTAACTGAAAAATACTTGTTTAATACAGAGTTAACATGAAAAAATTTTACTAAATAACCAATTTCAATTTTAAAGTTGCAAATGTTAAAAAATATTAGTTTGAGACCCACTCATCATAAGGATAGCCAAGAGCAACAACAGCCCATCTGAATGATGCTTCAAAGAGCTTTCAAGTATGCTCGTGAGCTTTAGTATCTTCATGGTTCAACCCGTTTGTGATCATTTATGCCCTTAATAAGTAACGTAGCTCTTAGCGAAGCGAAGATATATTTAATGTACGATAATAAATAAATGAAATCAATCAAATGATTATATAGACAATTATGTATTACATATATGTTTTCTTACATTTGTTCTTTGCAAATATGGCTTCTGTGTAAATACTACAGAGTTGCTTTACGGCTAAGTTAGAATTTAGTCATTGCAGAATCTATGTCTTCTGATATTGCCTCGTTTATTCTGATAAAATGCATTAAGGTGGTGTGTATTCTTAAGGCGCTACCTCCAGCGAACGACCTTGAGCGTTTGGTCTGTCGACGCTCGCTACAATATATCGCGTAAAAAATCGCCAAAAGACGCCACCTACTGCTACGAATGTAGTATTATTTTTTCAATGTCAATGAACTCTTCTATGGAAATAGACACGGCGTACAATGATAAATGTATTTTAATTTTCTTTATTCGGTATATTAGTTGCATTATATTAGAATTATGTATTCTAATATATTATCTAATTAATAAAAATGACTATTTTGATTACTTTTAACTATATACTATACTGCTAATATTGAATTAGCTTTTTTATAGTGTAAATTACAATATTTGTCGAAATATTAATTATGGATTTGAAGTTTACATGCTAATGGTGCTTCATTTTTGTTATTTTCATTTACTTACATATTGAAAATATACTTGAATAGTAGTGTTACGCGCTCCAGTCAACGATACACTAGCGCCATCTAGTGTCAGGAACGAGAGCGAGGGGAGCATTGAGAAAATGACCACAAATTACTCAACCGACAGCGCCTAGTCGAAACTCGAACACTCGGTACCTTGCCCGTGGTTACTTGAACATTCTGGATATTTCTTTGCTAATTTAAATATATAGGCGCTGCAAGATGCGATCGAGGCAGTGTTGATTTGGGCGAAACAAGCGAAGTTTCGGGCGGAATTAAGTGAATTAGTGTGTTTAATTATTAGTGTTTTAACTTTAATTGTGTAAAGTAAATTAAAGTGTTAATTTAGGTAATTTTATCGGCAATTTTTACTGTCACGAACCTCAAGCTCGTAACAATTGGTGTCAGAAGTGGGATCAAATCATGCCGATTTTACCTAAGGAAGAAACGGAGGGTGTCCGTACCCGCAGTCAACGCCAGCATGAGACGGACCAGCGGAGATTTGGTGGTGCAACGGCGCAGATGTCGGAGGGCCAACTGCCAGCCACGGAGGCTGCGGGCCCGTCATTAGCTCCTACATCTGCAGCACCTGACTTAGGTGCTCTGATGGCGATGCTACAGGAGCAGCTGCAGCGCGGACGAGAGGAACAGGCCCGTCTGTTGAAAGAGCAGCAGGAAGAACAGGCTCGCCGACAGGAGGAACAGGCTCGCCGACAGGAGGAACAGGTCCGTTGTTTGGAAGAGCAGCTGCGGGGCGGACAAGAGGAACAGGCCCGTCGGTTGGAAGAGCAGATGCTTCTCATGAAGGACCTTCACGCTACCTTCGGGAAAGAGATAAGGGAGGTGAAGGATAGGGTTGCTCAGCATGACAACCGCCTGTCGGAAGCTGAAACCCAAATCGCGAAAGCTGAAACCCGAATCGACCAAGTGAACAATCGGGTTGACAACGTAATGGCTGACATGAAGAAATCACTGGACGAACTCAAACTTGGAGATGGAGCTACAGCTCCCGTAGTAGCTACAACACCTTCGCTACGTGGGTTCAAGGTGCCACCGTTCGACGGTACCTCTTCCTGGTCGGCCTACAAAATCCAGTTCGAGGCCGTCATGGAGGCGAACGGCTGGAATAAAAGCCAAGCCATGACTGCACTCACCCTAGGCCTGCGCGACCAAGCCTTAACTGTGTTGGAAGCTCTCGGTAAGAAAGTGACTTATGAGCAACTCCTTGAGGCATTGGAGGCGAGATATGGCGACGCTCACCTGGAACACGTCTTTCGTGCGCAGCTTAAAGATCGTGTGCAGCGCATCAACGAAAACCTGCAGCAGTGGGCTCTAGAGGTGGAGAAGCTGGTGCGAAAAGCTTACCGGTCTGTACCTGCGCTCATTAAAGGGAACCTGGTGCAGACATTTATCGACGGCATCCGTGACCTGGAAGTCAGAGCTGCTGTGAGGCTCGGGCACCACGAGACGCCTAAGAACGCCTTGGCCCATGCACTGGAGGTAGAAGCCGTGCGGCAGGATCATCGTTCCCATCGCGTCAGGGAGGTTGCAGCCGCTACAGTTCGCGACCGCAACAAAGGATACAGCCCAAGGTGCTATGGCTGTGGGGAAAAGGGCCATCTTCGAATCAGCTGCCCTAAGCGAACCGTTGAAAGGAGAGTTGATCGATCTCGAGAGGGTAGTGCAGCTAACGACACTGCCTGGCGGCGACAGGATCATCGTTCACCTCACGCTAGGGAGGTTACAGCAGTTACGGTTCGCGACCACAATAAAAGATACAGCCCTAGGTGCTATGGCTGTGGGGAAAGGGGCCATCTTCGGTCCAGCTACCCTGAGCACACCCTACGAAGGGAAGGTGAACGGTCTCAGAAAGGAAGTGCGGCTAACAGCACCGCCCAGCAGCAGCAGGAATACGACTTTACTATCCGCACACTGCAGCGGGAAATCTCACGGCAACGCAGATGCATTGTCAAGAAGACCTTGTCCTGAAGATTGCAACCATTGTAGTAGGCAAGAGAGTAAGGAGGTGGTATCCGTGAGGATGCTCAGGACAGACCACCTCAGCAACGGGTGGAAGGACAACCTACGACATGCACAGCAGGAAGATCCGGACATCAAGCCGATTCTGGGATGGATGAAGGCCCGTGCTACCAAGCCTAAGTGGAGGGACGTCTCAGCGATGAGTTCAACCACGAAAAGCTATTGGGCCCAATGGGACAGCTTGCTGATTCAGGATGGAGTCCTGTGCCGTAAATGGGACAATGGTCGAAGAGACAGCTGTCGTTTGCAAATGGTTGTCCCTAAAGCTAAAGTGCCGAATGTTCTACAGTTGTGCCATAATGGTCGTTCAATAGTCCATCTGGGAGTTAAACGAACTCTACTGAAGGTCCGAGAACAGTTTTACTGGGTCCATTATCGTGACGATGTCGAGGATTGGTGTCGTACATGTACAAGTTGTGCGGCCGAGCGGGGACCTCGGACACGTAGTAGAGGAGCACCGAAATTGTACAATGTTGGTGCACCACGGGATAGGACAGCCCTTGACATTGCGGAGCCGTTACAGAAAGGCGCAAGAGGGACTCCTAAGATCGTCCATGTGAATCGCTTGGCGCGTTATTATGGGGCCGATAATGCTCGGGACGAGCATGTCTTAGGAGGGGGCAGTGTTACGCGCTCCAGTCAACGATACACTAGCGCCGGAACGAGAGCGAGGGGAGCATTGAGGTTCGTGACAATATAAATTATTATTATTATTTTATTTAGCTACTGAATTTTAGGATATGTTTTACCTTGAGGTCAAATATAATTTTGAGGAGCAATAGTTATTACCTATTAATCTTTTATCTGCTATTCCTTATTTAGGAGCAATATTAGTAAATTGAGTTTGAGGGAGATTTATTTATAATGCTACATTTATTATTTTAATATTTACCTACTGGGTAGGTAATTATTAAAATAATAAATATAGCATTAGTAACTAAATAGATATTTTATTTTAAATTTTTAAAATTAAAATTTTCGTATTTTTAAAAATTACTAAAAAAAAAGGGTTTGAAATAATAAATTTTCTCACAAAAGAAGGGAACTTGAAAAAAAAGGAAAAAAAAAGCGGGACCAAAGCCAAGACGCGAACCACGGAACTCCGATATCACGCCCGACCGACATACCACCTGAGCTATAACGACCGTTAATGACTAGTCGAAATTTACCTTCTTATATTGTAGCAGTTTTTTATTGCTTGAAAACATGGACAAAAGGACATTTTCTAAAAATAAATCCAAGCGTTCGTTGCTAAAATCGTTGGAGCCGTATAATTTTCTCATCTGGTTCGGTTATATAAATATTTAAATATATAAAAATTATAAATTAAAATGAAAAGATAAATATACATTAATATCAATAAAATAAAATAAATACAAAATAATATTATATTATTATTGTTATTATTATTATTATAAGTTGTGGTTCGGTGAAGCTGCAACCTAATGGACCATGATATGAAAAGTGGTTGTTGACGTCAATTATTATTATTCTTATTATTTTTTCATTACTACCTTTTTCAACCTCACAAGATATTTGTAACTGCAAAAAAAACTACGTATAAGTAAGTAAATCAGTAATATAGTGTTATGTATGATTCAGACTAAATAAAGGTTCCTAAAAATAGACGTAGATAAAGAAATTGCATAAAAAATTACTCAAATAAAAATGCAATAAACTTGTTAATTTTATAGGTACTTAGTAAAATATTAAAATAATAAGTTTTTTTGGATATTTATGTAAAATATAAAGGTTATATTATGTTCTAACTACGTTCACGCTTGCGCATATAAAACCGCGGAATTTCACTAGTTTTATTATCAAAATAATAATTGTCAACCCTACCCTAAGTTTGCCTTGATTTTACCAACTCAAACTCGTTTTAGGAGATCAAAACATAGAGAGAAAGATAGGAGACTATTTTTTATTTAATATGGTTGGATCTTTATTTATTTGTATATTTCTTGTATTTATTTTATTTTATTGATATTTTTGTATATTTATCTTTTCATTTTAATTTATATTTATAAAAACCAACCAGATGAGAAAACTATACAGATACCCCAACAATAATAATATAATAATAATAATATTCCACAAATATCACACAACGCCATCTAGTCCCAAGCTAAGCAGAGCTTGTGTTATGGGTACTAGACAACTGATAAACATACTTATATATTTCTAAATACATAAATATTATAGATAAATCATCACACAAACATTTGTCCTGGGTGGGAATCGAACCCACGACCTACGGCATAGCAGTCAGGGTCACTAACCACTAGACCAACAGGCCTGACGATAAATAAAATAAAGTCTCTAGCTCGAGAGGAGAGGAGCCGTGGTAGCTCAGATGGTTAGCGCTTGCTAAAATTTTCACAGTGTGCGAGCAAACCGGGTTCGATCCCCGCCGGCACCAATAATATTGTAATTGCAATTTTAGGTGTTGATTTACCACGTGCTCAGTGGTGAAGGAAAACATTGTGAGGAAACCTGCATGTCTGAGAAATAAGAAAAATAATATTTCGAAGACATGCAAAGTTCGCCAACACGCAGTGGGGCAGCGCGGTGGATAATTCCTTTCCTAGGACCCTTTCAGAAAATAGAATAGAAATAAAAAAATAATAAATCCAAACTTCATTTAAAACCAAATATATAAATTGTAAAATAGCTGCAGGTATCTATAACCAAGTAAAAGATATTCCTTTACTCCAACTTGTCCATGTTTCCCAAAACAATTTTTAATTAAGCTTTATATTATAATGCGGATTTTTTATATTTAAAATTTTAATAATAAAGCATTTCGTACGTCTCAGCCGAGGCGCAAATATTTTTCGGCCGCAAATTTATAAGACCGATTTGTTATTCAAACATAAACATGGTTTTTTAATTAAATCTACCAATCATAAAACGACACGCATTTTTATTGAACACTTCCTATTCAATTCACAAAGTACCTATTATATTTGTTTATATAAAAAAGTATATTTAAGTACAATCATAAAACTAAATGGAAACATCACTAACTTTACGTGGTAGAGCCATGCTGCAGTTATATTAGTAGTATAGTTGTAGCACGAATGGGTCGGCTCGACCGGGGAAGGACCACGCTCTCACAGAATACCAGCGTGAAATAGTAGCTTAATGCTGCTGTATTTCGTATGGTGAGTGTAGAGAACCGGAGACCCTTTTTACTGGAAACGAGGCATTCCATCTCAGTCCTCACGGGTGACAACGCATCTGCATTTTGATTTTTAATGGAGGATAGATGTAGATGTCTATGGGCCGCAGCAACCACTTACCATCAGGTGGACTGTGTGCTCGTTTGTCACCCTATTCTATAAAAAAAAAAAAAAACAAAGTAGGAAAATGCATTGAGTTATAAAACACATAAATCAATGGGCAAATGTAAAAATACTGGAGGCAGCAGCCCTATCGCATGTTTACGTACCGCACGGCTGTAATATTTATTTCTAAGATACGGCCGAGTTACAATATACCGTGACGTAAGCGCATCGGTTGGTAGATACTCAAATAATATTATGTTTGCGGCGAAATACGGACGCGCGGCAACCAGCGACGCGGCCACCTCGTATGAACGCATATAGCGTAATGCCGCCCGCACTCTGCGCACGCCCCTTTATCATAGAAGTCACACAATTTTCGGAATTATTTCAATTAAAAGAGAAAAAACGAACTTAAAAATTTAAATAAATCGTGGAGAATATAGATGTTTTCATTATCTATCCATTAGTGTTATCCTCAAATGATTAGAGAGTTGCGTTTAGCAACAGATGCATGTAATCAAGAATTTTAGTCATTTTTTAAAAGTTGATTTTAAATGTATTTATAGCACATAAAAATAAATTGGAACGTGGAATGCGATGATAAGATATCGAACATTAATAATGTACTTTTAGATGTAGTTTATTTTTCATAACTAATGAGATAATAGAGTATGAAAAACGCACTTTTGCCAGGTTTTGGTCAGGGTAGCGTCTTAAATGTAATCTTTAATGTGGTGTTGGGTGTAATGGCGCCTGGTAGAGTTTGAGAAAAAGGAGTGTTGTAGTTACAATTACAATCATATAATTAGTATTACATTTATATAATTTATGAATATAAATTAATTAATATTACAGCATAAAAGAGTTGATAGTTCTATTTCAATTATTTTAATAAAACCCAAACTAATTTTTTTATTTAAAGTGGTTTTAAATTCGTTTTCATATCCATATATAAGGCACGGTTAGCGGCATCGTAACATGAAAATTAAATTGTAATAGTTATATTTTAAGCTAATATGCGCAAAATCATTCTGAAATGTATAAAATGAAGTGTGGCAAAATCAAGAAGATAAGAAATAAAAACATAAAGAAAAAGTTGAATACATTTTACTATCCCTATTACTTTATATCTGTGCGGACTGTATATTCTATAGCGTGGTCGTGCGTGGCAGAAAATTTCGCGAATATCGCACGATAGTGATCCACTAACCATCGAAATGACGAGGATAAAATCTGAATTATGTCGCGTAGTACGATGGTAAAATTCAGCAGTTGAAATGAATACAAAAAATTCCTATGAGTGGTCCTCATAGTCTTGTAGCGCCAAAAGATGCACAGAGAAGCAACGTCTCTCCGCTAAGCCCGTGGATACAAGATTAGCCGTACAAAATTAAAATAAAATTATTTACATTCTAATGGATAAGAGATAAGATAAGATAAGTGGAATCGTCTCGCTTTCTTATGGAAAGATTTAATTACGTCTACGTAAAATGTTGGTGAACGTTTTAATTGTACCAATAACCGTTTTTAATTGCGATAATTGATAAGTCTGAAATACACTCTTAACCTTGTGTATTATCTCAACAAAGTTTAAAGATTTCCTCTCCGATTATCACTTTAACACACTTCAATTCATCACAAGGGACACTATTATCCTCCATTTTCATTAAAAATCTTTAAAAAAGCATAAATTTTGAACTCGTAATATTAAATCGCTTAAGATAAGCACACAGAGTAAATAAACATTGAAACGTGAAAATGAACTTGCGGACGTATTGCCCGCGCGCCTCCGCTTTTAACAAATTTATTCCCAAAAGCCTGGCTTTAAATCTCTATACTAATTGCTATATATACAATCGTAGTTATATTTCATTATAGAATATTTTGCCATAGGTTAGAAAGAGAGCAATCGTCTTCTCGAAAGCCCCGTAAAAAGCCCACGCGAGTGAGGGAGACAACTATTAGCTTTAAAAGTCATTTTTTATGACAGCAGCAGTACCGCTAAGGCAATACGAGGTCATCGGTCGACATATGTCGAACAGTGGAGTGCGCGGGAAATTTGAAATAGCTTGAAACATTTTACGAGTTATTTTATTAGTTGATATTATTGATTGATATTATTGATTGATTCAGGTTTAATAAGGCAAGCCCGGCTTTTCGGCTTTAACGGAAGCTTCGCCACTGCTTCGATAAGGTTTCAAATTACGCTACGTGATATCTTAGGACAAAATTTCTATTTTCAACACAAAGAAATCGTCGCTTTAAGATATTAATTAGTACCTAGGTATCAAAACAATTGTTACATAAGATTGCGTACAGATTTCTTAAATATAACGTCGCAAAATTATAAGCCAGAGCTTAACTAACGTATACGTACCACGTGTAGCATACATGATAGAGTCACGCTGTAGCTATATTATGCTTGCAGCATAAATGGATCGGCTCGACCGGGGTGGGACCACGTTCTCACATCATACCAGCGTAAAGTGCGTGAGTTTAGAGAACTGGAGACCAGTTTTACTGCAAACAAAGCATTCATTCTTATTCTTCCGTGGTGACAAAACATCTACATTTTGAATCTTAAATGAGGATAAATGTTGTTTTCTTTGGGTCACACATCAACTTACCATCAGGTGGACTGTGGGCTCGTTTGTATTTTTTTTAAATATCCTCACATGATCGTAAATGATCTAGTTAGGACGATAAAGTAGAATGTTGTAATGTTCCAACTAAACTATGAAACAAAATTAATTTTAGTAGGTACTTTATAATTATTATATTTTTCAATGAACATCAACAATGATCTAACCTATAAACTTATTACTTCAAAATAGTCTCTTAGATTTTAATTAAATGTGTAGTACAAGTATATGCATACTCTCAATAAATAACTAGAATTTATTTTGGTTTATATAAATAATAAACGATTCCACTTCAGTGACTCGTTGAAGGCAGTAATAACCATAGATATTATAGCTTTTATTTATTTTAAGTGTTTTATTTAATTCAATAGACTAAACGAAAGGAATTACAACGAAAACAGATTGCGGCTTGAATACGATCCTTCATAAATACATTGAAGGAAGATTCATAGCTTAAGAGGGTCGTTAGAAACGAATGCCCTTTGCCCGACAGAAGGGATACGTACTCAAAGCACCGATTAAACACGGATAAAATCTTAATAAATTTCAAAAGCTCAGAAGTTTTTGAGACCATAGGCCGTTCGACAAAATTACGTGAAATACACAAAAATTCTTTTCTCTTTTTAATTTTATTCAATAAGGATACCATTTGATCAATCGAAATTACACGAAGCTGTAACATAAAATTATTGAATCGAGGAATGTCCTTCTTTTTTCCCTTTTACAATCTTTCTTAATCCCTTAGTATATAGGAATTTTCATCATTAAGTATTAAGTAACATATAAAAAAAAGAGATTTTAAAATCATTTTTAATAAATATCTTATAATTCGGTTTTCTCTTAAACTTTTTATTATCCGATTTATATTTATATTGTTTTCGCATTGAATTAATAAAAAAACAACACTGTATCACGAACACGATTCTGAAAATGTAAATGCAATTTTTGTTTGAAGCGACAGTAGCCTAATGGCAGGGCGCGGACCGCGAACTCAAAAAGGTCGTGGGTTCCAATGCGCCATTCGACTATTGGCGTGAACCACTGGTAACACAAGCAATTTAAGCTTATCACGAGTGGTTAAGGGGAATATTAGTAATGTTTATAGCATTGTTAATATTCTTAAAAAAAAATTCTCAAGTAAGTATATCATTGATATATAAAGCTTTATTACAGATTTAAAAAAATCGAAGACTGTGAAGTTCGTCAACATGAACTCTAAAACCCTCTTAGAAATGAGAGGAGGCCTGTGTCCAGCAGTGGGACGTAAAGGGGCTGTAACATTAACTTTACAAAATTAAACATATAAAAAGGCTCCCAAGTGCTTCAAACTACGTCTGTAAAATCGCGTTATTGACTTCCAATGTGGTACGCTCGATTATCTATCTTTATATTATATATAATTGTTCCGTACGTGTGTTTGTCTTCTAACTCCAAAACGGCTGAACCAATTTCAATGAAACGTTTGTGTGTTTGAGTGGTTCCTTGAATGAACCCGGACAATTGGACCCGGTAGGTGGCGCTGCTATCGTGATCCAGAAATCACCCGTGCGAAGCCGGGCGGATCGCTAGTAATATATAAAAATGAATGTTCCTTGGTTTTAACCGTATCTATACTATTCATTTTTTTATTCATCCTATTACAATGAAACTTCAATGAGTTGTTGTGTGGCACGGCCGCGACGAATTCTGAGAAAAAAGAGGTATTGCAACGAATGGCGTACTATTGTAAATAAAAACACTTATGTAAATTCCATAATTATGGGATACTTGTTATTAAAAGAAAACACACAGGAGCCAAAAAAGCAGATGCGACCCGATCCCTAAAAGGACAAAAAAAATGCCCAAAGTGTAGTTTGTTTATTATTTAACCACCATCGTAGAATTTAAAATAGAACGAAAATTTATGCTCCCTTTTTTTAGTAAAAAGGGTCTTCGATTCTGTACACACAACATTTGCTATTTAATAATGGTATGGAACCTTAAAGGCACCTCAGGAGCTAAGTGCTCAGTAAGTTCTGCATATGCTACTTTTACAATTTTTATAAAAATATATTTAGTGTATAATTGTGTGGAAACTTTTTTATGGCGCCTAGTACGTAAGACAAATAGTTTGGGTGCTAAAGTTATAACCTGCTGATATTAGGTCCGTAGCGTGCGCCGCATTTCCGCTCTAAGATTTTAGTGGCAAGTTAATTAAATGAAATTATGGCCTAGTTTAGTATGTTTTAAGTAGCTTTTTATTGGATACAATGGTTTTGATTACAGAAACGATATTTGGATCACACCAATATTTCTTCGTATTTATATTTGGTCTTGAAATATATAATCTGCAAAACTATTCGGCCCGATTGACTTAAAATTTGGTATGCTCGTATAATTTTTTCTCAACGTAGGCAACCACTATGTAAAGATTTTGGAAAATTCAACCCCTGAGGGAGTGAAATAAGTTGTGTCAGCTAGTAATGAAATAAAATATTTTTATTTCTTTGACCAGATAAATTAAAATTTGTTTTGTTAAACGTCATTTTAGTTTACCACCGACTCAAAATGGGCTTCCTGTGACTACAGAAGAAACAAAACAAAAGGCTAGATTAAGTTATCTTCCACACAGTCTTCATCATTGACAGGTTGCATTTTAATTTATAGTTTTGAAACTGTCAGATGTCGATTTAATGATAAGGATATAGGTAACAAATGTCCTTTAAGGTGAACTGCTGCATACTCAGTAAAACCAACATAATCTTATTAATTTCTAAGAAATCATGGTTTATGTATAGTATTGCTATTGTGTGGGAAACTAACCATAATAGTATCCCGAAGAAAAAAGTCTACTTACATCGAGCAATGCTTGGTCGTTCAATTCAATGAGGCATTCAGATTGTCAGATTGTCATTCAATTCAGGTACAGAATATTATTTAATGTCAAAGTGAAATTCAAGCGGCCTTAAAATAATTCTAAGCCTTTCCATTAAAATATTGAAATGAGCGTTTGATCAATAGAAAACAATCCTACATAGGTTTAAAAAAGATAATGATTCTTTCTTAATACTATAATCCCGGGCTACAAAAGCATGCTTGTTGAACAATTACGAAAGTCTTCATAAAGATTTTCTGAAGCATAATTCAAACAGGTCCCAATTCACGCTGCTTTATAATTCTGAAAATGCTTGCAGGCAAATTTAGTCTTTGGTGTTAAATTATGGCATTATGCTCGCAGTATGTAATTTTATATTATGTAATATGGCAGGAGTACAATACATTTTGAATAGTTTCAAAGTTGGTTTATATGAACCTTAAGGTTTCATTTGGTCTTGTATGATACCATAATTGTGGTGATTCCATTATCAACGTGCACATCGAAATACGAGTATACTGCGTCATCACGTCCGTTGGTAACTCGAATTTCTCGTTAGGCTGCCTAAACTATGGCTTAGCTTTATGATTTCTTATTATAAAACCTCTAATTTTGTACTTCTCTTCACTGTAATTATCCAATTTTGTTTTTGTCTATTCATATATAGTAGTAATAGAATATTATTATAAACATGATATTATCAGCCATCAATAACTAGTAAGCACCTTTCGAGATTGCCTCGTATAAATAGTTTTATTATATATTTAAAACTATAAAGCACTAGCGCGGAGGTCAACTAAATTTAATTCGTCTGGACATAAGAACATTACTAACTCACCGCCATAATGAATATATTGGTATCACAATATTCTATTAGAGGGGGTTAGAAAAAAAGTAATTAATTGTGTGAAGTTTACGATAATGACACCAAATACCTATTTTAATAACACAATTTTTATGATTGTTAGGTGCAGAGTAATCACGATAGCGTGAAAGTTTGGAGACATGCGGCACTGCTTGGTACTTTAGGACAAACCTATGTAGATATGTCCTAATCAGATCTTACCCTTTTGTAATAAGAAAAGAGATACACATAACTTCAGAAGGGACAATCACAATACATCCAAATCCAAAAACTGACTTTTAGCACAGATGTTGATTTCTATTGGGATTTCAGTAAATCTTGACATAGAGTTTTAAGTAAGACTGCACTGAACTAATTAACTTTAGATTCATATTTAGCGCTCGCAGAATAATCAGGTACACTGGCCGTAAATTTATTGATATCGAGGGATAAATAATCAACATAAAATATTTGAACACTTTAGCTAATATTTGATCTTTCAATACATAGTTTATTGTAATTGGTCCAAATATAAAACAACCACTTTTTGTGGTATAAAAGCAAAATTTACTTTGTTACGTACCAGTCTATTTTATTTTGTGTTTGTGGCAGCAGTTTATTAATGATTGTGTCACCGGTCTACACGGATTTCTGTCTGGAGAATAGTTGTTTGAAAATTTAATTTTGTGACGTTGAGAACGGTCTGTCACGGTGGTGAAAACTAGGGCTTTCAGAAAATATTCATGCTTATATATCGCACACGATTTTTAGGTCATCTCCAACTTTATTCTAATTTATCAATTTGTTTTTAGTTCATACTTGCTATTCTCGTCTCTTAATTAAACTCCACTTTTTCCGTTTTTTTTTATATAATGGTATGAAAAACGAGCACACAGTTCACCTGAAGTCAAGTGGATGCTGTGGCCCATAGACATCTATATATATTTATCCTCAATTAAGAATCAAAATGCAGATGCGTTGTCACCCCTTTTTTTTTCCTTCATGGGGAAATGCCTACGCATACCCGCCTCGCGGGGGCAAGGACGGGTTATGTCGGACTCGCACCGACTAAAACCCCATGGTGTTCCACCTTTGTCGCATATTGGCAGGGCTACGGGAACGCTTTCGCACACATCCGCGGCCCTACTAGCGCCTGCCGCCCTATGGCAGCACCTCCTCGGGAGAGGAAAATTCCTCCCCGTTCTCCTTCCCAGGTAAGGCGCACCAGAACACATGGCGCGCCTTCCTCCACGGCCTCCAATTACGTCTGTGCAACAGACGCCCCCGCGTCCGATGCACAAAGGCCATGGGGCCAGGAAAAACGAGCACTTATAAGTACTAGCCTTCCCGACCCCAGCGGCGGATCTGGTCTATGGCCCCGCCGCCAACCAAGATTCGGCTGCGGAGGGTAGGGAGAGCGGCGCCTCGCAATACCGACAATCCTCTCCCCCCGCAGCCCCACCACCACCGCATCAACGGTGCGGCCCCGTTTGAGTCGCGAAGGATAGGGCGAGTGGCGCATCGCCATACCAACACTCCTCTTCCTCCGCGACTCCACCTCGGCTGCAGCGGTAGAGGGTGCGCGAGTCCCCACTCGCTGCAGTCCGCCAGCACACATCCAAAGTGGGCTCCCCAAGCCCACTCGGAGTGGCCACCTAAGGCCGGCCCTTCACCTCGGGCCAGCCACGTGGGTTCCTCTTTGTTCACCGTGGGAGACCAAGCCACGGCTACTAAGCCCCCCGCCACGACAAGGCGGGAACCCGTTCGGGGGGGGCGTTGTCACCCCTGAGAACTAAGATGGAATGCTTTCTTTCCAGTAAAAAGGGTCTTCGGTTCTCACTCATCATTCGAAACGCAGCAGCATTAAGCTGCTATTTTACGCTGGTTTTCTGTGGGAGTGTGGTTCTACCCCGTTCGAGCCGACCCATTCGTGCTGCAACCAGAATAAAGCTGCAGCGTGGTTACTTGTCACTCATTAAAAAATTTCTTTGATTATGAATATTTTATAATTGATAGAATCAGGCGTTACTTTGCGGAAATCCATTATAATAAAAAATAAAAATATAAATTTCTTTGCAACCTTCCGCTAAATAAATACAATGATGTGTCTTACCTGGATTGAAGAGCACCTCCTGCCCTCCCTCAATTGCATTCACTAACTTCGTCACCACTAGTCCCAGCAACACTACTCCCAACACCACTATTCCAGGTAAGACACACCGTCGACGATAATACGACACGTGTTTCGACTCTACACGAGGCATCTTCAGGTAGTAATGTAGGCTCTACGGCGGCTGACCGCTAAGTGAACGGCGAGCTTTTTTTTTGCGCCCGAAGCAAATATGGGCAACCCTCCGGAAAGCGGGGGAGGGAGGCGGTGAATGCTCATAGCATACCACGCAGCCGGCTGCGTGGTTATGTGGGGACTTTTACCCACTAAACACCGCCTTTTAGGAATTGGCTTAACAATCTGACTAGAGATCTCTAAGCCGTATACGAACGCGACCCTCCTTGGCAGAAAGGAGGGCGCAAAAACGAAACAGGTGCTATTTATACACGCCGACACAATCGCTCCTCACCAAAGTAGCGAGTTACCGCGCTGTGCGATAACAAACCTGCTACTAATTATCATTATTGTTATGATCAATATTTTTAAATACTATTATTATTATTGTTTTGGATGATTTGATCGAATGGTCGCTAGCTAGGTTGTGTCCAATGTCCAAGAGATGTTTAGCAAAATGGGATTTGTCAGGATTGCAATTTCTGTACGCGGCCAATGCTCTTTATGCGCGTCCCGAAATTGCGACCAGTCTGACCCACGTAAACGGCGTGGCATTCGTCACAAACAAGTTTATAAACACCCGATTTTTGGCTAATGTTTAACTTATCTTTATTATTACAAATATTCCTAAGCGAATTGTTTGTTTTGATTGCCACGTTGACGCCGTTTTTCTTAAGAGTATTAGCTATTTTTTTCGATATGGAGCCTAAGTAGGTCAAAATACCCACATATCGCCGGACACTTTGAGATCGAACCGCGTACAAAGAATGGCGAACAACATGCCTTTGTTTCTTTTTAATAAGATTATTAATTAGATTTTTTGAAAAACCGTTAGAGACTGCAATTTGATAAATTATATTAAGTTATTTTAAATAATTTTCTTTACTTAATGGAACAGTGTACAGACGGTTAATGTAACAATAAAAAGCGGCTAATTTATGTTGCCATGGATGACACGATAACGCGGGGATGACCGTGTCGGTATGAATTGGCTTTCGATAAATTTGAAAAACATGCAACGACTCTTTTCTCGTTATTGTTAAATCAAGGAAATTAAGGGAGCAATCTTGTTCCAATTCAAGCTTAAATTTAATTTTTTCGTGGACTCTATTTATTTTATTAAGGAAAACATCCAGTTGTCTCCTTGTGCCAGTCCAGCAAATAATTACGTCGTCTACATATCGATAAAAATATTTTGGTTAACAACTAATGTTGTTTTTCGAAATGATCCATGAAAATGTCCGCAATAAGTGGACTTAGAGGGGACCCCATAGCCAACCCATCTTTTTGTAGATAGAAACGGTTATTAAACCAGAAATAATTTTGTTTCATACAGAGAGAGGTTAAGTTAAGAAGATTTTTCATCATCATTTCATAATTTGTTTCCCCGGGATGTAGCCGACGTTTTTCAAAGAGATCTGAGAGTATATGCAAACAGTCAGGGGACGGGACATTTGTGAAAAGACTATCAACGTCTAAAGATAACAACATAGATTTAGGTGGAATACGAATATCTTTAATTTTGGAAATGAGATCTAAGCTATTTTTAAGGATGTAAGTTGGGTTGAAACCAGATTTCTCCCGAAGGAGGAAGTTAAATTTTTTACCAAGGAAATAAGCTGGTGCACCTATATATGAGACAACTGGACGAATAGGAACATGTTCTTTATGTATTTTAGGTAACCCATATAAAGTGGGTGCTTGAGGATTCATTGGAACAAGATTGCTCCGAGACAAGTTGTGATCGGAAAAAACATATGACGACTTTTGTATACATACTTTAATATCCGAAGTAAACTTTTTGGTTGGGTCAGACTCCAACAACTCAAAGTCTGGCTGTACCCGCTACTCTCCATAATGACAACAGTATTTCCCTTGTCGGCTTTAGTACCAATTAGGTTATTGTCTTTTATTCTCTGCTTTAGTGACATAAAAATGGTGAACTCAGGATTGCAATGGGAAGATGCGTGTACATCCTGAATTTCTTCAGCTAACAAACTTTTAACGATGTTATATTTCCTCCCGATCACAACAGCCACTTCCGCGTCAACGACCACAGTCTCTAACGATCTTTGGGAGACCGAAGGTGTTAAATTATACTTTAGGCCTTTGTGTAAAAGGGACAACTCATCCGTTGTAAACTGGACATCGGAAAGATTTTTAACACGGGGATAAAAGATATTCAGTATGTATGTCGTTATTACGTTTACGGGATGAAGAAGATACAAGTCGTTTTAACTTATGGGACTGAATTTTATATTTCTCGTAAACAGCCATTGAAGCAAGTTCTCTCGCTTTCCCATACAAAACATCAAATTCAATATTATGTAATTTACATGAAAGTTCAGAATATAATACTTTAAGGTGGCTTTTTAAGTTATCTCTTTTGGAAAACCAACGACGACACTCCTCATTAAGCCAAATATTCTGAGCTTTGGAAATGGCAACGGCAATACCCGACAGTGCACAGCATTTCCGACCGGGAGACCGTATGGAAGGAGAAGGAGCTCCACGGGAGGTTCTTCAAGGCTCTACATGAGCCTTTCGTAGACACAGTAGCCTATAGTATCTCTTCGGGGAAACAGAGGGTTTTGTCTGTGCAATACAGTATCAGGTTATTAAGACCAACAACTATCGGAGATACATCCTAAAGAATGGCACCGTCGATATCTGTCGAGCTTGTCGCCATCCCGGTGAGTCACTTAGGTATATCATCTCCGGTTGTTCGGCGCTTTCTAACTCTAAGTACTTGCACAGGCACAACCTAGTAGCCAGAATTCTTCACCAAGAGTTCGCTCTGAAATACGGTCTCGTGGATCGGAAATTGCCGTATTACAAGTACTTGCCGGAAACCCTGCTCGAAAATGATCGCGCCAGGCTCTATTGGGACCGGGCCATCATCACAGACAGGAATATTCTTGCGAATAAGACTGATATTGTGCTGATGGACCGGGCACAGTCAAGGATATTTTTGGTCGACATTACCATTCCGTATGACGAGAACCTCGTGAAAGCCGAAACAGATAAACGAACAAAATATCTGGACCTGGCTCACGATATTGCAGTCTGTCACTGCCTCATCTTTTTCAAACACCATCACTTTCGTCTTCTTTACATTCATCTTCATTCCCTTTCTAACAAAAGCTCCACTCATAGCAGTTACCATCTCCTGCAACTCCTCGGCCGAAGACGCAAGTAATACTTGGTCATCAGCATAGAGAAAACATTTGACGAGTAACTCATTCATTCTCAACCCACTTTCATTCTCTTTTAAATCTGTCAAACAATTGTCCATGAACAGATTAAACAGCCACAGTGACGCTACACATCCCTGTCTAACACCTTTTTCGATATTAAACCATTCAGTGTATGCCCCGTTTATCCTTACACAAGCACTAGAATCCCTATAAAGAGATTGCAATGCTCGTATGAGGACACTGCTCACACCGTTCATGGACAGTGCTGACCACAATTCATTCCTCACCACTCTATCATAGGCCTTTTCTAGATCTACGAAGGCGCAGTAGACTTTCTTGTTTTAGCCAAACACATTTCGGCTATGCACCGCAAGGAAAATACCTGATCCGTACATCCCATTCCCTTTCTAAATCCCGCTTGTGCATCCCATATTTTCTCGTCTGTTTCATTCACAACCCTTTCAATCAACACTTTCGCATACAATTTACCGACGAAGCTAAGAAGGCTTATACCACGGTAATTTATGCAGTCCTGTATAATTATATATTTATAGAACCCAACCACATAATAATAATAACCATGTTAACTCTACAAACAAAAGCGTAAACATAACACCAATAACTGAAAAAGAAATCACACAAGCAATAAAAAGGCTAAAGCTATATAAGAGCCCAGGCCTAGACGGCATTACAAATGAAGCTATAAAGGCTGCTTCGCCACTACTGACTCTCCCATTAACACACTTATTTAACCTTATATTAAAAACTGCTGAAATACCATCGCAGTGGGTAGAGTCAGAAATAATTTTAATTTATAAAAAAGTGACCCAAAAGATATCACAAACTACAGGCCTATAAGCTTACTTCCGTGTATCTACAAACTGTTTTCCTCTTTAATTAACAAAAGAATAAGTGTCATAATACAAGCAAACCAACCAATAGAACAAGCAGGTTTTCGCAAGAGCTTTTCAACAATTGACCATATACATACTCTAGAACAAATAATAGAAAAATACCACGAGAAGCAAAGAACGCTCTACATCGCATATATCGATTATAAAAAAGCTTTTGATACCGTGTCACATTCAAGCATATAGACCGCCCTGCAAGCCCAAAAAGTTGAACAAGAGTATGTAGATATAATCAAAAACATTTACAAAGGTAGCACAGCAAAAATAAAACTAGAATCCACTGGTCCTACGTTCTCCATCGGAAGAGGCATGAAACAAGGCAACCCGCTGTCTCCTAAATTATTTATATTTATCCTAGAGTCAATAATAAAAAAAATTTAACTGGGAAAAGACAGGATTAAACATCAATGGCAAATATTTATCCTACTTATGCTTTGCAGATGACTTAGTTCTGCTATCAGAATCCAGCACACAATTACAAAATATGATCGATTCACTAAACACAGCTAGTAAGCAGTTAGGACTAGAAATAAATCTTTCGAAAACAAGGGTCATGCAAATAGTATACAGA
Organism: Parnassius apollo; assembly: GCA_907164705.1. Taxonomy (NCBI): domain Eukaryota; kingdom Metazoa; phylum Arthropoda; class Insecta; order Lepidoptera; family Papilionidae; genus Parnassius; species Parnassius apollo. The sequence continues at coordinate 371,855 of CAJQZP010000373.1, forward strand.
GAAGAATATCAGTGGACTATGAAACTCTGAAATATACAGAGAAATATATATATACCTTTGAAAACAAATTAGCTTCAACAGAAAACAAAATGAACTAGAAGTAGAACGAAGAGTACAAAATACTTGGAACAAGTACTGGTCCTTAAAAGCGATATTTAAAAGTAACATGCCAACAAATATTAAAACAAAAGTCATGATGTCATGCCTCTTACCTTGTTTAACTTACGCATGTTAAACTTGGAAATTTACATCCAAATTAAAAAGCAAAATCATTACCTGCCAACACGGAATAGAACGAAGTATGCTCAACATTAAAAAGATGCAAAAAATTCGTTACACAAAAATTAGAGAAACCACCAAAGCGACGGATGCTCTAACCTACGCTAAAAAACTAAAATGGAAGTGGGCTGGACACGTAGCGAGGCTAAAGGACGAGAGATGGAGCACCAGAGTAATAACGTGGAAGGGTCCAATCGGCAAACGTCTCAAAGGCGGACCCTACACGAGGTGGGCAGACGAATTGATAAAAATAGCTGGTACCTGCTGGCCGCAAATAGCTCACGATAGAGACACATGGAATTCTTTAGAGGAGGCCTTCACCTTTACTTGAGGAATGCAAACAAACTTATATATTATTATCCAGATTTAAACTTTTTTCTATTCACTTCTTTTTTTCTCTAAACTATGTATGTATGTATGTCATTCTTAGCATGAAATAAAAGGCTTATTATTATTATTATTATTATTATAGGGAAAAACATTTCTGTTACTTAGCTCTTTGGCTAGTTCTGACTGCATAAAAAACGAACGAAGCCAAGTAAATGCAGCGTGTAGTGAGTATTAATGTAGGTGGGGTGTTATGGGTAGCTATTTCATTTTCTTCCAATTGCATGAATTTTCTTACAATTCGACAGGTATTTAAAATTGTTGCTTTTTGTATTATAATGTACGTTGAGTCTTTCAGGTCTATTAATTTGAGGCTATGGTGGAGATGGTTGGGTGTGACACCCGTGGTGGAGACGACTATGGATACTATATAAACTTTATTTTGTCTCCAAATTCTGGTCACTTCTTTAGGCTCTGCATATTTGCTTATCTGCTCACCTATTGTTTTTTGTAACTTATGTGTGTTGAGTATTGCAATATCTATTAGGTAGGTGATTTTACTTACTTTGTCCCGTAGTGTTATATCTGTTCTCTTATAGTGAATGGCTCTGTCGGTAAGTATAGCGCGGTCGTAGTAAAGTTTGTGTGTAGGATTTTCTAAAATAGTTTGTGGAGTGTATTTGTAGTAGGGCGTGTTTTTGTCTTGTAAAAGTTTATGTTTGAGTGTTAATTTTTGATGAGTTGTGTCTGTGAGTGTAGTCTGTATGTTTAAGAGTTGTACATGCTCCTGTTATATGTTGTATTGTCTCTGGATGGGTGAAGCACTTGCGACATTTATCGTTAGTTACCGTGGGGTCTTTAATGGCATATTTCCTGTAGTTCTTAGTGTTGATGATCTGGTCTTGTATTGCGATGCTAAACCCTTCAGTTTCCGGGAATAGCTTGCCAATTTTAAGCCATTTATTTGATGCTACCGTATCTATATGTGGTTGTTCCAGGTCATGTGAGTGTCGTCCGTGCAGGACTTTCTTTTTCCAGTCCTCTAACTTTTGTTTTTGTGGGTTATTAGTGTTATTGTGTTGTGTGTCTATGTGTTCATTTAGGTTAAGTGGAGTGTTGTTAAAATCATTTAGGGCTACGGCTTTATGAATGTCACTAGTTCGAGATTTATTGTGAAAGAATGTTTTGAGGCTACTAATTTGTTTCTGCCAAAGGTGTTGAATGTCTATTTGGCCTCTCCCTCCATTTTGTCGTTTGATTGTGAGTCTTTATATCGCGGATTTAGGGTGCAAATTATTGTGTTTGGTAAGTGTTGTACGTGTGGTTATTTCTATTTGCTGTATGTCAGTTTTAGTCCATTTAATCACTCCAAACGAGTAGGTTAATATTGGGATCGCGTACGTATTTAATGCTTTAATAAGATGTTTTCCAGCGAGATGTGTTTTGCATACTGCGTTTACTCTCTGTTTGTATTCTGTATTCAGTGTGTGTTTAATTGCTGTATGATCTATTCCTTTGAGTTGTCTGTATCCTAAATATTTATATAGATCTATCGGTTCCGTAGCTGTGACTGTATCAGTATTGTTAATTGTGTAATCGCCTGGTTTTATTTTGCCTCTTATTATGTGTAGTGTTTTGCATTTATCTAGTCCAAACTGTATGTTGATGTCTTTACTAAATTCTGTTGTAGTATCTATTAATTTTTTAACTTCTTTTTCTGTTTTTGAGTATAATTTAATGTCATCCATATATATGAGGTGTGAGATAGTGATATCTTCTGCGGTGTTGTGTTTGAGTCTATATCCGGCTTGGTACTGATGCAGTAGGTGAGACAGGGGGGTTCAATGCGAGACAGAACCATAGAGGACTCAGGGAGTCACCTTGATAAATACTTTTCCTAATAAATATCTGTCGAGTTCTTACGATGTTGTCGTGGTAATTCAATTGGAGTGTAGTTTTCCATCGGTACATGATATGATGTAAGAAGTTTATTATTTTTGGGTTTATTTTGTACATACATAATACTTGAATTAACCAGGAGTGTAGAATACTTTCAAAAGCTTTTTTTGTAGTCTATGTAGGTAATCTATAATTAATTGTTCTTTGCACCCCATGTGGCCTCGTCTGCACCCTTTTTGTTCTTTCGCTATTATGTTGTGGCGTTCTATGTGTTTATTGATTTTAGCTGTGATTGCTGAGGTTAGGATCTTGTATATTGTAGGTAGGCAAGTAATTGGTCTGTATTGGGACATTTGTGGGGGAGTGTTGAGACTTCGGTAACATGTAAGTTATTCCTGTTGCAATAAATTCAGGTATATTTTGTTGTCCTAAGATTGGGTCTGTTAAGTTTTTAGCGATAATTTTGTGTAATGTCTAGTTTTTTATACCAGTAATTATGTACTTTATCAATGCCAGTTGATTTCCAGTTGTGTAGTTTTGCTGTAATACTATTTATATCAGATTCAGATATCTCGACGAATTCAATTTCTTCTAGTGCGCTCCACTTAGATTCTTCATCTGCTATCCAACCAGCTTTATTATTATGCTGCACTTGCTCTTCCCATATGCTTGACCAGAATGTCTCCAATTGTTCTGATGTTGGTAGTTCGGTGTTGGTGTAGGTTGTTACGTCTATCTGTGATACATGGAAATTTCTGTAAAAGTTTTTTTCGTCAATAGCAAACATGGCGTTATCATTTTTGCGTTCTTGTGCCTTCTTGTATCTCCTCAGCCTATGGACTTTTAGCGCGAGCTTCTGTTTTAAAGTGTCTAAGAATTCTTCAGGTTTTCTATTGTCGTTTTCATGTCTCGAGTGCGTGTCATGTTCTTAAATATTGCCTCGACTCTTTTGACTACTTTGTTAGATCTGTTATTGTTGATATATTGTGTTAGTCTACCGCAGTCAGCTCGTAATTTTTCTATATCTCTTTCGAGTCTCCGTTGCCATGATGGTTTGTTTATAATTCTTGGTCTTGTACTGTCTGCGTATTCTGTTATTTTATAATTAAGTTCTTCAGAAATTACTAAAGCTGTGCAATATATCAATGTGTGTACATCTACAAGTTGTGTGTATTCGGATATATATTGGTTTAGTATGAAACGATTAAATAAATGTACTAGATGAGACAGTTTTGGGGTGCATTTAAGTTTGGGTCGTTTTGGACGAGCTGCTGGATCCATACCTGAACATTGAGTTAGAGCGATTTTCAGTTTGTCCTGTCTCAATATCATTTTCTAGCATTATGGTTATGCTTTCGGTTTGTGTGGATGTGTGCGATTTATGTATACTTTGTGAGTTTGCTTGTGATTGATTGTAAGATTGAAATTATTTGTTACGTTGCATTTGAGAGGGTGATTGTGATGGTATTTGTAGAGTAGTTTCTGATGGTGTATGTGTTTCTGGGATAGGATTTTGATTTAAATCTTCTAACAGTGCACGTACTTCTTCTTTTAGTTGATCTATTATCGAGATAAAAGTTTATTCTTTACCATTGTTCTTCTTTGATCGGAAATACGTTGTTCTGTTACACTAATTTCTGGGTATAGTCTTGTAAAACGTTCATGCAATTGCTGTCTGTATGTGGTCATGTCGGTCTCTAATAAGTCGGTGATGTGGAAGTAGGTTCGCATGATAAATATGTTTACTTCCTTACTCCATCTCATGCGAACTCTTGGTTTCCCAGCCTTAGTGGACGCGGGCAAGAAGGTATTTACCCCCCCGTGCAACATTCAAGGTTGGCAAGGATGAATCTGTATGAGAACTAGTAATAGAGGGTGATAAAGATATGGAAGGTGACGATGGTATCGGTGGTGATGATGGTCTGGAAGGTGTATATGAAATGGTGCTTGGGATGATTGGTTCTAAAGGACTGTCTGTTCGGTCAGTCAGTCTGTCACCACCGTCACTGGTTTCGGCTGTAGCATCTTTGTCGGTGCGTTAAATGTTGCCAGGTCAAGTCATCGTAGGTGGCAACCGAACCTCCACTGGAAATTCTTAGCACCCCCTGCCCCGCCGTTACTATGTTCACCACCGTAGCCAGGAATAGCGGGGCCGCCGGGGGCTGGGGGCCGTCTAATTTTTTTTGTAAAGTTTGTGTAATTGTTCATGGGCGGTATATTGCCATAGTTGCCACGCTTGGCGAGCGGGTTGGCAACCACAGGTTTTTTTGTCGTACAGTTACTGCTATCAGGAAGATGCTGCTGCCCAGTTCCTGCCTGTTTCCCTCTGTCGCCTTTTACGACACCCACGGGAAGATATGGGGTAGTGAATATTCTTAACCGCCACTACACGGCTTATAGCTCGAAAGCCATATAGCTCGAAGAATCGATAACCGATGGGGAAGAAAGGTTCTCGAGTGGCAGCCTCGTACCGGTAGGCGTAGTGTAGGGTGACCCCCCACTAGATGGAGTGACGACCTGGTAAGACATGCAGGAAGTCGATGGATGGATGTGTGAGTGGTGTAGGAAAGTGTGTAATGTAACCTGACGTCACCGATGCAATCGTTCAGCAGAACCACATACGTTGCCCCGTTCCACAAGGCGCAATCACTATAGTTGGCGTTCACCGCTGTCGGAACTCAAGTCTAACGTCACTTAGCACAAACTATAATCGAATGCGATCTCCATCCGGATCACAAAGTTTAGCGTTCCACACGACAAAGCAAAATTCCTTCGTACAATATTAACTACACAAGCCACTCGTCGACGCAAATTAATGGCGATCGAAGATAAAGTAATCACTCAAACTCAAAGAAAGCCTCGTTGTCACGTATACGTACAAAATAAGACAACACAAAAGAGACAGTCGTAACGTGACCTAATAACTCTTACGTAAACCGACCTCTAATCGACACGGCCGTCGCGTATAACCGAATGTTCTAGACTAGCTGGCACCGCCGTAGTCGCAAAGCGAACGAAAGTTTTTCTTATTGTCCAATTTGTATTTATCTTGAAAACAGGCACCACAGACAGGTACAACCAGAGATTTTTCTTCTATTTTATACAAACAAAATACAAAGAAAGTTTTCCCCGACCGTATAAAACAATGACGCAAAGAATCTGAATAAGAGTGTGCGCGCGCGTGTGCGTGCACTTGTGCGTGCGAGTGTGCGTGCGCGTGTGCGTGCGCGTGTGCGTGCGCGTGTGGGTTCGCGTGTGCGTGGGCGTGTGCGTGCTCGTGTGCGTGCTCGTGTGCGTGCGCGTGTGAGTGCGCGGGTGTGTACGCGTGCGCGCGTGTGTGCGTGTGTGTGTGTGTGTGTGTGTGTGTGTGTGTGTGTGTGTGTGTGCGTGTGTGCACGTGAGCGCGCGTGCGTGTGTGTGTGCGTGTGTGTGTGTGTGTGTGTGTGTGTGTGTGTGTGTGTGTGTGTACGTGTATGTGTGTGTGCATGCGTGTGTGTGCACGCATGCGCGCGTATATGCGCGTGTGTGTGTGTGCGCGTGTGCTTGTGTGTGTGTATGTGTGCGCGTGTGCTTGTGTGTGTGTGTGTGTGTGTGTGTATGTGTGTGTGTGTGTGTGTGTGTGTGTGTGTGTGTGTGTTTGTGTGTGTATGCGTGTGTGTGCGCATGCGCGTGTGTGGACGTGTGTGTGTGTGTGTGTGTGTGCGTTTGTGTGTGTGTGCGTGTGTATTTATGTGCGTGCGTGCGTGCGTGCGTGCGTGAGTTCGTGCCTGCGTGTGTGCGTGTGTGTGTGCGCATGCGCGCGCGCGCGTGTGTGTGTGTGTGTGTGTGTGTGTGTATGTGTGTGTGTGTGTGTGTGTGTGTGTGTGTGTGTGTGCGTGCGTGCGTGCGTGCGTGCGTGCGTGCGTGCGTGCGTGCGTGCATGTGGGTGCATCGGTGTGTTGTATGTAGGTATTGAATATGTACCCTTGTACACCGTGCCAGTTTTTCTGCACAAATAAAGCCGTTCGCCTGCACTCGAGAAGTCATGTCCACGTGTTAGTCGGCCATGTCAGTATTTTTACTCATTCAAACTTGACCAACATGTAAACTATTGCATTCGCCTTGTATCAATTTGCTTACGCTCGCGTTGCTCGAAGCTTGGCCAACATGTATTGCCGGCCATATTGTTGAGAAAACATTTCAGATGGATATATCCACATTTGTTGATCGCCTCATTCTCATCGTTATTTAGCTTATGCACCACATGATGGTGATGTTGAACTGGTGAAAATAATTTACTCTTCATTCATTTAATTTGCTTTACCATATTCCACGCACCCATTTTGTTAACTACATTTTCAGTACTCAGTTATCGGTATATGCACTATAGATCATTATCATTATTACAGCCTATCAAATGTCCACAAAGGTCTCCTAATATATTGCCTCATAGACACCTCTAAGCGTCGCAAGTAGTTAGGCCCATAATTATTGTCCCAGTATTCGAAACTCATACCGACTTCTACACCCACGTTCATCAAGCTTAATCATCCGGCGGCATATTATTTAATAACGTATGAACTATTCATCAATTAACTATTCGTCGTTTATTTTTCTTAATTTATTGATTTTTTAAATGTTCTTATACGCTTGAATTGAATCACCATGCTTATACAAATAAATCGTGAAGCAGTGCCCAATTTATGCACGAGTGTGAATTTTTACGATGGTCATTGTCCCAGAAAGCGCCAGAAAACGCTCGCTCTTGTCATCAAAATTAAATTTTTACGCAACTATTCGTCGCGCATAAATCTTCAAGGACTAGCGAAATAAACTGGATTTTCCATTTTAGTACAACTAATAGATACGACAGAACACCGAATTAGAAGACACGCTGGTTTATATATATAGAATTGTAAGAATTATTATTTTATTGATTGAAACTTGCTTCAACGTACATTATCGCGTTTAAATAATAAATGATTTTTTTGTAAAAAGCTATTTATAATTTTAAGCTGAAGGTTGTCGTGGTTAATTATGACATTAGGACGTCGAACACTTCAGTCCCCCGTGAACACTTCAGTCCCCCGTGACCATGGATGGCAACGAAACGTCGGAAATATAAAATAAAAGATTTAAACGCGATAAAACCGTAAAAAATGTTTTTATTCATTTTGTAGTTTTTGCGTGAATATATTAAGAAATTATTAGTTTTTAATTTTACAAGTATGGCAAACGTGTTCACAGATTTAGAGTTTGCCTGATGACAAGTGACAACATTTGTACTGCGTAGTTGCAACCAGCTGATTGAAGAAAGAAGATTACAGATACTTTATTGACTCTTACGACTAAAACGGCATGCCTCACTGTCTATAATAGTACTAGCCTCCTTACCTTTTAAAGGAAAGCACATCAGTAAATGCACTGCGAAAAAGCGCTATAGATGAAACTAGTAAAGCTAAATAAAGTGCTAGAACTAGAGGGTACTAGACGGAACTTGTACTCTCATTTTTGAGATCGTTGTGTTAAACTCAAATACTAATTGCAGAAACAATTGAAAGTCAAATAATTATGTCATTATATATCATTTTAGAATTGTTATAGATTTTGTGCAAAAAAAGTTTTAATCACGAATCCCGGATGCAGTTTTAATTTTAATTCAAAGTGGTTACTCAGGGGACCATGTTAGCTCAGGGGCTTAGCGCTCGCTGTGGATTTCGACACCAATGAAATTGTTAATTACAATTTTAAGTGCTGATTTACCACCTGCTCGGCGGTAAAGAGAAACATTTTCAGTAAACCTGCATTTATGAAAAATAAAAAAATATATTACAAAGACATGTGAAGTCCGCCAACAAGCAATGGGAGCAGGACAGGACAGAAGCAAAAGGAGATATGTGCACAGCAAAGGGATGTATATAGGCTGTAACTATACTTTACTTTATCCATAAAAATATTAATGTCATACTTTAACTCGTATTGCAAAAGACAACTTGCCATAGTCGCCACGCCTGGTAAGCGGATTGGTGATCTCATTACCAGATTTCACGCTCCTATGAAATCCTCAATGTGAGAGGCTGACATAATATGTACAAATATGTGAAGCTCTATCTATATTAATCGCTGTTTTATTTTCAGCTAAAACTTGGGGGAAACTTGATCCGTTATGTATTCGTTCATTTCCCAGCGCCACAACTCGTTTCGCAATATCACAGGTCATAACGTAGTCGCGCGAAGTTAAATTCGCCAGAAACAGTTATAACAATGTTCATAAATTTAATTAAATTGTAACAGGCATGTATATCAGATCTTAAAAACTTTAAATTGTTCAATTAGCATTGGTACTTACGGGATACAGTCTTTCAAATATGTTAACTATACACGTATTTGAATTTTTTTTATTTATCGCAGCTTTTTAAAGTCCACTGCTGAACATAGGCCTCCCCCATTGTTTCACTAACAGGGTGGATTTTAATCATAGTTGCAACGCAGGCGGGCTAGCAATCGTTATTTATTGAGTTTACTCCTTGAGAATCTTATATAGCCCGCGGTACGCAAATTAGATAGGGAGCGAAATCAAGTGTTAACAAAAAGCGGAGTCACCTCATAAAGCATCATTATATGCAATATTTATTATTAAAAATAAAACTAAAATTATCATACAGTCCTCTCGCCACGGCATAGTGCCAAGAACGCTTCGTGCGTTTGCTCCCTGATTAGCTCTACTTACCCTATGGGCGAGAGAATAAACAAGCCTCTATAAAAGATTATGGGCAGTTAGTTATACGAGTATATGTAAGTGCGATACTGTCAATACTCTCTATTCAAACTACGTATCTACCCAGGGATGTGAATATCGATACTTGGTACATACTATTCTTGTAAAGACTTCAGCAATTAATTTACAAATGCAAAAAAAAAAACATTATTTTGTCTTTCTAACGAGGCATTTCGTTCTTATGGTTGACAACGCATATGCATTTTGTCTGCATGTAATTCTATCTGCAATTGGCATTAGCCAAGGATAGATGTAGGTGACTATCGGCTAAATCATCCACTCAAATGCTACGGTAATGATAATGTTTCATTCACAATGTTATCGTTTTGGTTAAATATATTTCGAATCGAATAATGCAATTGCGCAAATTGATGCACTGTATTTTACAAAAAAAAATTGCTTTAAATTATTTATAATTCTATGAAATCAAGAATCCTCATTTCTATATTTTTTCTTGGCGATAATCTGGGGGCTCGGAAGTGCCCCCGCCAAGTCAAGCAAAAAAGCAGCACGTCCGTACCATACTTTTCTCGAGGCAATTCAGGCCATTTTCGACCCCCTATAACTTCGTAATGAATAAAACTAGATGCCTGAATTTTCAGTAACCGAGTAGACATTATATAAACATTCAATTTTTCAAATTTCATTCAATTTGAACTAGTAGTATAAGAAATATAACTAGTCAAATTTTCTTAATTTTGTCACTCACTGACTGACCGATCATCAAAACTCTAAGGCACTTCTAGCAGAAATAGAAGCTTGAAATTTAGAATACAATTAGTGTTTAGAGTATAAATCAAGGAAGAACTAAAACATTTGTTAATTTCTGTCCAGTTTTCTAGATACACTAACTGCATAAATAACTTTGTAATCCCTTATAAATATATAGAATTACAAAGTTACATTTGCAGTGAATGAACCAGTGTACTTGTATATGTATTACAGGTGTACATAGGTCCGTTGTTGGTACTCAAGAAGTAGAAGGTACTGGAAAGGTAAAAAATTAAGACTATCTTATATACAAAAAGAAATGAGATGCAATTAAAAACATAACTTGTAAAAAAAAACCAAGTCTCGCAACTCAGTTCTTCTACCGTAAAAAGTTGTGAGATCCATGTAATACCAAGTCGGTTAATTTATTCAGTTCCTACTTAAGGGTCCTTCTGTTTTAAGTTATTACGTAATTACCTAACCTAACAACATTTTATAGTGACCATATCAATTTTAAAAGTCTTTTATATTTTAAATATATACATTGACTTGGCAATCGCATTAAGCAATCTAATTTAATATAATACGTATTACTTGTGAGATACATTGTGGTTTCATGCAATGGCCAAGTCAATCTATATATTTAAAACATAAAAGACTTTTAACATTGATATGGTCACTATAAAATGTTGTTAGGTTAGCTAATTACGTAATAACTTAAAACAGAAGGACCCTTAAGTAGGGACTGAATAAATTTACCTACTTGATATTACATGGATCTCACAACTTTTTACGGTAAAGAAACTGAGTTGCGAGACCTGTTTTTTTACAAGTTATGTTTTTGATGACAAATTAATTACGGTGACAAGTTTAAAACTATTAGTCTGTATTAAGTAGTTTTACGCTTGTAATTCATTAAAACAACAAGACTTTGGTTATGTACAGATAATAATACATTGACCTATGTGTCATTGGGTTACAGGAGAATTCAATCTCGTGATAACTCACTCTTGTGTAACTCTTTTGTGGAGTCACTTCGCGGCTGCGTCGTTTTTTTATAGTGATAGTATTTTGTAACTTAAATAGGATATAATTTTAAGAAAAAGCAACAGTTTACAATCAACAGGGATACATTTACATAATACAACAAAACCAAGCCATCAACGATTCTCACCAGAGTTAAGCAATCGCACTGTAGCAACACTTACGACCCGTGTCATAGTTCATAAATCGCAACTAATGGCTTGTGGAATATTAAAGACAATGTTACGTTTATAAAGCCGCAAGAAACATTTTGCAACAAACGATTTTACTATCCTCTACTTTTTAATACAGTATGTTGTTATGTTACCCTTACCTTACAATATACATGTATTATTACGTATAAATATAATTCAAGTGTCTATCTGTAATATCGGAAAAAATAGTTTTTATTGAGTTCGGGGGTAATTTACATGTTATTAGACGTAAATAACCTTTTTTATCAATATTTATGTCTGTCGGTCCTGTTCTCTGTGCAGGTAGTCTTCGGAATTGCTGAACACTGACCAAACAGATGGTTCTTTGATCAATATTCCATACACCTACTTTAAGAATAAATAAAAATTAAATAAAACGTTTAAGGTTTGCAATTTTAACAAAAAAGGGTCTTAAACTATATTTTTTATCTCTTAAAGTTTTGGAGAAAAATCGATTTTTAAAAAATTTTGAGTTTGAAAATGCGAATCGTGTTCTTAGTAAACATACCAATTTTTTCTTTAATTGGCTAACTCATCTGTGTAGTAAATGTAGTGTATGTTTATAGTATTATTATCATTTTGCGCACTTCTTTAATTAACGTGGAAAGTGCAGATATAAGCTCTTAAAAGCTTTTTTATGATTATATTTTGTATAGGTAAAAAATTAAGTTTTTAAATTCAGTGCAAATAAACACTAAAGTTATAAAAAACATAAAAGAGTGATAATAGTTTGATTGGGCGGCGGGCCTAGGAGTTCCCGATTTCGAATTCCCAGGTCGAGCCTTGACCCTACTGTGCGAGATGTTATACTAAGTGGACTGTATACGCGGATGGCTTCTTATGCCTCAACAAGATGGCGGACGTGGCACGCGACAACCTTGGACAATGCACTCGGTCTTCCAATTCTATTGCTTGCCAAGGTTAGGATCGAGTTCTACTTGGTCCAATAAGGAGAAACAAAATGGGGTGGGTTAGCTAATAAACAAAAGGCTCAAGTAGCAAATTATTGGAGACACACTTACCGGGGTGTGATTCTGATGCTGCGGACGACGCTTCTGTTGCGGTGATGCGATGTAAGGTGGTTTCCTCTGGGGCGCCCCATAGATGAGATTCAGGCTAGCGGTGCGAAACAAGAGCGGTGCGCGACGATATCTCAGACTATGTGAGGCGGTTACTTCTGGGGCGCGACTGCTCCAGGTGGTGCGGTTCAGACTAGCGGCGCGAGGCAAGAGAGCGCTCGAGGGCCGCGCGCGAACTTTTATTGGCTCGGCTTTCCCACGAATTCACCTCGGTGAGGCGCGCGTTTCATTGGTCGAAAGAATCGCGTCACCTTTTAGACCCTCCCCCCTTTCCCCTTTCAGTGTGTACGGAAGGGACATGAGGCTTAAGGAAAGGACAAACACTTGGCTGCAATATACCCTCGAACAAAATTAAAATAAACAAATTATTTCCGCGTAACCATTTCCCCCCCCCCGGCTTGAAGGGTCCCCTTCAACATAACTAACGCTAAGATTAAACCTAATTTTCAACTATAATTTCTAATCTAGAAAGCTAATTCAAACTATTGATTGGGCAAAGGGCACAAACGGACAACAGGGCGCATGTAAGACCCAGTCGTGGTCCTAACGCGAGCTACCCTAGTTACCCCGTCGGAACCAGGAAAAACTTCTTCGACGATCCCCAATGGCCAATGGAGAGGCGGCGTATTCTCCTTGGTGAGTACAACCACAGTTCCGACAGTTAAAGGTTCAGTTGTTGTGTTCCATTTTTGCCGAGACTGCAACGTATGCAAATATTCCGTCTTCCATCGTTTCCAAAACGACTGCACTAACCGGTCCAATAATTTATGGCGTACAGAAATACTAAGTTTGTCCTCGTCTATGTCTATGGCGGGCAGATATTTCAAAGGCGTTAAATTCAAAAAATGTGCTGGAGTTAGAGCCAGCGGCTCCGAGAGTTCACTTGACAACGTACGACAAAGGGGGCGACTATTCATGACGCACTCAATTTGAGCGAGCACAGTACTTAACTCTTCGAAAGGACAAAATTTGATCTCCTATTATTCGGTATAATTGGCTCTTTAGACTCTTAATATTAGTCTCCCAATTTTGACGTTCAAAGACCACTCGATGCGGTTCTCGGCTAGGATGTGAGCGGACTTCGAATTATAATATTTACTGGTTAAAAGCTCATATAGTTCTGATAAAATAAGTTTCGCGCCGATGTAGTTTGTTCCGTTATCCGAATACAATTTACTTACAGGGCCACGGCGGGAAAGAAATCTTTTAAATGCACCCATGAAGCCCGCTGTGCTTAGATCACCAACAAGTTCTATATGCACAGCACGAGTAGTCAGACACACGAAAATGCGGATGTAAGCTTTCGTGGATCTTATACCACGCCCTTACGCCCTAGTGAGCGTGACCTTAAACGGACCAGCGAAGTCAGACCCGGTGTGCGTAAAGGACTTTGCGGATTGTGTTACACGACAAGACCTAAGGTCCGCCATTTCCGGAAATGACGGCTTAGGACGTACTCGAAAGCAAGCCATACATCTGTGCACCCGATTGCGGATTAAATTACGTGCAGAAATAATTCAATAATTTTGACGCAAGATTGACATCAAGTCGGGGCCAGCGTGAGAATTCAATTTATGGTGGTAATCGACTAATAAATTCATGATATGGTCCTTAAGCGGTAAAACTATATGGTGCCGTTGATCGAAACTCAACTGCGATTTAGACAAGCGCCCACCTACTCTAACGATCCCATCTTGTAAAAATGGCTTAAGGCGTTGAAAAGCGCGACTACAAATTCTATTCGATTGTAATCTTGTAATTTCATCGGAAAAATGTGCACGTTGGAGTTCACGCAATACTAGCAACTCGGCATAGCTGTAATCGGACGCTACGATATACAAACGTCGCGGTAGAAGCTTCGCGAATCGACAAACGTAAATCACGCTATGCAATAATTTCGACCAAGAGGATAAACGGTTCGCCAAAGCAATGATTGGAGAAACCTCGCTCGAAACGTTCGCAACCAGAGCGTGCCCCTTCTCTTCCGGTGGTTGGGACACTGACGAAGGGTCGAAATCGGTTATTGGCCACTGCGAGGGTTCCAAGTGAACCCAAGAAGGTCCGTGGAACCAAAGCGGGTGGTCCATTATTTGCATCGGAGTGAGTCCACAGGATAAACAATAGGCAGGATTTTCCGTACCGGACGCGTGATAAAAGTTCCGTGATCTTAACTCCTCTTGAATCTTGGTCACTCGGTTCACGACAAACGTATCCCAACGGTGGGCTGAAGAATAAACCCAACATAAAGCGACGGTTGAATCAGAAAAAGCAAATATTCTTTCTATGTGAACTCTATCACTACATGCACTGGTAACTGCGGTGATAAGCTTGGCAAGGATTAATATCGTGCTAAGCTCTAAGCGCGCGAGAGAGACAACCTTACGGGGGGAGACCCTTGACTTAGATCTAATGAGGCTGATCGAATTTATACCATTATTCTGGACGTGAAAATATACAACGCCCCGGTAAGCCTTCTCGCTAGCGTCTGCAAACCCAACGACAGTGATGACGCTATTTCTATCGACGTTTGTATGACGTGGTATTCTAATTTCACTTAGTAAAGGAAGTTCCTCTCTAAAACGTAGCCACGAACGAACAATGCTATCAGGCGCGTATCAGAATTCTCTTATCGCCGAAAGGCGGTGTGATAGTGGGATTGTATCCAAAACCGTACGCGAATTACTTGTCCACTTGACGAAATCGAATTGACCCGATTTCATAAGCTTTATAAACTCAGCGGTGGTTAAGATGGCCTCCTATACGCTATCGACCGAGTACACAAATTTATCCATATATAAACCACTCTCAATTGCCCTCTTAGCTTTAGGATAAAAGGGAACCTCATCAGAGGCGACTCGAGAGAGAGAGAGAGGGCTCGACTTTAAACCAAAACAAACGCTATTAAATTCAAACACCATTAGAGGTCCCTTTGGGTCAAAGCGATATAAAATGCGCTGAAATCGACGGTCGCATTCACGGACCCCTCTGCAAAGAAACATTTGGTGAATATCGGCTGATAATGCAATACTAAACAAACGAAAATTTGCTATTATATTAAATAAGTTGCCCTGCAAATTTTGCCCACTATAGAGAATATCGTTAACAAAAAGGTGAGTGCTAGTTCTAGTACTAGCATCGAGCACTTCACTTAACTTTGACGTAAGTTTGTCTTCCCTAATGACACCGTGATGTGGTATGAAATACGACGGGGTGTCTTCGTAGTTATCTAATTTTGGAGCCGCAAGTGATATGTAACCCTCCCTTATATATTCATTAATGACACCGTCATAAGCTTCTTTCAATCTGGGCGAAGCGATGATCCTGCACTCCAAACAATAGAAACGTTTTTCCGCCATTTGACGCCAGTCACCGAGAGACAAAATATCCCCTTTAAAGGGTAGCGCTGCACTATATCGACCGTCGCGATCACGAACGGTCGTGCGGACGTAAATTTCCTCGCATAATCTTTCATCTGGGGTAATTATAGGTGGAACGTTCACCTCCTCCATCTCCCAAATTTTACGAACTAACGACTCGAGCGGTTCGACAGCCATACAACAATAGGAGGTTGCCGAAATATTATCCATGATAGGGGCGGAACCAACGATGACGTAGCCCAAGACGGTCTCCAGTGCGTAAGGCGCGGTATACGAGGAGTTGCCCCTGACCTTATTGTGTAACAAAAGATGAGGGAAAACCGATGCTCCAATGAGCATGTCTATATCTCCGGGGACAGCGTAAGTGTCGTCTGCCAGAGTCAAATTCTCAAAATCAATCATTGCTGAAGTGTCGACCGAAACGGTTGGCAGACGCTCGGTGACTTTATCTACTACTAATGCATTTATATTAAAGTTAATACTACGATCTAGCCGAGAATAAAATTTTGAATTTATAGAGGCCTGTGTATTTTTATTAGTACCTCCAATACCTCTGACTACATGGGACATGAAGATGTCTTATTTACTAACAATCCTAAACGCTGGCAACATTGTCATGCTATGAAGCTACTCTGTGATGCGCTGTTTAGTAATGCACGAACACTCTGTTCGTTCCCATGCGAATCCCTAACTACGATACGGACTGTAACCAGCAACATGGTGGAAGAAGACTGCGTTCCCGTATTCGATAGTGACACAGGGCGACGTCACCCGGTCGACCGTTAGAAGCGTCAACTTTATTATGTGTAGTTTCCTTGTCTGATTTACTCGGCGCGAATATATTGCCACTTTCGAAATGTAATAACGTGTGATGTCTGCTGGCGCACTTGTTACATACGGAACTAGAATTGCATTTAGCAACTAAATGTCTATCGCTTAGGCAATATAAACATAAGTTGTTCATCTTTACTATTCTATAACGTTCGCTGGGTGAATGTTTACGGAAGGTCGCAAAATTATACAAATTACCGTGTTGTTTATTCTTACATAGAACACAGGTGCTATGAGGCGATGTATGCGCAGCGGTTACGTACGTCAGAGACCTAGCGGTCCTAGTTGATGAGATCGGTCTGCGCTCGACACATTTCTTAATTTCTTGTTTGACATTCGAGGAACGCTGTATCACTTTAATTTGATCTCGTACAAAGGTAGCTAAGGAGTCGAATGACGGTAAATAGGAGCAACGATGCTCCATTTCAAACGCACGCACGGTGTCCGAGTCTAGCTTCTTTAATACGATATGTAGAAACCCAAAGTCCATAAGGTCATTAAATTTCAGGTTTTTGAGGGCAGCTACCGATGCTACGAATTTATTCAAAAACTGCTCTAAGCCAGTGATGTTCGCGGATGATATAGCTTTAAGATCGAATATCTAGGTCTAGATATGAAGAGGCTAACATTCGCTTATCTTCATATTTGTTTTTAAGCATTTCGAAAATTAACGAATAATTGTATGCTGTTGGTGTGAAACCCGAACAAATGCACTGTGCCCTACCACATAATTTACTAATTAAATAATATAATCGTTCAGCGTCCGATAACGATGGATTGTTACGTATAGTGTTTTAAAAGCTATTAATAAACAACGGCCAAGTTTTAATATTTCCGTTGAATACTGGAATATCTATAGCGGGCAATCTAAGTGATTCACGTGGGCGTACCTGAATTTCTGGTTTTGCTTCGCTCTGAACTGGAGACTGTAAGAGCTTTGCCGTCCTTTTTATGTGACACAACATATCTTCAAATGATAGAAGTGATTGACAGTTCACTGTATATTTAGGATCGATTTGTAATTCTAAACTATTAATTTTGTCTAATATATTTTCGTAATCTGTATTATGTACTATTTAAACATTATGTATGTAATGTATCAGGTATTGAGCATATTACTTAGGTTAATTGTAGTTGTGCATATTTATTTTTGGTATTTACACTTACGGTATGTGTATTTTTATTTTTACATTCTCGTATAAATTATCATCATATTTTATGGCACCTGCTAAAGTTCTCTGCTTAGCTCGTGGTTGACTGGTAGAGAATGCCTAAAGGCATTAAGTCCGCCAATTGTAGATTTTAAGTGCAATAAAGTTTTTAAATAAATAAATAATCCAATCTCAAGGAGTCCACTGTTTCGATTTCACATAAAAACGTTTCCCGCACTGAATCTACGTTAATATTTTTTATGTGATCACTTATGTATTGTATACGTGGAAAAAAGTACGTCCCTCTTGGCGTAAAGAGTTTTATGTTTAATTTCATTTCCACTAACTGCCATCTTGAATCACTTTAATTAATATTAGATTATCACGAACAATATCGTACAACGTTGGAAGACGAATACTTCACAATGTTGTTAATTATTTAATGTTACTGTCTAATCGTGCCGTATCACGACGTTAAATTGAACAATTTGTCAGTAATATTTTTTCTTGCGTGAAGGTAAGTTGCAAACAAATGAGATAACACGCGGCGACTAGGTAGGAATTTAGAACTCGTATAAATGTTACAAATAGCGGAATAAGGTAAACACGCGGGTCTAACTATTTAAATAAATAAGTATCTTTTTACCTATGCGAATAAACTAACCAAAATTTTAATTTAAACTAAACAAAAAAAAAAACTAAATAACATCTATCCAATATTAAACTAGAGTGTATTGTCCAAGGAATTGGTTCAGCAGTTCGACTCGATGAGGCTACAGGGTACCAGTTCCAAATCCGCTCGAATGACCAGAAAATGGTTGGGCGGCGGGTCTAGGTGTTCCCGATTTTGAATTGCCGGGTCGAGCCTTGACCCTGCTGTGCGAGATGCTATACTAAGGGCTTCTTATGCCTCAACAAGATGGCAGACGTGGCACGCGACAACCTTGGACAACGCACTCGCTCTTCCAATTCTATTGCTTGCCAAGTTTAGGATGGGGTTCTACTTTAACCAAAAAGGAGAAACAAAATGGGGTGGGTTAGCTAATAAACAAAAGGCTCAAGTAGCAAATTATTGGAGACACACTTACCGGGGTGTGATTCTGATGCTGCGGACGACACTTCTGTTGCGGTGATGCGATGTGAGGTGGTTTCCTCTGGGGCGCCCCAGAGATGCGATCCAGGCTAGCGGTGGGAAGCAAGAGCGGTGCGCGACGATATCTTACACTATGTGAGGCGGTTACTTCTGGAGCGCGACTGCCCCAGGTGGTGCGGTTAAGACTAGCGGCGCGAGGCAATGCTACCGAGGCAAAGGCAAAACCGTCACTGCACGGTGCAACAATGTTCCACCGTACAGTGGCTGTGTAAGAAAACGAAACAGAAACAAAAACTTATTTTATTCAATATGGATTATAAAAGTCATTACTTTCATTTACCTACCAATGGTTCGCAAAAAAACCTCTGTCCTGGGAAGAGCCGGCAAGAAACCCAGCGGGACTTTTTTTTAATAATAGCTAACAATCATGTATGTCACAATTAACAAAACAAAACAAAACAAATTAGAAATAGCTTTTTATCACCCTCCCCAGGGGTATATTATTATAATAACCCTTTTTATACAACTTAGTATAATATAATTTTTGAACTTTGCGTATGACAAATTTTGTATATTTTCTGGGATTTTATTGTAAAAGCGTATACATCGCCCCAAGAATGAATTATTGACTCGGTGGAGTCGAATAACTAGTACTACTAGCTTGTGTCTGCTCCTAGTGTTTACAGAATATGTTTGAATGAATGTTTACAGAATATCCACTTCCCCACATCATACTGTGGGTGTAGTAAGAGGCGACAGAGGGAAACAAATTATCTTCATAATAACGACTAAAAATAAACTAAGATTGCCAACCCGCTTGCCAAGCGTAGCAACTATGGCAAATATCCCCCTTATAAGGCAATAAATGGGGGAGGTCTATATTCATCAGTGGATTTTAATAGACTCTAACAGTAACCGTAACAGCTAAGGTACTATTGTACATGGGTGACAAAATTGGCTAAAAATTTTTTTGTAATTTTTGAAATTAAGCTTAATTTTTAAAACATTTTCTTTAACTTGATATTTGTTAATACAGTATTCTCTTTACATTACGAATGTAAACGTTTCGAAGACATGGGAACTGGAACACTGACACGTACTGCAAAAGCGCGGCGAACTAATCGCTCCATAATCCTTTCAGAAATGAGACGAGGCCTGTACCGAGGAGTGAGGCATATATACCTATGATGTCATGCTTTTGAATATTTCGAAAAGTCTTTTAAAATAGCAACGAAAGCTATTTTAAAAGACTTTTCGAAATATTTACCACAAGAATTCTAATTGAAATATTTTTGGAAGCTTCATCATCCATCATGTTGTGAAGTCCGCACTGCAGCAGCGCGGCAAACTAACTGCCTCATAATTCTTTGAGAGATGAGAAGAGGTCTGGGCTCCCAATGAGACGTGTGCAGGTTATAACTTTACTTCCTTATAATTATTTCTGATATTTACGCCAAAACTACATTTTATCGAGTTTAATTTTAATTATTTTTAGCTATTGCACAAAGGGACACTACATTTTTACTTCTTCTTTCAACATATTAGAATAGGCAGATATTTTTATTTATTTATTTATTTATTTTATTCTTTATTGCATCCTTAAACAAAAGAATACAAAGGGATCAAGAGTGATTCAAAATTATATAGGGTCATTGAGATTCCGGAGTAGGTACTACAAAACCATATCTGTGAGAGCGTGGTCTTTCCCGGGTTGAAACAACCCATTCGTGCTACAACTATACTAATAATATAGCTGCAACATGGCTCTTCCACGTAAAAATTATTTTATTCTTTTATATAAATGAAGTCGGTTTTTACTCTTAACATCAAATTAAATTGTTTACCCTTTTGATTGAACTATGGAATAGCAAAAGTTCAAGATGGCAAACTGAAACCTCGTCTTAAAGTTAGATTAAAAAATTTGAAAGAAATTAATAAACTTCTTCGCAAAAATGTAGATTAGAAATAAGAAAGAATAAACTAATTTGAAAACTAGAACCTTACCCAAAAGTGTAAAAAAAAATTTCAGTTCATAATAGACCACCCCTAATGTATTATTACCTATTTAAGAAAAAAAATATCATTTGAATCTGTTTGGCCGTTTTCGAGAAATCGGTGACCATACATAAAATCATACACAACGAATATAGAACCTCTTGGTTTTTTGAAATCTGTTAGTAGGTATACCTGTATTTGAAAGCATTAATATATCTTATACTGCTCACTTAGTATGTCACAACACTATGCGCTTTAGATACGCTTTGGGAAGACAAAATTAAATTTACAAGCAACTGCTTCTATGTGCACAAACTATAAGAATGGAGTAAAAACATATATCAATGCTTGAGACCCTACAAAGTAATTAATACCGTGTGTTTGTTTAATAAATGTTTTAATTTAGAATAAATCTCGGAGCTTTATCTCTTAATAGTAAACAAGTGGTAAAATTAAAAAATTTGTACAACTGACTTCAATATAAACAAATTGAGAGCATCATCAATATATTCGTTATTTAAGAATAACTCAAAAACGACTTGTCAGATCCTGATTAAATTAAGACGAGGCATGACCCTAAACGCAAGTTTTATAATGCCTCAAAGTATATGATCCACTGCAGTAAACAAACCCAGAAAAATATATGATATTGTCCAGGATATATGCTAGTTACATAGTGTGTTGAAAACATGATACCACTAATTTAATACGATAGAAAAAAAATCACAAACATACCTCCAAAAATTTCTTATAACTTGTAAAAACCATACTAGTATACATGCAATCATTCTGAATTTTGTCAGATTTTTATACATTCTACATATTAAAGTTATAGTGTTTTAATTTTTTAATCCAACTGATAGTTTTTTTTTAAATCATATATTCTTATTTCTGAAATAATACGTACGGATGTTTGCGTGCAGTCACTGCCGGCCGAGGCTTGGTGCTGTAGAGACGTGTCGCTCTTTTTGCCGCAGTATTTACGTTAAGATTTTTTAAGGACGCGTTTACAAAATTGATATAGGTATAGATCGAACTATTACATTGACATGAGTCACGCTCACAAGTGTACGCACGGTTGGCTACGGGAATCGTAGTCACATAAAATTATTTTGATAATTTGAAAGATCAAATTTGTTTTTGATTTCTTACACCTCAAAAATATACTTAGATACATAGAGTAATTAGACTTAGTTACGAAATAAGAACACCTACTCTAGAGACTGCTTTGGACTGGGAGCCCTCTGCTGGCACTGAGAAGTTAGCTGTGGACTTTGGGCTGGTTTTGTCAGTTATGATAAGACCTTACCTCCGGACTTGATGGAGTGACCTGAGAGTGAACTTCAGTAACTAATACTGGAACACCTGGACTAGTAGAACTAGGTGTGCCGGGTTTGGGCTCGTTTTGTTAGGTATGATGAGTCCTTACTTCCGGACTCGACGGAGTGACCTGAAGGTGTACTTTGGTAATCGTTATTGGAACTGGTCGCCGAGTACTACTAGGTGTGCCGAGTTAGGGCTCGTTTTGAGTTTGTTTATGAACCCGTGGATAGCATTCAGTAAGAGACGGGAGAGAAATCTTTTGTCTATACTTGGAAACCCCGTGACAGGTCTTACATTTAAATTATATTTTTAAATAAAATTAAAACCATAACTGAAAGAATAAACATTTTTGCAACATAATATTGTTGCGCGGCTAAGTTGACATCTCATCTCATGGCACTAGCGCCATCTAGTGTCGGGTAACAGAGCGAGGAGAGAGCTTTCCAGAAAATGACATAACTAATTTTTTTAACCGACACCGCCATCTAGTATCAAATTGAAGAACTAAACTTTCTAGAAGCTCTACACTCGATCTTTCTGCGCTTGGTCGGTTGGCGCGCGTACTTACTCGAATATTCTGAAATACTCTGGATGTTTTCGTGGAAGAGCCCTATATAAAGGCGCTGCAATACGCGATCGGGGAAGTATTGAAGTTGGCGAGACAAGCGAAGTTTCGGAGCGGAATAAAGTGAATGAGTGTGATTAATTATTAGTGTTTTTAACTTTAATTAGTGTAAAGTAAATTAAAGTTTTAATTTAGGTAATTCTATCGCAATTTTTATTGTCACGAACCTCAAGCTCGTAACAATATAGTCAAAAATTAGAAGTTATGTTGCCACAGTTAGTCAAGACAAACGGAGAGATTAAAATAATAAAATGGGGATTACACCTTTAAACTCAAACCGCTTTTCGTTACTGCAGATCATCCACATTAAAAAAGCAATAACTAAAAGGAAAACCGTGTAGAACCAACGTAGTGATACCAATAATCAAAACCTGCTAATGATTCCGTACTAAGGCTTTAAAGATTTTTAAATGTAAGCAAATAGTAAAATACAAAATTACAGCCTATATAAGTGAGTCCTAGGCCTGGGGCTCCTCTCATTTCTGATAGGATTTTTTGGCAAAGACATGTCCACTAAGTACAGATCAACATACAAATCAAGTATTTTCCATGCACATGATCGCGGAGAAGTTTTTGACCAAAAACCAAATAGTTTTTGTGGGTTCATGGACTAGGAAAAGGCTTATGACAGAGTGGACAGGGATTTGTTATGGCAAACACTGAACTCATTTGGGTTGAGCGCTGGGTTAATACAGGCATTGAAGTCTCTTTTTGGTCCGATTTAAATTTATGTTGCAAAAATGAACGACAGAGTCGGTAAGGGATTCCCTCGGCGAAAGTTTGTCGACCAAATTGGCAATCTATTGAAAGGGGGCCAAATTAAGAGTACCCTTAACCGACGAGCATGTATGCGTAGGTATATGGATGTGGAAGAGGCGAGAGAGATGTGTCAGGATCGTGCCAAATGGAAGTCTCTGCCTAACCCTCTGGGTGACGGGCGTGAATGCTTATGTATGTATGTATGTATGTACATATCCACCACGCTTCCCCAACGCATGTTTGTAGATTTCACATGCATACAAAACTTGTTTTACTTATTTCTGAAATATGCAGGATTCCTCGCGGTATTTGGAAACAATAGTAAAATATGTTTAATTATGATTATTGTTGAATTATCAAGAAATTGCGGCTGGAGTTTGTTAGTATAAATTAATAACACTATGAATGAGGAAATTGAATTTACAATTCTCTACTCATAAACGATTAAACTACTGTCTCTGCGACAAATGCGCAACGTCAGTACTGGAAAATTATTGACATTGTTCATTAAATTACATATTACAGGATGTGGCATTTCATTGATCATAAGTAAGTTATGAATTGGTGCTAAATATTAATATATTAAGCGTGAGACATACGTTACCGTGGGGTAGTGGCTTGAGAGAATCTAGTAGAGAATTTTTGATATGTAAAAATCCAATACTAGTATTGTTTTGTTTTCTATATATACGTTTGCACTTAATATAGAGTATTAGTGATAAAATGAATAAAATAAAATAAACATTTTGATCCTTCGTGTGAATCAAGCTGCTCTGAACTGAATGGTCATCGATTGCCTTTCAGGTTAAATTATCATCAAAGTTATACACCCCAAAATGATGAATTAATATTTTTTACATAATTTGTGAAGAATGTTATATAAAAGACAATTTTCAAAAATGGTATCAACAACAACAAGGTAAAACATAACAAAACAACACTATTCTAGTAAAGACACACCATCGACGATAATACGACACGTGTTTCGCCTCTACACGAGGCATCTTCAGGTGATGTTGGCTCTACAGCGGCTGACCGCTAAATCAATCTGCTCTTCAAACCAGGGAAGACACATCATTTTATTTAAATCAGCGGATGGTTGCAAAATAACTATTAAGGCCCCAGTCTTGTAAAAATTAGTGTTCTCGCAAAACTTACATCAGAACAAATATTTTTTATAGTATTTAAAAAAGAAAAAGTGAAACATATTTTACATTTATTAAACGTGTAGGACTTGATATTTTCGAAACTGTTTTTTAATTTTATTTTGGTGTTTAAATTAATAGCTCTATTAGGCGTCAAACATGTCTATGTTTAGGTTACATGTGTAAAAGGTCTTATTAAAGCCTCTGCTATTTACAAACTATAACAATATCAAGAAAAGTATTCAGATCACATTAATTTACATATTGTTTACAATAATCTGATCTGGTCACATTTTTTATAAATGCTTTAATTTTCTTATTTGAAGGGCTTAAAAAGTTGTAATTTCATGATTTTTTTTTCTGCAAATATCTATTTTTTCTATTAGGAGTATAAATATAGCAAAGTCCTACTTACAACCACATAAAATAGAACTATTTTCAAGTGAATTAGAAAGAAATAAAATTAATAAAATATATATTGAATAATAAGAAACGCCTGAAAATTCTCTCAGTTTCGCTGGGATTTCTCGGCGTTCAGACGTGTGTAGTATTGCTCATCGTTACTTTACCTCTCGCTCGCACGGTTGATCTCTTTCCCTCGCGCAGCTCTTATGGACTGAGCGGAGCATATCATGAAAGTTTCTCTATTTAAATATATATTATTTTTATTTAATTGTCATATTAGTTCTAGTTTTTAGTATATTAGTGTCTATATAACTATTAGACTAATTGAATTGAACTTTTACATTTGGAGAATTTCAATTTATTACCAAAAAAAAAAATAAACGGAAAAAGATTGATAGAGATATACCCTTGTGTCAGTAAAAATATTAGTAAAAGTAGTAGTAAAGTACAAAATGTACAAGGTAGAGACGAAATTTGTATGAAGAGGCAGTTTTTATTTACCTTCAGTTGTATATACCCTTTTTAAACCTACATCCCGTATAAACATTACTAAAAACGACATTTATGAAGTATAAAAGGGTAAAAAATTACACTACCACGACAAAAGTAAAAGAGAAATTTTTGTAAAAAAAATTAATAAGTTATATATTTAATGAAGTAAAGCAACCTTCACGTGCGATCTCGTATTTATGCACGGGGGAGAGCGCCCACTCTAATGGCTGGGAATACAAAACAGCAACGCTAGACGGAAGCCTTAATATCCTTTTTAAAAGTAATAAAAATTAAGACATACGATAATCCACATCTGCCTGTTTATTCACTTAAAATTTTTAATCCGCTTAATTAATTTTTATGAGGTTTTTACTTTTCATCATCTTTTAGGGAATTTCTTAAGGATGGTATTATTGTTAATAATACCTACATTGTTTTGTAAAACTATTTCTTATAGTAATTTGCATGTTTTATAACAACAAATAGATGAGAAATATATTGTGTTTTGTGATAAAGACGTAGAAATATTATTAATTTGAGACACTGGTCACACCCGTAAGAAGCCAAAGCGAAGTGCTAACTCACAATAAATCTGACGAGCGCTTGGTCCAGTGGAACTACTTCGTAGGTTCTGAGTTTAATAGCCAGATGTGTCGCATTAAGCATAAGTGTTACGTAAGAAACCTGGGTCAGGACGAGTGAAATGCCTCTTTGTTAGAACATCCTTTTCCGGCACTATAATATCTCCTGCGTAGTTGATGATTTCCAAATTTATTCAAAAGTTTTATTTTTTGTGGCATTGGGTGACAAACGAGCACATAGTCCACCTGATGGTAAGTGGATACTGTGGCCCATATACATACACTATTATCCTTAATTAAGAATCGAAATGCAAATTTGTTGTCACCCTTGAGGGCTAAGAATGAATTTGAATGAAATGCCTCGATTTAAAAAGGGTATCCGGTTCTCTAAACTCATCATACGAAACACAGCAGCATTATGCTGCTATTTTACGCCCATACTCTGTGAGAGTGTGGTTCTGGCCTGGTTGAGCTGACCCATTTGTGCTACAACTACAATATTGCTGCAGCGTGGCTCTACCAAATAAAACGGTACAACGGTTGTCACTGTGATAAAACTGACGAGGAGGAAAATATGCAATCGATGCAAAGACCGCACTATATTTTATAACAAACTGATGCGTCTATTAGGGATGGTGTGATTTCTGATCTGCACGACTTGGCCGATTGAGATCATATTAACACAGTATATATTTGTTTCATCGATACAGTGGTTCGTAAAAATGCCAGGATCTGATAGGTGGCACTGTCATTAAGTTATTATCAAATTCTACATGTAATGTAAAATGCAACGGAAGACGGGCAGCAACACCATTCTAATAACAACTCAAAAATCATAAAAACTAGCGATTGTCAATTTGCTTGTCCGGTAACTATGAGTCAATCTTAAGAGCAAGGCCGATGTCCAACGGTGGACTTTTGATAGGCTCTAACAAATGCTGAATGAATGATGTACAGGAAAGAGCAGAACGTCTGCCACAACAGTACTTCATCTTCGGGTACTTCTACTTCTTCTTACGAAGCCATGGTTAAATAGATAACTGAACTGACTAAGGAAGTAGCGAAGCTCACAACACAGTTGAATAATTATTTCCGATATCGTTAACGGTCTCGATCTAAATCTAAGGGCAGCAGTGACGAAGCTTCCATTAAAGCCGAAAAGCCGGGCTTGCCTTATTAAAACTGAATCAATCAATATCAATCAATAATATCAACTAATAAAATAACTCCTAAACTGTTTCAAATTATTTCAATTTTCCCGCGCACTCCACTGTTCGACACATGTCGACCGATGACCTCGTATTGCCTTTTTTATAGTATAGGGTGACAAGCGAGCACACAGTCCATCTGATGGTAAGTGGTTGCTGTGGCCCATAGACATCTACATCTATCCTCGATTACGAATCAAAATGCAGATGCGTTGTCACCCGTGAGGACTTAGGTGGAATGCCCCGTTTCCAGTAAAAATGGTCTAGCGATACGTTTATACAAAGGTACTCTGTGGCGATACTGCTGCTGTCATAAAGTGAGTTTTAATAGAGCGATTAGTTGTCTCCCTCGCTCGCGTGGGCTTTTTACGGAGCTTTCGAGAAGACGATCGCTCTCTTTCTAACCTATGGCAAAATATTCCATAATGAAATATAACTACTAAATGTTTATATAGCAATTACTATTGAGCCATCAAGCCTGGCTTTGCCATGAAGTTGTTTAGGAGTGCGTTAGCGACTAGCGAAGTGGTTGCGGGCCCTTCGTATGCAAGTTCACTTCACATTTCAATGTTTATGTTTGTTTTTGTTGTGTTTGTTAAAAATGTATGCTTTTTCGAAGATTTTCAGTGAAAATGGGAGGATAATAGTGTTCATTGTGATGAATATAAGTGTGTTGAAGTGCTAATCGGCGAAGAAAAGGTAAAAATCTTTAAAAATGAAATTTAATATTCAATAAATATTTATTCATACATTAAATACAGGTACAGGACTCTTTAGTATTAAATTTTAATTAAGTTAGGCGTATTTAAAGGTTTAATAACTCAATATTAATATTACCGTGCGAATTAATATCAATTTGAACAGCAGCATAAAATATGAGACCTAGGTTTAATTTTAGAGGAAATAAGTGTTACAATCTTTTTTAACGTGAAGCCCAAATTTTAATTAAATAAAACAAAAGAATACAGAAGAATGTATTGAGGTTTTTAAAGAATCGTACTCCCTTTAGTTATTTCCAGTTATGTTTCTCTGTCTACTTTTCAGTATATAAAATTTTAATGGCGCCATCTACTTAATTTTATACGTAAAGTAATTTTATCGAACGAAAATTGGTTGATTCTCACGATGGTACCTAAAGATTACGCTAGATGGCACAAATACGCTATCGGCTAATTTATAGTGATATATGAGTTTAAAAATATAATTTTTTACGGTTTATTATGAATTGAAAATGAATAATTATAATTATAATAAATTCATTATTTTATGGTAAAAAATTAGCGAAGCTTTATCTTCTCATTATAACTATCTAATTCCTGTCGTAATCTGTTCTTTTATGCATATAACTTAAATAAAATATAATTTCGAGGTTTCACATCTGCCAGGCGTCCCTTTTTTAACTTTGTACATAGTTTGTTTTACTTTGTTCATGTATTGTATTGTTTGTAAATATCTCAAGCAAACCCAAACGGCTCTTTTCAAAACCACCGAAGGTTTGCAATTGCATATTATGTAAGTAGTATGCTATCTGTGTGCTTTGTTAAACACGTCCTTGTCAACACTGAATATGAAACTAAAGAGTGGAGACAGCTCAAGATTGGTGTATTTTTATTAAACTGCTAAAAACAACAAAACCATATCTTGGGCTTGCCCTAGTTTGGAGCCTTAGCTTCGCCACTGAAGAGCTGAGGTAATTATATTTGAGTAAATTCGCTTCGTTGACGAGTGAACATAAACATGCATTTTGTCTCTGCAAGTAAACAGTAAATTGATATAAAGGCTTTCCTTTATATCATAGTAGTATAATAGTAGAATATATGCAGGGCCAGGTAGGTAATTAAATCGGTTCGGTGACAAACGAACGTGTACGTGCTTTGTTTTCTACCTTTTGATTCTGCAACCAAACAATATGCCTGTATATACATTCACTAAGCTACAAAACGGGAGACAGAGTTGTCTTTTCACATCCCCGAACGTTGCAGTTCGTGTTAAGATGTAGGTTGTAATATACCACAAACAAAGTTATATTCGTTAAGAAAGTTTCAATGTTTAGGGATTAAATTATGCTGCAGTTAATTTTTTTATATAGGATAGGTTCACAAAGGAGCACACAGTTCACCTGACGAAGGATACCTGATTACGAATCAAAATGCAGATCCGTTGTCACCCGTGAGGACTAAGATGGAATGCCTCGTTTCCAGTAAAAAGGGTCTCCGGTTCTCTACACTCACCATACGAAACACAGCAGCATTAAGCTACTATTTTACGCTGGTATTCTGTAAGAGCGTGGTCCTTCCCCGGTCGAGCCGACCCATTCGTGCTACAACTATACTACTAATATAATTGCAGCATGGCTCTACCACGTATAATAGTTAATGTTTCGTATTCGCTTGACAAACATTTTAATATTCAGGAACAGATTATTTGAAGGTACATTCGAGCACACTACATTATTTTTTAAGCTATTGCATAGCTTCTATCGTGGGCCTTGAGCGCGGGGACCGAATTCAGAAATTCCGTAACGAAAAAAACCTCACGCTCCCCACTCCGACGGGCACGGAGGTGTGGCGTTGAAAGCCGTGCATCGTCTAACGTCGTTTCAGTTCGGCAGACTTCGGCACTCGGCAGAGTTCGGCACGGTGTTTGTGTGCGTGCGACTGGAAGTATGCGTGTCCACTAGCTGCTAACTGAATGATAAAAATTCCTGAATAACCTACATGTATTGTAAGATATTAAAAATATTAACTTCTCATTTATTCAATAAGAGAAAAAAAATTGTTTTCTTATCGGTCACCACTCTCAAAAAGTGTAACTTGATTTAATATCAAAGACTTAACTGCATAAATAAAATAAATAAATAATTATAATTTCATAAGTTGATAAAAAATGCTATGCAATAGCTTTACCGCGGCAGTCACCGAGTGACACACGTATTTTTTTTTATAATGAAAAGCTGGAATGTCTTTTATTTGTTTATTATAAAAATTGCTCGTATGTGTACACACTTCACTCACTCACGTATACACGTATACATTTTCGAAGTAAAAAAAATTTTACGTATTTAAATAAAAAAAGTATATTTTATTTTATATTTTTATAAGTAAGGCTTACAAAAAAAAACACGTTATAAGGAAATGTGACGTTTTTTTATAAAATTCCGTACCAAACTCCACTACGTTGATAAAGTAGTTTCAATAAGGGTGACAATGGAGCACACAGTTTACCTGAGGTAAGTGATTTCTTTGGCCCACTTATCCTCAATTAATAATCAATATACACATGTGTTGTCACCCCTGAGGACTAAGGTGGAAGGCCTCATTTCCACTAAAAGGGTCTCCGGCTTTCCACACTCATCATACGAAGCACGGTAGCATTAAGCTGTAATTTTACGCTGGTATTCTGAGGATGTAAAATTTAAGTAATAAGAAAAATTACGCTGTAATAAAATAATTTTGGAGGGATGGGAGCATTGAGATGATTATCCTCTAAGAACTGCGCGTGAATACACATGATCACATTTGCGTCACAAATGATATCCAATAAAACTATCTTAAAGTAGTTGTTACACTACAAAAAAAGTTGAACCATAAGCAATAAGTATGATTACCTTTGACAGAATTAATAACTTTTTAGTATCTGCGATATTGTCGAACGATAAAGTCATAAAATAAAAGAATATGAACAGAAAAACGTATTCAGAACCTCTTCACAATGAATCAAATAAGAGTTTATGCAATATAGTTTAATATTCAATGCATAATAAGTTTATTAAGATGTGATTGACATAGAAGGCATTTTATTTGGATATTTATAAAGTCAACCGTTACTTTAGTAAGAATCAAATTCAAACAGTTACAAAAAATCCATAATATTTTTATAGCTTTTGATTTTGAAGTAGGTGCTAAGGTAGAAATTTATGTAGATAGGACAATTTAAGCCCCAATTTCAGAAGCTATTAATTTTTGTGGAAATCATTGATTTAAAAAGTAAGAATACTGCCGTCCTTATGTTTGCGTTACACGTTTTCCGTATTAGAAAACTATAATTAAAACCAATTTTAAACTACGACGTGAGCGTCATTACAATGCGTATAGTTTTTTATCACTAATTTAAATTCGAATCTTTCAAACAAAGTAAAATATTAAAAAATTACCAGTATCAACTTTTTTTACTTAATGTCGTTTCAATGACATGTCGCTATGCACATTACCGTAGCGTTTGGATGATTAAAATTCGTTTTTACGCGAATAATCGACAACAATATTCAAATAATCGGTAAAAATATTCAAATAATCGAATCATTACTTTTTTTAATAATATGTAACATACATAAATTTTATATTTAAAATTCCTTAAATTACATGAATCGTGAACAAAACAAGTTTTTTTTTACTTTGTCAACGTACATTTGTGTAGGCAAAAATTTCATAATATACAAGACCGCGCTAAAAAAACCACTACGTAATTTCAATCTCCCGCCATTTCGGGAGCTTACTGTGCGTAATTTTGTGTTTGTCTTCTTATTTTGTGACTCGGCTTTAACTTTTTCTTTTATAATCGTTGAAGCATGTGCCCTTGTCACAAAGGATGATTGGGCAAAAGTGGTAGAAAAAACAAAAATATTGATTATGGATGACTTTGAAAGAGACATTAATTTTGACTACATTATTAAAATTCAAATAGTAATTAATCTAAACAACGACAGCTCAACTAGTTGTACTGAAAGTGATTGAACAAATTTATTTTAAATCTAAAATTTTATAACGGTGCCTCTAATAAGCAGTAACAACAAATTCGAAGAATTTGATGAATCTTGTGGTTTAAATTATCCGTTTTTAATTTATTCTGGTACTATTCAAACCATACTAAATGATTACCAACTCTAAATAATCGACATCGATTTTTTTAAGAATCGAATATTGTACGTTCCCATTTTTTTGGTTGGCATGCTTGGTGCAATAAGTCTGACAGCTGTCAAAATGTAATTCTTAGATTTGGTTGACTATAATTTGTCATTTGTTTACCACTTGTATTTATTTGCACAGTAATCTATGATTTACCATTTGGCGGCAAATTGAAAATTGTATGTGTCACGTCAGCATGAATTTAATGCGATAAAATTTTCGTTCAATGATTTTTTATGACTTTCGATGTCGTTTAATTCAACAAGAAAGTTTTGCTATACTTCGATTAGGCCTTTCACGATGAATCCCCATCTCGTGCCACTATTTACAACTGGTTTAATGAGTTCGAACGTGGTCGCACTAATGTCACCGATTATCTGCGTGAGGGACGACCTTCTACGGCGACGACTGAAGATAACATAAGTGTTGTTGGCGTATGGGTTGGCTATAGACATCCGGTACTTGATTTTGACAATGCTTTTAGTCTAGGAGGCTTGTTAGGGTTAAGCTTGAACCTATTACACTTTTCTCAGATGGCGGAAATGCGTTTTGAATTAATTACGATAAAAACAAATTTCACTAAAAATTGTGTAATAACGAAACGCAAATATGTCAATTTGTTCTCATATTATAAAGTAGATGTCTGGTACTTGTTTTTTCATTTTGTTTTCAATTTATGAGTATTATCTGGGTTAAGCTTGAACAATTTACACTGTTTTTGAGTTTCAGAAATGCCTTTTGAATTAATTACGATAAAATAAATTTCACTAAAAATTGCAATAACGAAACGCAAATATGTCAATTTGTTTTTTTTTACACAGATAAACTCATAAAAAAGTTAATAACTCGGACCCAGACAATCCATTTGTAGTTGGAGATGGAACTTATATAGAACAAGTTGAGTCGCAGTGGAGAGCAGTCAAGGGGTTTATCAGAAAACAAAATTGTAACTATTCACATTACATTATTTCATTTACCAGTATCATAGCAGAGTTTAGGGCAACCAGACATAAGATTGGTCGAATCGGTTCTAAAACTGAATTAGCACACCCCAACTCCACGTAGTCTTGTCTGCCCTAACACTAGAGTGTTTTTGTAAAGCCGTAGGAAGAAAGAAGAAAGCACGGAGGGAGAGCAGCCCCCGCCCGCTGTAGCAAATCGCAGGCACTTAAGTGAGCCGTAGCGGCTGAGGCTGGTCGCCGAAGCTGCGTATGCGAGCATGGGTGCCTGTGATTTGCTACGCAAGGGCGAAGGGGCTGCACTTCCCGCAGTGCCGAAGCCGGTGCAGAAGTAACTTTGCGTCAATATTTCTGTATAAAAAGTGAGGTTTTTTTACAAAAAATATATTATTCCTAGACTATACATTTTCGCAACGGGGAAGGGTAGAAGGGGCTTCCCATGACATTATTATTTTGGGGTATCCATATAGTTTACTCATCAGGTTGGGTTCCATAAATATATTATTATTATCATTTATTATTATTATTATCATCCTCCCTGGGCCTGAAGCAGGGCAGCTTGCGTACATTCCATTCATTTCGATGATACGGACAGACCTGCCGGACAGTACCGTTTACCCTCACGATAAATTAGTTCAAGAGACAAACTTTCTCGCTAACAGACATCGATGTGAGAAAAGTGCTTTCCTTACGGGCAATTATATTATGTTGAAATAATACTAAATTTTTACGGAATTTATCGCGTATATTTAACTTTTTTACCCGACGTTTCGAGAGCTTTACAGCACCCATGGTCACGGGAAGGACTGAGATGTTCAACTTCCAGCTGTCATAGTTAACCGCGGTTACCATAGATTAAAATTTAACTTTTGTTCCGATCTACACAGTATGAACTTATGGTATCATGGAGTATTGCAGTTGTATGCTTGGGTTGGGATTTAATTTTATTTATTATAGGATCCCAAGCAGATGGTAGCACCCAGCCATCTTCTCTATTGAAATTAGGATGTTTTTTGATTTCAATAGCCTCGCGAATCATCCTTGGAAGGAATCGGTGTTCTTTAGCGAGGATTTGTGGTCTATCAAATCTGATGTAGTGACGGGGGCGATCCTGTACATGTTCACAGACTGCAGACTTCCCGGAGCGTCGATTCTTCACATCAGCTATATGTTCTTTGACGCGGGTTTTAATTGATCTTTTAGTTTGTCCTATGTAGGAGAGACCACATTCACAATCAAGCTTGTACACTCCTGCATCTTGCAGAGGGACGTTACACTTGACTGATGGTAAAAACTGACCAATCTTCTTCGGCGGCTTGAAGTATGTTTTGATGGAAGCGCGCTTCAAGATGTAGCCAATCTTGTCAGTGACTCCTCTAACATACGGCAGTACAGCAGGTACACGCTCGACTGTGGCCGGCTTCACTCGTTCTCTGTGACGTAGGCGCGGGACCCGAAGCTTGTTGTCATGCAAAACTTGCTTGACATGTTGGAGCTCGGCAGCCAGGTGTTTGCTGTCACAGATCCCTCGTGCTCTCTGAAACAAAGATTTACCCACGGTAGCTAACTGTGAAGGATGGTGGTGAGAATCACCGTTTAAATATCTATCTGTATGGGTCTTTTTTCTATACACAGTATGGCTCAAGGTGTTATCAGGATTCCGAATTACTAACACATCTAGAAAAGCTAAGGAATTGTTTGCCTCTAACTCCATTGTGAACTGAATTTTAGTATTTATAGAGTTAAGATGGTCTAAAAATGCAGTTACTTTATCTAAAGGTATAATTGTGAAAGTGTCGTCTAATTAAACGGTGATTCTCACCACCATCCTTCACAGTTAGCTACCGTGGGTAAATCTTTGTTTCAGAGAGCACGAGGGATCTGTGACAGCAAACACCTGGCTGCCGAGCTCCAACATGTCAAGCAAGTTTTGCATGACAACAAGCTTCGGGTCCCGCGCCTACGTCACAGAGAACGAGTGAAGCCGGCCACAGTCGAGCGTGTACCTGCTGTACTGCCGTATGTTAGAGGAGTCACTGACAAGATTGGCTACATCTTGAAGCGCGCTTCCATCAAAACATACTTCAAGCCGCCGAAGAAGATTGGTCAGTTTTTACCATCAGTCAAGTGTAACGTCCCTCTGCAAGATGCAGGAGTGTACAAGCTTGATTGTGAATGTGGTCTCTCCTACATAGGACAAACTAAAAGATCAATTAAAACCCGCGTCAAAGAACATATAGCTGATGTGAAGAATCGACGCTCCGGGAAGTCTGCAGTCTGTGAACATGTACAGGATCGCCCCCGTCACTACATCAGATTTGATAGACCACAAATCCTCGCTAAAGAACACCGATTCCTTCCAAGGATGATTCGCGAGGCTATTGAAATCAAAAAACATCCTAATTTCAATAGAGAAGATGGCTGGGTGCTACCATCTGCTTGGGATCCTATAATAAATAAAATTAAATCCCAACCCAAGCATACAACTGCAATACTCCATGATACCATAAGTTCATACTGTGTAGATCGGAACAAAAGTTAAATTTTAATCTATGGTAACCGCGGTTAACTATGACAGCTGGACGTTGAACATCTCAGTCCTTCCCGTGACCATGGGTGCTGTAAAGCTCTCGAAACGTCGGGTAAAAAAGTTAAATATACGCGATAAATTCCGTAAAAATTAGTATTATTTCAATGTGTAGTATTCGCGTAAATATAAGAAATCATTATATATTATGTTGGTTTGTCTCGAACGAGATCTTCGGAAAATTAATATATTCTGCTACCAGATACCAATATGCAAATAAACTACACAGAAAAGCTTTACGATTTTATAATATATACTAAGTATGTATCATATTATTTTTATAATATAAATAAGCTCGCGTTTGACCACTATCTCACCTGATGATGCTGTCAATGATTGAGCATGCTTGCTTAGAAGTAACCTATTCATTATTGAATTAAAAAATTACACTCCTTAGCTGTACATAGAATGAAAGTGTTCACAAAACATTAGACCCAAAATTTTGGGCTCGCTAAAGGAATGAGTAGCTTTTTAATACAAATAGTAAAAGAATTTTTAAAATCGGCATTTGTCCACGCGAACAAAGTCGCGGGCGGTTCAGCTAGTATTTTATGTTTCAGTAGGCCGGGACGGTATTTCATGCCGACTAATTTCGACGCCCAAGATCGGCTTTATCCATGGGCTTAGCGGAGAGACGTTGCATCTCTGTGTATTGTTTGCGCTACGAGGCTACGAGGACATTCCAACTGCTGAATTTTACCATCGTACTCCGCGCCATAATTCGGATTTTCATCCTCATCATCTCGATGGTTGGTGGATCACTATCTTGCAATATACGCGAAATTTTCTGTCACACGCAACCACACTAGAATTAACTGGGGACTTTACCCCAGTTTTTCTTGACAGATATGAGTTAGGGACATAAAATAATAGGGATAATAAAATGTATTTTACTTTATCTTCATGTTTTATTTTTTATCTTCATGATTTCGCCACACTTCATTTTATACATGTTTCTCTCTGCTTTGAGTATTAACTGATTGGTAGTGTCCGCAAAAAGTCAGAATAATTTTGCGCATAATAACTTAAAATATAGCAATTACAATATTATTTTCATGTGTTATGATGCCGATAACCATTCCCTATGTATGGAAATGAAAACGAATTTAAAACCACTTTGATTAATGAAAATAATTTAGTTAAGGTTTTATTAAAATAAGTGAAGTAGAATTATCAACTCTTTTATGCTATAATATTAATTGATTTATATTAATAAATTATATAATTGTAATTCTAATAATATAATTGTAATTGTAACTGAACCCTCCTTT
Organism: Parnassius apollo; assembly: GCA_907164705.1. Lineage (NCBI taxonomy): Eukaryota > Metazoa > Arthropoda > Insecta > Lepidoptera > Papilionidae > Parnassius > Parnassius apollo. The sequence goes on from CAJQZP010000373.1 coordinate 408,851, forward strand.
TTTTTTAAAACTATCAATCGCCATTACATCCAACACCACATTTAAGATTACATTTAAGAATAAACACTACCGTACAATCTAGTAACGATAAATATTTCACCCCTAAACTAGGCAATATTAGGAGACATAGATTCTGCAATGACTAAATTCTAACTTAGCCGTGAGGCAACACATAAGGTAAAAAAAATACATATAATACTTAATTGTTTATGTAATCATTTGATTGATTTCATTTCTTTGTTATCGTACATTAAAGATATCATCGCTTCGCTAAGAGCTACCTTACGTATTAAGAGCATAAATGATCACAAATGGGCTGAACCATAAAGGAACTAAAGCTCACGAGCATACAACAAAGCTTTGAAGCATCATTCAGATGAGCTTTTGTCGCTCCTGGCTATCCTTATGATGAGTGGGTCTTAAACTAATTTTTTTTAAACATTTTCATCTTTAAAATTGGTTGTATAGTATAATTTTTTATGTTAAATATAAAGGATTTTAGTGGGCAGGGAAAAATACTAACTTCATAATATATGAATGAAAAATGATTTAAAATATTCGAAAATGGTAATAAATTTTGTAAAAAGCTTTCTAAGATTCGCTAATATAAAAGCTTTCTAGAAATGGCTGTAGCTTAAAGTTTTTTTAATAAATTGCATTAACAACTAATTTATAGTCCACCTAATCATAAGTGGATACTGAAACCCATGGACACCTGATGACAGCTACAGATGCGTTGTGACCTATAAGGGCTAAGATGCAATATCTCACAGTTTAATTATGTCCACCAATAATACCAGTAGTACCTAAACACTCTCCTAGGAACAGAAGTACTCCTTTTACCTGACGTTCATATTTTAAAATTTATTATATTTCATTTATAAGATTAACACATTTAAACTAATCATTTTATCCGAGCCCTTCTTAATTCGCTGTTAGATACAGATTATCAAATCAACTGTAATCCAATTCCACGTTATAATTTTTCCATTTATAAAAAAATTACTCATAGGCACACTTACCACGTTGGCTTGTCAGCGCAAACCTACTGGAATCAATTTTATGTTTAACATATATTACAAAAACACTAATACTAATTATGCTGTAGTTCACCATTATAATAATATAAATTCACGTGTGACGTTCCCAGCGCAACTAAATCACAAAATGGTGAATGATGTTTATTCATAATTAAATTCAATATAAAGGGGCATCAAAAATAGTCTTATATAAGACTATTTTTGATATATATATATATATATATATATATATATATATATATATATATATATATATATATATTAAACAATAAAATTACATGAATAAGCATAAAGTTAAGATAAATACATTTCAGATATTAGACAAATATTATAGTAAATTTAAGGCAAAATATTGTCTTTCAGAATAAATTTAATTATTAAAAAACTTGTAAAAATATTTAAACTATGATAAATAATAGAAAACAAGTCGAAAATGTTATAAAAATAAAGATAAATAACATTTATAAAATAATTAGAAAATTTGTTAAAAATGGTGCGAAGAATCTCCGGGAGGAAAACCGGCTACGAGGTTCGCCACCCGTCACGTTCTGTCTCCCGGAGAGGCGACAAGTGGATTGCAGAGGCCCGTCTGGCTACGTTGAATGTATGTGGGGCAATGAATGATAAAATGGATGAAGTATGCGATATGATGTATGATAGAGGAATAGATGTGTTATGCGTAAATGAGACGAAAAGGAAGGGGAAGGATGTCACTACACAAGGCATGTATACCGCATACTGGTCTGGTGTAGACAAGATCGAGCGGGCATGCCAGGGAGTAGGTATCATCCTTTCAGAAAGAATGGGCCAATGTGTGAAAGAGTATGAATGTGTAAGCCCAAAACTGCTATGGATACGAATGAAAGTGGGCTTAAAGAAGTTGTTTGTGTTAGGGGTCTACGCCCCAGACATGTCTTAGCCCACTTATATCCGAGAGCAGTTTTAGGAAAAGGTAAGGATGGTGTTAATGAAGTGTAAGGGAAATGAAAATATTATTATGCTAGGAGATTTTAGTTAAGGGTTGGGGTCAGGAGGCTTGGTTATAAAAGGATATTGGGAACGTTTGGTGATGAAAGTATAAATGAGAATGGTGAAAGTCTCCTCACCGTATGTATGGAAAAGAATCTTTTTGTGACGAACACTTGCTTTCGCCACAAGAGGATTCACATGTATACTTGGGAAAGAGGTGACGATAGAAGCATGATAAATTTCATAATTGTGGATGAAAGATTGAGGGGCGCAGTGGTAGATACGAGAGTTTACCGGGGTTCTAACGTAGGAACGGATCATTATTTAGTTTTATGCCGAATTAATGGTCTATTCAGGCGTTGGCGCCATCGATCGTCTGTGTCTACCACTGCGTTACAGCGTATTGGAACAGAAAGGTTACAAGATGAAAGTGATAAAAACAAGTTCAAATGTGACTTAAAGAAAATATAAGTGGTTTGGATGAATTATGTATGAAGGAGTTAGACTTGGAGAATATATGGCAAAATCTAAAGAAAGGTTTAGTGGATGCAGCTACCGAAGTATGTGGTATGAGTAAGAGAAAGAATGAAAGGAAAAATAATACGTGGGATGATGACGTACGTATGGAAGTTGAAGCAAAGAAGAGAGCATGGCTAGATTTACTAGCAACAAAGGCTGGTAATTCTAGCGGTACGAATGATGATATTGAAAGAAAAAGGGCAGTCTTTAGACATCTTAAAAAAGAGAGTAAAAGAAGTAGTTGAAAGAAAAAGCAAGAAAGAACGGATAAGAATGATAGAAGAATATCGGATAATTTCCAGGCAAATATTAAAATGTTCTGAAAACTTGTAAGAACTGCCAGGGGACATTCGAAACAGCCTATGATGAATGCTATAAGAGACGAGAATGGCTATATTCTGAATGATGAAGTTTTGAGTTTAAAGAGATGGAAGGAATATTTTGAAAGCGTGTTTATGAGTGAGGAGACAACGTGTGTACTAAGTGAAGTAGAAATTCCGAAAGAAGAGGAAAGAGGTAGCGAGATAAGTATAGGTGAAATAATGAAAGCAATGAAAAGCATGAAAGTAGGTAAGGCTGCCGGATATGATAGAGTTTCACTCGAAATGCTAAGGGCTGGAGAGGAAGTGGTGGCAGGCCTGCTGCACACCTTGTTTAATTTATGCTGGGAACTGAAGCGGGTACCGGTAGACTGGTGCAAAGCCGTGATAGTCCCAGTACATAAGGGAAAAGGGTCGCATCAGGACTGTAAAAACTACCGTGGCATCAGCCTTCTTAGCATTGTGGGAAAACTGTGTGCTAAGATACTGAAAGGGTCATGAAAGAAACTGATGGAAAAATTTGGGATGTGCAAGCAGGATTTAGAAAGTGAATGGGATGTACTGATCAAGTCTTTTCCATGCGCTTGATCGCGGAGAAGTTTTTGGCCAAAAACCAAAAGGTTTTTTGTGCGGTCATGGACTTGGAAAAGGCCTATGACAGAGTGAATAGGGATGTGCTATGGCAAACACTGAAGTCATTTGGGTTGGGCGCTGGCTTGATACAGGCATTGGAGTCCCTTTATAGGGACTCTAGTGCTTGTGTTAGGATCAACGGGGTCTACTCGGACTGGTTTAACATCCATAAAGGTGTCAGACAGGGCTGTGTGGCTTCCCCGTGGCTGTTCAACCTATTTATGGACAGTTGTTTGCAAAATTTGAAAGTTGAAGAATGCGGATTAAGAATGGGTGAGTTAACCGTCAAATGCCTTTTGTACGCCGATGATCAAGTTATCCTTGCGTCGTCGGCGGCCGAGTTGCAAATGATGGTTACATTAATGAACAGATCATTAAAAGAAAGGGGTATGAAAGTGAACGCAAGTAAGACGAAGGTTATGGTTTTTGAAAGAGAAGAAGGTAAGACGATTTGTGAAATAAGAATAGAAGGGGGGGTTGATCGAGCAAGTAGATGAGTTTGTATATTTGGGCTGCGTATTTAGCAGGGATGGGAGATATGATAAGGATATAGAACGACGAGTGAATGCGGGAAATAGAGTAAATGGGGCCCTGCACTCTATTGTGAAGAGTCAAAATGTGTCAAAAAAGGCACGTATGGCAATTCACAATGCTGTGTTGGTCCCTACTTTAACGTATGGTAGTGAAAGTTGGGTGTGGCGAAAGAAGCACGAGAGTAAATTGGACGCAGTAGAAATGCGGTCCTTAAGGAGTATGTTAGGGCTGAATCTGAACGACAGGGTAAGAAATTGTGTAATAAGAGAAGAGTGTGGTTTGCAAGATGATGTTGTGACCAGGATTAAGAAAGGAGTGCTTCGGTGGTTTGGTCATGTGGAAAGAATGAATGAGGAAAGGGTGACAAAAGAAAATTTATGCAGAATTGAATGGCAGAGTCGGAAAGGGACGTCCTAGTCGAAAATTTATCGACCAAATTGGCGATTTATTGAAAACGGGCCAAATTAGGAGTACCCTTAACCGACGAGCATGTATGCGGAGGTGTATGGATGTGAAGGAGGCGAGAGAGGTGTGTCAGGATCGTGCCAAATGGAAGTCTGTAGTCTCTGCCTACCCCTCTGGGTGACAGGCGTGAGTGTTTATGTTTATGTTTATGTATGTTTATGTTGTTAAAAGTTGTCTAAGTCATGGAGGGAGTTCGTGTATAAAAGAAAATTTTCCTAAGTTATGGAAAGTGTTCGTGTATAGATGGCTTGTATGGAGGAGCTGCCAGAGACACATACCCAATGTTGTACATATATATGGGGTGGTTGGGTGCCCGACTGCTTGAAGCACTGTAGCACAATGACTAGTCCTATATTAGGGACTTATGATAGTAAACTCTATTATACAAAAGCAGTACTATAGAAGGCATCGACTTATATATTACTAGCGTAAGGACCGGGCCGACCGAACAACTAAAACGGACCAGTGCGCTGGCCCTAAAATTACAGTTTAGGGCCAACGCGAATCGGTCGACAGTGGTGCGCGTGCAGGGCAGATTTGCCTATCATAAATATGTCTAGTTGCGTGGTAAAAGGATGCAAAAATTACGATACAAATATTCAAAACGAACATGGGAATCCCAAGTTATTAACCGATTATACGATATCCCATGATGGGATATCGTATAATCGGTTAATAACTTTATATTAATTTTGTATCAAATAAATTATTATATAAAGGCATTTTTAAAGTTTTATTTTACAGTTAGTTTAGTTACGTTACCAAGATTAGGTCAGAGATAGAGACCCTCAAAAATATTGTAAATGGAAAATAAAATTATACTATTTTTTAAAAATTATATCACTTTTGACGTTTCATGTTTCTTTTTTTCCATGTGCCGGGATTTTGGCGTCACGCGTCTAGTTTATTTAAATGTTTGGTTTTTTGACGGTTTTATTTTTATTCCTAAAACACTTAGTGTAAGATAAATTTTGAATATTAGTACCTAATTTATTTTAAATTCAATAAGGGTAAAACGAAAAGAATACAAAAGAAACCATATCTGCTTAATTGAATCTGAAAATTTGATTCATAAAATATTTTGAAATTCTGTTTTCAAACCGATTGCTTCTTGAGCATTGAGTTTTTATCGTGGTAGCTCAACATAAATGCAGTGTGGTAGATTCAATTCAACATAAATGCATTGATCGAGCACCGATTGACCAGATAGGGCTAATTTAAATTTAATTTAAAAAAACGCGGTACTCATGTACAATACAGAAATTCTCGATATCGTATAGGTAATATTAAAAAGTAAAATGACCCAATAATAATACAAGTCGACCTTTAGGTAAAATTATGGTATTTTCGCTTAGTATTATTACGATACTATATACTACAAACTATGAAATAATGGTACAATTAGGATAATTACACTACGAAATCCGACCCTGGTTATGTCGTGTTATGAAATGACGTTTGTATTGTGACAGATGAGCTAATTTTTTTGTATGTAAAAGTTATGAGTAAAATATTTAGATAGGCCTATCCTTTTAAAATCATTGATAGAAGGTCTCTATGATGAATTTGCATTACAATAGTAGGGTCGTGGGTATGTTCTATGTATTAATGACTGTAAACCTTCTTACGATCTGTTGAAGTCCTATATATTAATTAATTATGAAAGTAAGGTCTATGATACAAAAGCATTATTATAGAAGGGACTTGAAAAGGAATATTATAGTGGCGTGTATGCTGCTTCACGAGCAATTGATTCGAGGTAAACTTGGACTCGCCTACCGATGTGTCCTAGACTTAGTGCCGGTGGTAAGCGGGTTTGTTGTAGCAATGCGGCTTTCCCGTGGACATCGCACACCCATACCGTTTGAGGGCGGCGTCGTAGCGCATCGCTATGCGTTGTCTATCTTTCGAATTGGGATGAGTGTGTTTGGTAGCACTTTTAAGTGTAACAGGCATACTCAACTTTATTTCTTAGTGCATTAGCGCTATGATACGTGGAGTTTCGTTCACTGGCGTCTTAGTAGCGTGCTACTATGATACGTTGGTGATATTTTTTAGTTAACAACAATCCAAACTTTGTTACCAAAGTCGATAGGGATCATGTGGGTGTGTTGTGAGAGGGCGCCATCCGTATGATAGTTGCATTGATGCTTCTTGTGGTATTGCGTCTTGTGATAGATCTGCGGGTGTGCTGAACCTGATTCTACGCATTCTTGTGGTTCTCGTCGATGGAGGTGTGCGGGTGGTGATGTCTGCTGGGATGTATGGGGGACCTTGGGATGGTTTAAGCCCGACGATAGTCGTATTGATGCTTGTTGCTTTCCGCAGAATTGCGTCTCTGCCTCTTGGTTTGACTCACACCTAAGTAGCTTTGCCCAAGTCGGGTCCCTTCATTACGGGCCTGCAGACTGTGTGACCTCCATGATGTTTTATATAACAACATAATAATATATCTCTGTAACTTTCCACCTTTTAATGATGGAAGGCAACTTGTTGTTGGGTGAGACAAACATGATCGAAATTGCATTTACTCAACATCAGTGACATAAAACCTTTCTGATGGCAAATTATTACTAACATCTTATAAATGCTTTTTGGCTATATCTGCCGTTATATTGGTTGGTGAAACATATGTGTCGACCTCATGCGGGTGGTAGTTGAAGGGAGGATCTGAGGAGACTCAATGCTGCGGCCGAAAGCCGCACAACGTGGAACCCCATTCCCTTGAGGTGAGCGGTAGACTCATCACGCTCTGCGGCTAGTAGCCGTGCTGATCATGCAATTGGTGGTGATGCCATACACTTACATCACGTCTGCAGGAGCGGCGGTCTGGCAGGTGGTGACGCTCACAGAGGGTTTACAATCAGTGTGCCTATTTTCCTTAACCGTGTGACGTACATTCACTGTGGCTGGATTCGTTCGTATTCTGTATGGCGTTAACACGCATTGACTAGCGACTTCGGTCGATATTTGTGCTTAAGCACTAACAAGGGGCCAAACCTCTATTACTGGTTCGCCAGTTATTTTGCTGTGGACTACGGTCCAGTTCCCGAATTAGCGTTCCCTTTGGGGGAAGTTCATAAAAATGGTTGACGCTCACCGCGCACGGCGTGTGTGGAGCCGTGTGCCTCCCCTACATTTTTTTAAATAAATGTAGAAGAGCGAAGCCCTTGTATCGAGTATTTTGTATAAATATATTGTGAGCCTTTGCCAAGCGGTAAGGGATAAATAATAATAAATTAATAATGTAAACCTGATACAAGTGGAATAGAGACGTTTTATGTTCTTAACCTTTCTCGAGCCCTGTCTTCGTGAACGGGGTTTACTTAACTTGTAAAGCACTACCAACAGCTTTCAATTACTCTAGTGAATATTCATTCTTCCAAAATACTAAATAGTGTTTAGTATCTTCTAAACACACATCTTGCCACGTGGTACATAATATTATAGCGGCATAAGAGAATAAAGCACCCCATTTCGTTCCATGGCTACTATGGGAAATGTCAAAATAGTTAATAAATATCGTCATCACCACAATATTATTTATTTTAAAAGAATATTTATGTATCGTGACCGTGTAGGAGACTCCATCTCCAATGCTAAAAGGATCTTGTGACACCATTGTGTGTTAAGAGAAAATCAAAGTTTGCAAAATGATGTTGTGATCAAAATTAAGAAAAATACATCTCGGTGATTTAGTCATGTAGAAATAATTAATGTGGAAAGAAGTGACAAAGCCAATGTAAATTGCAGAAGTCAATGGCAGAATCTGCAAGGGATGCCGTAGACGGAAGTTTGTCGGCCAATATTGCTATATATTGAAGATATGGATGTGAAGGAGTCGAAATAGGTGTATCAGGAGCGTGTCAAACGGAAGTACGTCACTGCCTATTTGTATGTATCTTAATCTTACAGCTTTTGATAGAAGGGGGAAAACCATCCCGTTTACGTCAGACTAAAAATACCCAGACCGGACCCCGGAAGTTGTGCCGGAGGTGCAAGATGCCTGTCACTAGCTGCGATGTCTAGGCCGCCTGCCAAACATTCTGATTAAGGTCTACCTTGCAAAAAGTCAGAATGAGAAAAGACTTGTTTTCTTAGTTTTATTCGATTGTAATTATAATTTAGTTTTAATTAATCTTATTTAGGCCGTTGTAGCGTCAAAAATTATATGAAAATCCTAAATTACTCCTTCAGCTCTTGCACCATTTCAAAAAGAACCATTAATTATTGTGTGTAAAGATATATTGTTAATTAATAGACTTATTGCTCTAAATAGTAGCGGACTGAGCTATATTGCCTCTTAAAGGTCGCATTGCTTGCAGGATTTCAAGAGGACTCTAGTCTAGAGCTAGAAAAATTTAAGTGTCCTTAGAAGCCCTTGAAATACATGTACGTTCTCGACTCGCCGTACGATTAATGAAGTAGTTGAAGGTATTGATATAGAGATACAAATTTGGAAGTTTATATAATTATTTATTACTTAAAACTTTTATGCAGAAAAATTAAAATCATATGGCGGACTTAATTCCCTTAGGCATTTTCTCACAGTCAACCATTAGGCTAAGCAGATATGAACATATGGGAAGTAATGCAGTAAAAATAAACTAATAATGAAGAAAAAAGTTTACGAAGGTCGAATATATAATACAAACGTAAATGATATTGTTATTATGGTGATGTCTTTCTGACTGATTTCGACCACAGTGACCAACTTACGATTACCTTCTTAGTGGCTAAAGTCAGTAAAATAAAGTAGAGGTCTCTCACCTTACATTATATTATGTAAATAAAAATTAACTACAACCGCGGCACGGTAGTCGAGCAGTGACCATTATTGGCCATATTACGCGTTATTACGAATGATTGACTGTGCGTATCGTTTGCACACGCTGATTGGCTCTCCAGGCGCATTCCGCCAACGTACTGATATGAGATTCGCAGCTATCTTCTCCACGTTTCATTCAGCGCTAGAGTTACGTGCCGCGAGTTGTATTTTCACCTTTTTCTTTACTAGCCAAAAAATCCACCATTGGTCATGGGCCTCTCCTATAGTAAGGAGAAAGGAATTGCCTTAATTTCCAGTGCCGTGCTTGACATACCGATTGATAATTGGAGTTCCAGACATCGTTTACTTTTGACACTATTTCCATTCGCCAGTCAGAATATATTATGTCTGATGTAAATGTGATATTTTCACCGCCATCTATCGGAAGAAATAAGATAGTTCTGGCATTTCTCATGGTCATCACTTACGACACCCACGGCACGAAGGTGATGGTGATGGATTCTCTTACCCACCATCACACAAAATAACTAATAATTTATTTCAATAATTTGTTTGAATTACGCTGCATCGGAGATAAACCGGTATTGATCATGTGATCGTGAACTCCTTAAGCAGCTTCCTTGACTGGCTTCTCCCGAGGCTGCTGACCTCAATTGTAGGTTGAATACAGCATTCGCTAATCATAAGGTGCTCGTAGCATCCACAGATTAATGATCTGTGTCTGCAGCTATATTATGGTTGTAGCACGAATGGGTGTGTTCAACCGGAGTAAGATCTCGCTCTCACGGAATACCAGCGTAAAATAGCAGCTTAATGCTGATGTGTTTCGAATAGTGAGTATAGAGAACCGGAAATCCTTTTTACTGGAAACGAAATGTTCCATCATTTTGATTCTTAATCGAGGATAGGTAAATGTAGGTGTATGTGGGTCCCAGCATGCACTTATCACCAGGTGGACTGTGTGCTCGTTTGTCACAATTATTCTATAAAAAAAAATTGAAAATTATTTCTGTTTAGTTTAGTTTTCGGACAGTCTGTTTGATCGTCAATTACGTAAACCCATGTTTTAATAGGACGTTGAAATTAGATTTCGATCGGTACAATCTATTGAGAGCTCTATTGTCTATCTCCAGCAGACTGTTAGATATAATAGAGACAAATGTGTATTCTAAATTCTTCGAAAAGGTTTGAAATTATGCCACGTGATATCTTAGGACAAAAGTTCTATTTTCAATACAAAGATATCGTCGCTTTAAGAAATTAATTAGTAAGGTGACCTAGGTATCAAAACAATTGTTACATAAGATTGCGTACAGATTTCTTAAATATAACGTCGCAAATTTATAAGCCAGAGCTTAACTAACGTATACGTATCACGTGTAGCGTAGCAATACTTGCTAGAGTCACGCTGTAGCTATATTATTCATGCAGCAAAGTATAATTCAAATGAGACAAAATTAATTTTTAGTAGGTACTTTATCATTATTATATTTTTCAATTAACATCAACAATGATCTAATCTATAAACTTATTACTTCAAAATATTCTCTTAGATTTTAATTAAATGTGTACTCTCAATAAATAACTAGAATTTATTTTCGTTGATATAAATAATTAACGATTCCACTTCAGTTACTCGTTTGAAGGCAGTAATAACCATAGATATTATAGCTTTTATTTATTTTAAGCGTTTTATTTAATTCAAAAGACTAAACGAAAGGAATTACAACGAAAACAGATTGCGGCTTGAATACGATCCTTCATAAATACATTGAAGGAAGATTCATGGCTTAAGAGGGTCGTTAGAAACGAATGCCCTTTGCCCGACAGAAGGGATACGTAATCAAAGCACCGATTAAACACGGATAAAATCTTAATAAATTTCAAAAGCTCAGAAGTTGTTGAGACCATAGACCGTTCGACAAAATTACATGGAATACTCAAAAATTCTTTTCTCTTTTTAATTTTATTCCATAAGGATCTTACCATTCGATCAATCGAAATTACACGAAGCAGTAATATAAAATGATTGAATCGACGAATGCCCTTCTTTTTTCCCTTTTACAGTCTTTCTTAATTCCTTAGTATATAGGAATTTTCATCATTATGTATTAAGTAAAATAGAAAAAAAAGAGCTTAAAATTTTAAAATTATCTTATATTTCGGTATTCTCTAGGTAAACTTTTTATCATCCGATGTTTATATTATATTGTTTTCGCATTGAATCATATACCTTTAAACGAGCAATTCTTATATATATAAAAATATATATATATATATAATCGGAATATCGGAAACGGCTCCAATGATTTTCATAAAATTTTGTGTCCAGGGAGTTTCGGGGGCAATAAATCGATCTAGCTAGGATTATTTTTAGAAAATGTCTTTTTGTCCGTGTTTTCAGGAAATGAAAAACTGCTACAATATAAGAAGGTAAATTTTGACAGCTCACTAACGATCGTTATAGCTCAGGCGGGATGTCGGTCGGGCGTGATATCGGAGTTCCGTGGTTCGCGTCCTGTTTCTGGTTCGGCTTTTTTTCCTTTTTTTTTCAAGTTCCCATTTTGTGAGAAAATCCAATATTTCAAGCCCTTTTTTAGTATTTTTTAAAAATACGTAAATTTTAATAAAACTACTTGCACTCATGATTTTTTATTAAAATAACCAGTTCAGTTTTTTCTATTCTGTCAAAAAGATCAAAAATATTATTTATGTTTCATCAGTGTGTAATTTATAAATGTAATTTCAAAAAAAACGAGCAAAGCTGGGTCACCCGGGTACTTAATAAAAAACAACACAGTATCAAGAGCACTATTCTGAAAATGTTGTCAATACAATTTTCTCAAATAAGTTTATCAGTTGCTATACAAAGTTTTATTACAAGTATAAACAATTGGCATGTGAAGTTCGCCAACACGCATTGGGGCAGCGCGGCGGGCATTTAAAACCCTCTCAGAAGTAGGAGGAGGCCTGTGTCCAGCAGTGGCACGTGAAGGGGCTGTATCCTTTACTTAAATAAATTAAACACATAAAAAAGGCTACCAAGTAAAATCGCGTTATTGACTTCTAATGTGATACGCTCGATTATCTATCTTTATATTATACATAATTGTTCATATCACTGAACTCCAAAACGGCTGGACCAATTTCGCAAAAAACGTTTTATCTGTTTGAGTGGTTCCTTGAATGAACCCGGACAATTGGACTCGGTAGGTGGCGCTGCTGTCGTGATCCAGAAATCATCCGTGCGAAGCCGGGCGGATCGCTAGTAATATATAAAAATGAATGTTCCTTGATTTTAACCGTATCTACGAGTATACCATTCTTTTTTTACTCTTCCGATTACAATGAAACTTCAATGAGTTGTTGTGTGCAAGCCACCGAAAAATTATGTAAACGTAAAACATCTCCACGATATAAAATATACTTTAAAAGTAACCTTTTATTTAAATAAATCAAGTACCTTAGGTGTTGTGACAAAAAAGGCTATCACAAATATTTTTCAAAAGGATTTTAAAACTCAGTCGACTGATAAAAGTTTTAAATAAGAGTGCGAATTTGTCATATTTCACTCAATAAATGAAAAAATCTTTTGTTCTGTTTGACGTGAAATTACATACTATTCTAAATATTCTCTAAAGAATTTTTAGCGTAATATTTATTATAAACCTAAGTTAAAAATCATTCTTGAATTGTAAAGTAAAAAAGGTAAGGTTAGTTTAGGTTCCGTCAGCCAAGCGTGACAACAATGGCAAATATCTCTGAGGCAATGTACGTGGGGGAGGGAATTTATGCAGTGGACTTTTGACAGGTTGCAATGGTAACGAGAACGATAGGTTAGGTTGGTTCATCCAGTACCTGCCTGCATGCTGTTACGGGGGGATTACTTTCGCGACAGAAACAACCTGTACATGGGGCGACATGGTAATGGTACTACTTGGCTGGCTTCTGACTCGCTTTCCATCATTGAACATTCTGGCAGACAATGACACGAGTGTGTACGATCAGATCTAAAGCGTGAAAAATGAGACAGATGAAGCGTTTGAGGTGCTTAAGTGGCATAACGACTTAACGCATTCGCAGCTTGGCGTGCTCGTCTCTCTGACGTTATGCTCGCAAATGCGTTATTGAAGCAATCCTGCCGCACTTCGAATGAAGCCCGGATTCATAGACGGGCAGAAAGACAGATTGATATAGAAAATTACCGGGCAAGTGTGCTTTGGCGGATTATCTGTGTAAGATCGGACGTGAAGCGCCAGCGAGCTGTTTCCACTGCGATGGGCGGCACCAGAACGACTCTTGATCCAGCTGGAAAGGGTAATCAGCAGTTACCCAGAGAAAAAATTTCTAAGGATTAGCACGATGAGGTGGGGGTAACAGTGAAGGAACTATACCAAGCCGCCAGATTGGAGCCGTACCCCTCAGAATCTGAAACACGAAGGCCATGGGGTCAGGAAAAACAAGCGCTCGGAAGCATCAGTCTTCCTGACCCCAGCGACGAATCTATGGCTCCACCGTCGATCAAGTTTTAGCCGCGAAAGGTAGCCAGAGCGGCGCCTCACAACTGACACTTATTTCTCCGTGCAACCCCAGATACTTTATTTGCACCAGCGGTGCGTACTCGCCAGAGTCGCAGAGGCAAACCCGAGCAACGTATCGCCATTTTTTTAGATTCAAGTTTTTTGGTAATATTGGATGAAATCGGCAGAAGTACGAATAAGTAATCCGGATCTTCAAGAGAATACATTTCATATTCTATCATCGAAGCCCTCTTTGTTCTGTTGGATACTGATACAATGCAAGTTGATGTAATTCTTATGACGTATATTAGTTATTATATCAAGCGACAGTAGCCTAATAGCAGGGCGCGGACCGCGAACTCAAAAAGGTCGTGGGTTCGAATCCGCCATTCAACTACTGGCGTGAACCACTCGTAACACAAGCAATTTAAGCTTACCACGAATGGTTAAGGGGAATATTAGTAATGTTTATAGCATTGTTAATATTCTTTTTAATAAAAAAATAGTAGCAGTTCTCCTGGCTGGGACAATATTTCCACTCAATTTCTCAAACTAGCTAGAGCTCACGTAATTCTTATTATTAGTGTTATTCTGTGTCCGTTTTGTATCGACAATGTCACACATTGCAAACTAGTAGCTCCCTCTGGTATAGAATATGTAATACTGTATGTTTTAGAAAATAAAGTTAGTTCTTGTTGGTAACCCACGCGCTTAATTTATAAGAGGTTTATGGGACCAGATTTTTTTAGTTTTTCTCGTAATTTACTTGGACATTCTAGTGGAAATAGATTTTGTAGATTGAGAAAAACTGTAATTAACCCTGTGACTGTAAAAATGACGATGAACTACTATAACCTTATTAGTGTGCCTAAATTGAAAGGGCGAGAGAACTATAGTGAGTGGGCTTTGGCGGCTGAGAATTTCTTAGTTCTGGAGGGAATGTCTGATTGCATCAAGTTGGAGACTGTACCAGCAGAAATAGGAGCAGCAGGTGACGCGAAAACAAGAGCCAAGCTAATTCTGACAATAGATTCGTCGCTGTACGTGCATATAAAAAGTGTACAAACGACCTATGAACTGTGGAAGAAATTGAAGAACCCATTTGATGATTCAGGATTTACGAGGAGAATCAGTTTACTGAAGAGTTTGATTTCAATACGACTCGAAAATAGCGTTTCAATGACTTCATACGTGACACAAATCATCGAAAAAAGCCAAAAATTAAGTGGTACGGGTTTCAACATTAATGATGAGTGGGTAGCGTCGCTTTTGTTAGCGGGATTAATAGAAAAATATTATCTTATGATAATGGCGATCGAACACTGTGACATACCATTGACAGCAGACGTCATTAAAACCAAGTTGTTGGACATGGAAGAAAGCGGAAACGAAGGCGACAATAGCGCTTTCAATTCCAGTTGCACGTTTGCGAGTTTCAAGAAGAACCGGAATGTTGGTAACACTGCGACCAAAGACAACGCCCAGATGTCAAACTCACAACCAAAAGGAATTTTGGCGGGAACTTGGCCGACGACGGACTGTCGCTCGTGTTTTGTTGCTTGAATAATGGTTTGAAGTGAATTTTAATTCGTAAATGTGATGTGGTTTTGTGAATTAATTGTCTGCACGTGTGAACTATTAGAGAAAACGATGAAACAAGTGCTTTGATGTAAATATAAACCCCAATTTATTTTGATCGCTTAGGCACCTTATGAACATGAGTAGCTGTCGTTATCACTGTCCGCTGGGTTGAGCTGTCGTCAAAATCTCCCAAAGGCTTCGCAATGTGACGCATCAGCATATTGTGAAGAAAAGAAAAAAAGTGCGGGAACCTTGAAACTGGACTGATAAATCCATATGGATTGAAACTTATAAAGATTATAATATAAAGTAGGCTTGGCTTTATTTTTTGAAAATATGAAGAATTAAAGAAAATAAGACTTGGCTAGCCTTTATGGATTTTGAAGAGATGGAAAGAAGAAAAGTAAGACTTGGTTCCGGCCTTTACACTTAAAAATTCTATATATTCAATATAAAAAAAGACAAGGCTGTATCGCTTATTTCCTTTGTCTGCTCTCTCGAGCAAATAATAAAAACAACATCAACAACGAAAACAAAACTCTTCCTATATTATATAAAAAAGTACTAGTAATACTAGTAGTAATAAAGTAAAGTAGCTTGCTACATATTTATTTATCTATGAAAAGTACTCTGCATAGTATCCTCTTATAACATACTACAAGTGTAAACAAACAGGACATTACCGCAACCAGTGTACACTGTACAGTTGCGAATAAAAATTCGTCGAATATAAATAAAAATGAACATAGAAACAGTAATGCGTTCAGTGCAGTGTTCCTGAATGGTGAATTTTGCAAAAGTGATTGGTATATTGACTCCGAGGCGAGTGTTCATCTTACCGCGAACGAAGAATGGTTGTCAAACGTGTCACAGGATCTTATTATTAAGAATATTGTCGTGGAAAACAAAGATAAAATACCTGTATTATGTGCGGTGTACGACAAAAACGCGTGACTGTGAATACTGACTTTACTAATACTGATATTACAGTAGAAGATGATGTATTATGCGTGCCGAAGTTGACTACAAATTTGTTGTCTGTTAGTCAACTTATATCAAAAGGAAACAATTGTTTCATTTAACAATTATGGTTGTCAGATCTTAAACCAACAAAGAGTACTGGTGGCTACAGCGAGTTCAATGTACCTGGAAACCTGAACCACCATGGAATCCACCACCAATCCTACCAATGGAAAACTGATCCATAGATAGTTCTAGATACTTTATGCTGTTCATAGATGATTTAGCCGTATGAAATATATTTATTTTTTGAAAGCAAAATATGAGGCATTGAAATGCTTTCAACAGTATAGAGCAGAGGTTGAGAATCAACTTAATCGCCGCATAAAGATCTTGAGAAGTGACAATGGGACAGAATTCTGCAACAGCAAGTTTGATGATTTTTTGATGTCGCATGGGAAAGTACATCACAAAACAAACCCATACACACCTGAGCAGAATGGTCTCTTAGAACTATACAACCGGACTATCGTTGAGAAAGCCAAGTATCTACTGTTCGATACAGGTCTCGTAAAAAGTTTTTGGGCAGAGGCGGCACACACTGCAATGTATTTACAAAACAGGACTGTGACCAGATCATTAAATTATAAAACACTTTTTGAGATATGGACAGGCAGAAAGCCTGATGTAAGTTATTTACGTGTTTTTGGTAGTACAATCATGGTACATGTGCCAAAACAAAAAAGATTAAAATGGGACAAAAAATCTGAAAAATGTATCTTTGTCGGCTATTCCAATGATGTCAAAGGGTACAGGATTTACAACCCAAAGTCTAATATCATCACTACCAGTCGAGATGTTATAATATTGGAGAAGAAGGTTCTGAAGGTTGTTCAGATGAAGTGAATATGGTTCCAAGGGGGGAAAAGATTTGACACCTTCAGAAGATTCACTTGAACAATCAGAGAGCTTGAACACAGATGACAACGGTGAAATGTATGTACATTGTGAAGATGATACATTGGATAACTCAGAATCTGGTAAAACAGACAGTGAAGACTCCATAATACTCAACAATGCCAACATAACGAGTGGTCCTCGACGTAAGCAACAACCAGACAAATATGGATCTGTAGGTGTTTGTATAGAAGACGACTACATATTCACGAGCGAGTTATTGTTGCAAAAAACTTTGAAAGGTCCTGAGAAAGCACAGTGGTTAGCGGCAGTTTAAGATGAGTTACAGTTGTTTGAGAAAAATAATGCATGGGAAATCGTAAAAGTACCAATAAATGGTACTATAGTGCAGTGCAAGTGGGTTCTGTGAAAAAGGTACGATAGTGAAAACAAAGTGCATTACCGTGCTTGTCTAGTCGCAAAGGGCTTCACCCAAAAATATGGTGTAGACTATACAGAAACATATTCGCCTGTAGTGAGACACACAACTCTAAGACTATTATTTGCATTGTCTGTAAAGTTAGGTTTAGATGTTGACTATTTAGATGTAAAGACTGCATTCTTGAACGGTGATTTAGAGGAGACAATGTACATGAAGATGCCAGATTGTTATAATAGTAGTAGTTCAGTTAGTAAAGTATTGAAACTTAAAAATGCCATTTTGACTTAAGCAGGCCTCTAGAGCATGGTATAAAAAAGTGGATAATTGTTTGATCAGTAATGGTTACAAAAGGTCAAAAGTTGAGCCATGAATGTACATAAAGAATATTAACAATTAAATGTAAGACCATTGTAACAGTATGTCGACAATTACTTTATATTTTCCAATGATAAAATTGAAACTAAGAACTTGAAACAGATATTATCTAATAAGTTTAGCATTAAGGACTTAGGTGAAGTTAAACAATGTCTTGGAATGAACGTGACCTAATAACGCATTTGACGATACAGATACGATATACAATAAAGATTTAGGATATGTTACTCTGAGTCAAGAAAGTTATATTGATCAACTTTTGAGCAAAATTCATTTAAGTGATTGTAAGACTGTTGATACTCTGATGGAGGTCAAACTAAATAAAAACAAAGGTCAAGTAGATATAAATAATCACCTGCCTTATCAACAACTAATTGGGAGTTTGATGTATCTGTCAGTCTTAACCAGTTACTCTATAAGTTTTCTAAGTCAATTTAAACCCGGTCTTTCACAAACGTACAAAGCATATCAATATCAAATATCATTTTAGTCATGATCTAGTAAAAAATGAAATTGTTAAAGTACTGTATTTGCCAACAACTGATATGCCGGCTGACATTCTAACTAAAAGTTTATGTTCAGCAAAACTTCTTGGCATAGTTTGTATCAAATAATTTTGTATAAAAATTGTTTGGTGAATATTGCGATAAGTGGGGGTATTATTCTGTTGAAATTAGGATGTTTTTTGATTTCAATAGCCTCGTGAATCATCCTTGGAAGGAATCGGTGTTCTTTAGCGAGGATTTGTGGTCTATCAAATCTGATGTAGTGACGGGGGCGATCCTGTACGTGTTCACAGACTGCAGACTTCCCGGAGCGTCGATTCTTCACATCAGCTATATGTTCTTTAACGCGGGTTTTAATTGATCTTTTAATTTGTCCTATGTAGGAGAGACCACATTCACAATCAAGCTTGTACACTCCTGCATCTTGCAGAGGGACATTACACTTGACTGATGGTAAAAACTGACCAATCTTCTTCAGCGGCTTGAAGTATGTTTTGATGGAAGCGCACTTCAAGATGTAGCCAATCTTGTCAGTGACTCCTCTAACATATGGCAGTACAGCAGGTACACGCTCGATTGTGGCCGGCTTCACTCGTTCACTGTGGCGTAGGCGCGGGGCCCGACGCTTGTTGTCATGCAAAACTTGCTTGACATGGTGGAACTCGGCAGCCAGGTGTTTACTGCCACAGGTCCCTCGTGATTTGCCAACGAACGTTTTTTTTAACAACAAAAAGTTAAATTTTAATCTATGGTAACCGCAGTTAACTATGACATCTGGACGTTGAACATCTCAGTTCCGCCCGTGACCATGAGTGCTGTAAAGCGTTCGAAACGTCGGGTATTTAAAAAGTTAAATATACGCGATAAATTCTGTAAAAACTAATATTATTTCAATGTGTAGTGTTCGCGTAAATATAAAAAAACATTGTCTTATTCTGTGTCAATTCTGTACCGACAATGTCACACATTTCAAACTAGTAGCGCCCTCTGGTATAGGATATGTTACACTGTACGTTTTAGAAAATAAAGTTAGTTTTTGTTGGTAACCCACGCGTTTAATTTATAAGAATTTTACAATTTTGTAGATTAATAAAAAGTATTTAGTGTACAATTCCGTAAAAACTCTTTATAACGTTCTGTACGTAAGACAAATCGTTTGTGTGCTAAAGTTCTTACCTGCTGATTTTGGGCCCATAGCATGTGCCGCATTTCCGCTGTAAGATTTTAGTGACAAGTAAAAGCTTAAAATCACTTAATTAAAGGAAATTATGACCCAGTCTTGTAGGTTTAAAATGGCTTTTCAATTGGTAGAATGGTTATGATTACAAAAAAAGTCTTATATTTCGATCACACCAATATTTCGTCGTATTCATATTTGGCACTTAATATATATATATATATATATATATATATATATATATATATATATATATATATATATATATATATATATAAGCTAAATAGTCACCCGGTTTACTTAAAATTTTGCATACAATACAATACAAATACAAGACAAAAGTATATGAGATACTTTTTCTCAACGTAAACAACCACTACGAAAATATTTTGGCAAATTCATCCCATGACGGAGTGAAATAAGTTGTGTCAGCTTGTTATGAAATAAAATACTTTTATTTCTTTTACGTGATAAAATAAAATTTGGTTTATTAAACGCACTACCACCACTCAAATGGGTTTTGTGTGACCACAGAAGAAACAAAGCAGCTAGCAGGCTAGATGAAGTTATGTCACACAGGGTCTTTATCACTGACAGGTTGCATTTTAACTTACGGTTTTGAAACTGTCACATGTGGATTTAATTTTAAAATTATGCTATTGTTTGGGCAACTCTAACTAGTATCCCGAAGAATAAAGTCTACTTAAGTCGCGTAATGCTCGGTCGATCACTTCAATTCAGGTACAGAATATTATTTAATGTTCTAATGTCAACTCCGAATTTAAATAAAAATTCAAGCGACCTTCAAATAAATCTCAGCCTTTCCATTAAGATATTGAAATGTTTAATCAATAGTCCTGTAAGAAAACGATTCTAGCATACGTTTTAAAAGGAGAATGATTTCTTCCTAATACTATAATCCCGGGGTACAAAAGCATGCTTGTTGTATAATTACGAAACTCTATAAAGATTTTATGAAGCATAATTCAAACAGGTCTCACTTCACGCTGCTTTATAATTCTGAAAATGCTTGCAGGCAAATTTAGTCTTTGTCTTTGGTGTTAAATTATGGTCTACCATTAAAGAATTAATTTGTGCTCACATTATTGAATTTTATATTTAGCAGGAGTACAATAAATTTTAAATTGTTTGAAGGTTGGTTTAAAAGCAAGCATCTTAAGATTTCATTTGATCTTGTATGATCCTATAATTATGGTGCTTGGATTATCAACGTGAACATCGAAATATACTGCGTCACCACGTCCGTTTGTAATTCAAGCTCGTTAAGCTGCCTCAACTATGACTTAGCTTTATGATTTCGTATTCTGAAATCTCTAATTTTATACTTTCTTTCTCTGTAATTATCATTTTTTGTTTTTGTATAAATATTATTATAAACATGATATTATCACTCGTCAACAACTAGTACCGTTCGAGATTGCCTTGTATAAATAGTTTTATTTTATGTTTAAAATATAAAGTAAATTTAGTTCATTTGGACATAATAACATTATTAACTCACCGCCAGAATATACGTATTGGTATCACAATATTCTATGAGACGGTGTTAGATAAAAAGTAGGTAATTAATTGTTTGAAAATTAATATTACGAAAATGACATCTAATACCTATTTTTAATAACCTAATTTTTACGATTGTTGCACCAAAATATCGCATGTCGTAAGAAGCGAAAATGGAACCCAAAAACAGAAGATGGGCAGCAGTACTTTTTTGACAACCAATCAAAATCATAAAAAAATTCAGTTGCCAGCCCGCCCAAAAAGCTTGGCAACTTTCACAAACGTCCCCTTTTAAAAGGTTATACATCGATGAGGCCATTTATTTAGCTGTGGACTTAAAATAGGTTGTAATGACGATGACGATTAAAGGAAAACATGTAAAGTCTTGACATAGTGATAGGTGGCAGAGTAATCACAACATTTTATATCAGATATTATGGAATCCCCAGACCGGGGATGGTTTGTAGCGTCAAAGTTTGGAGACTTGCGGCACTGCTTGGTACTTTAGGACAAACCTATGAAGATAGAACGGTCTGTCACGGCAGTGAAAACTGGGGCTTTCAGAAAGTATTCATGCTTATATATCACACACGATTTTTAGGTCAGGTTTCAACTTTATTCCAGTTTATTAATTTGATTTTAGGTCATACTTGCTATTCTCGTCTCTTAGTAACACTCCACTTTTTTCAGTTTATTTTTTTTTATAATAGGACGGCAAACGAGCATACAGTCCACCTGATGGTAAGTGGATGCTGTGGCCCGTAGACATCTATCTACATTTATCCTCAATTATGTAAGAAAATGTAGGTGCGTTGTCACCCCTGAGGAACAAGAAGGAACGCCTCGTTTCCAGTAAAAAGGGTCTCCGGTTCTCTACACTCACCATACGAAACACAGCAGATTAAGCTACTATTTTACGCTGGTTTTCTATGATAGCGTGGCCCTACCCCGATCGAGCTGATCCATTCGTGCTGCAACCAGAATAAAGCTGCAGCGTGACCGCCAACTTCCTGACTCCGGGCAACTACTGAGAATTTCTTGACGGAAAAACTCAATAATTATTTTTTGGCCCGACCCGGGATTCGAACCCAGGACCTTAAGATCAGCAGTCGCACTACTACAACCACTAGACCAACGAGGCAGTCATATATATAATTATATTATAATATATATATATATATATATATATATATATATATATATATATATATATATATATATAATATTAATATATATAAATTTCCTATTTTAGCAACAGCTGTTTTACAAAAGAACAGTAGCAGGTAGTAAAATGTCATCATTACATCTAAAAATAAATAAAATCATTGTGTTCTTAAAAAGGGTCCTCATTTCAACTGCAATTTTTTAATGATTAAAACTACTTTTACGGATTTTATCGCGTTTATTTTTACTTTTTATTTTTAATTCCCGACGTTTCGGGCGCTTTCCAGCACCCATGGTCACGGGGGACTGAGATGACTGACGTCCCGATGTCATTGTTAAACCCGGAGAACCTTCAGCTTTTTTAATTATTGTTTATGGTCCGATCTATGCAAAATGAACTGACTATGTCCTGAGGTCTTGCAGTGGTATGCTTGGGTTTAGTTTTAATTTTATTGATTATAGGATGATATCGAAGTTCAGCGCCGAAATTAAATCTCCCCAAAAATGAATTTAACGCGTTGAAAAACTTACGCAACAGACCATAGCTTACGATTCTCCGCGCAGATAAAGGTAATTCTACGGTTATAATGGATACGTCAGATTACAATTTTAAAATACAACAACTTTTGTCGGATGAAACTACTTATCGAAAGGTCAAAACAGACCCTACAACTAATACGCTTAAAACAACTAGCGATCTAGTTAAGAAATACTCCGAAAAATTGAATCTGGACGTTAATTCGATAATACCTTCCTGTGCCAAACCACCGAAGTTGTATGGGTTACCAAAGATACACAAACCGAATGCTCCATTACGTCCAATAGTGAGTCAGATTGATTCGCCAACTTACAGATTGGCTCAATACTTAGCTAAAATATTATCACCACTCAGAGGACACACAAGAGCACACACTAAGGATTCATACCATTTTGTCAGTGAGATAAAAGACCTACATCTTACTGACAATGAAACCATGGTCAGTTTTGATGTTCAGTTTGTATTACATACCTACCTGTTAAAGACTGCATCTCAATCATAACTAGGAAACTAGAGGTAAATAACATGCCAGCAGAATATGCAGTATTACTAAGACATTGCCTTACATCTGGCTATCTATTGTGGAAGGAAGAGTTTTACAAGCAAGTAGATGGTGTGGCGATGGGCTCACCTGTATCTCCCATTGTCGCCGATATATTCATGGAAGACTTTGAGGAGAAAGCCCTCCTTACTGCACCTGTTACACCAAGGATCTACAAGCGGTACGTAGACGATACTTTCACAATTTTACCATCAGACAAAGTAACTGCATTTTTAGAACACCTTAATTCCATAAACGCTAAAATTCAATTTACTATGGAGTTAGAGGCAAATAATTCCTTACCTTTCCTAGATGTGTTAGTCATCCGAAATCCTAATAACACCATTGGTCACACTGTGTATAGGAAAAAGACCCATACAAACCGATATTTAAACGGTGAATCTCACCACCATCCTTCACAGTTAGCTACCGTGGGCAAATCTTTGTTACAGAGAGCACGAGGGATCTGTGACAGCAAACACCTGGCCGCCGAGCTTCAGCACGTCAAGCAAGTTCTGCACGACAACAAGCTTCGGGTCCCGCGCCTACGTCACAGTGACCGAGTGAAGCCGGCCACAGTCGAGCGTGTGCCTGCTGTACTACCATATGTCAGAGGTGTCACAGACAAGATTGGCTATATCTTGAAGCGAGCTTCTATTAGAACATTCTACAAGCCGCCGAAGAAGATTAGTCAGTTCCTACCATCCGTCAAGTGTCATATTCCTCTACAAGATGCAGGAGTGTACAAGCTTGATTGTGAATGTGGTCTCTCTTATATAGGACAAACCAAAAGATCAATTAGGACCCGCGTAAAAGAACATATAGCTGATGTGAAGCATCAACGTTCCGGGAAGTCTGCAGTTTGTGATCATATCCTAAACGGCCCCAACCATTACATCAGATTTGATAGACCACAAATCCTCGCGAAAGAACACCGATTCCTACCAAGGATGATACGTGAGGCTATTGAAATTAAAAAACATCCTAATTTCAATAGAGAAGGAGACTGGGTACTACCACCTGCTTGGGATCCTATAATCAATAAAATTAAAACTAAACCCAAGCATACCACTGCAAGACCTCAGGACATAGTCAGTTCATTTTGCATAGATCGGACCATAAACAATAATTAAAAAAAGCTGAAGGTTCTCCGGGTTTAACAATGACATCGGGACGTCAGTCATCTCAGTCCCCCGTGACCATGGGTGCTGGAAAGCGCCCGAAACGTCGGGAATTAAAAATAAAAAGTAAAAATAAACGCGATAAAATCCGTAAAAGTAGTTTTAATCATGTGCAATGTTCGCGTAAATATAAGAAATCATTATGCAATTTTTTAATGTATTTTACGT
This sequence comes from Parnassius apollo, assembly GCA_907164705.1. Lineage (NCBI taxonomy): Eukaryota > Metazoa > Arthropoda > Insecta > Lepidoptera > Papilionidae > Parnassius > Parnassius apollo. The sequence goes on from CAJQZP010000373.1 coordinate 433,691, forward strand.
GCAAATAAAATATTTTATATATGCAAACATAGTGTATATAAGAAAACATGAATTTTGATTAACGTGGATTAATATCAGCCATCATCGTGAATTAAGAAATGGCACTTAGTTTTCACTTCGTACGTGAGTACACAATTACACGCACATTTATTTAATATGTTTTCTTGTATAATTTTAAATTTGAACATGGTTATATTGCGTATGTCTATTCCTTTTTAACTTTGATTAGGATTCCTGCGGTGTTTCTTTTGCTGGTTCTTCTCCGGACAGAGAAACCCTAGTTTAAAATAGTAGCAGATTACAAATCATAATAAAGTTTGACAAACAATTTTTTTTTCTTTAAGTTTCTTACGTCGATAAATAAAAAAAGGGTACATAATCACGTCAGAAATTGTAATCCGAAATTAATAATTCCTTTTTATTAAATACATTATACTTCAGGGTTGGCCATATAATTTTGAGAAAAAAATTCCACTAAATTTTTTTTCATATAACTTTATTTAGACGACATTCTAATTGTAATTTTTGTAAATGAATGAAACATTTAACACATAATACGCTTCTGGAATCGGCTATGTTCGAGCACCTTCTTCAGAAACGTTTATGTTAAAATTATTTTATTATTTTTAGTACTTTGAATTCAGTTTTGATTTTTTTTTTGTTAATAATTCATTATTAACGCTCTATCAGACGTTTTGATGTCCATTACTTGTAATCATGCATTAGCGGCTGATTAGATATGAAATTTAGCACACGGATGGATTTTTATTTTTTTATCATACAATTTATCACAGGAAAATAAAATTTATACACTTAATATATATTCGAGTAAATTGACAGGACAGGTGCGAATGTCAATTATATTGCGTACTACACGGGCGAAGCACGAGCAGAAACTATTTTGTAAAATTTCAGAATTTAAATTTAAATTGCATTCATCATTATAATGATATCATGAACCATAATAAACCAAACTTTTTGCTTTTGTTGTAGATTTATATAAAACTTTTATCATATTTTAACAAAAACGTCACATAATCGTAGTGAACCATTCCTAGCACAAGCATTTTAAGCTTAATAGGTACGGTTAAAGAAGGTATTATTAGTAATTGAAAATTAGCATTGCTGGTATTTAAAAAACACTATGAAAAAGTATAGCTAAGAAGATACTTAGCTAGAATATAGCTAAGCAGAAGCTGAGACATAATGTAACAATAATAATGACCACCAGTCACGGAGAACAGTCTCAACGGTGGCTAGTCATCTGCGCAAGGCAGGATTAGGGGTATAGTGACCAAGAGTATGCGCAAGCACAGGTGCTGCCTCTATTCCCTCACTTACGATAATCCGTCACAACCGGAAAAACTCAGGTGCAGGAGCAGCAAGCTTTACGTGGTTTCCGAGTCACAGAGATGAAACTCCACCACTCAGCATTTCTTTATAGTAAATCTAAATGATCTTTTGATCCAACACGGGTTTTGTCCGTATGTAAACCAAAGTGGTTTTGGATATTCATATTTTCGTAGTTAACAACTTCCGTTGCTAAATAGTAAACAACCTTGAAATACAGTCATAACGCAAAATGCGTTTGTGGTTCCAGTACTTACTTGACTGCCTTCCCACGAATAGCCGGTCAACATCGGTCTCTCATAACTTGGATCATAATATGATTTAAGTTCCAAACTACAAAATATTAGAGACATTGCCAGTTTTTGGTTTACGATCAAATTAAACGCAAAATTTGTAGAATCTATGCAAGGAATAGCATTATCTCTTTGCTTTAGTTACGTGGCATGAAGGTTTTCTTGAGAACAATTAATATGACAAATACGTTAATTGACTTTGATCAGTTCACTTCTTATGAACCCAATTTATACTATCGCAAAAACACCAATACATTGATATTCACAAATTTGCGGTAAACTTTTGTTAAGGACCATGTAAAGAGCCGTGGTTGGCTCAGATGGTTAGCGTTCGGTGTAAATTTCACAGTACACAAGCAACTCGGGTTCGATCCCCACTGACACCAATGAAATCTTCAATTACAATTTTAAGTACTGACTTACCATGTGCTCGACGGTGAAGGAATACATCATGAGGATACCTGCATGTCTGAGAAATAAGAAAAAACAATACTTCGAAGACATGTGAAGTTCGCCGACACGCATTGGGGTAGCACAGCGACACTTCTTTGTCCTAAAACCCTCTCAGATATGAGGGGAGGGCAGACTGTACCCAGCAGTGGGACGTATATAGGCTTATAACTTTTAACATAGCTGTAGCAAAATTTTGCTTGAGTCTCATTAGTTGTTGGCAGTAGAGATCCGAATCGATGGTTTTGCCCGGCGGTAAAAGCTCAAGATAAACCATGCCCTTTCAATCCCACCATACACACAGCATCACCTTATTGCGTGTTAAACCGGGTTTCGGTAAGTATTAACTAGTCGTAACTACTAATATTGCGATTTTGGTTCGTTTTTTCAAAAATGGCTACGACTTTAACCGTATGACGGCGATCAGAGCGAGCTGGATCTTTGATATCAAAATTCCCGGACTAAAAACGCTTGAACCGACTTTGTTCTACTCTAACCCTAACTGACAACTGACATTGTCTTAGGTCCGTAAACATCACCAATTTTTTTCGCGGCTTTTGTCGCATTTTTCTGTTTTTTATAATTAATCTTCAGAATGTATCGATTTTCTTTGTAAGATTCACTCATTTTGGTGGACAAAAAGACAATTGAAAATGGCGGGAAAGTGTTTTCTTACTTTTATTTTTCTTAACGTCCTGTATGTATTGTTAAAAAACCAGCCACATGCAAACAGTACAACCAGGGATTTTTCTTCTATTTTATACAAAAATAATACAAAGAAAGTTTTCCCCGACCGTATAAAAACAATTACGCAAAGTATCTCATTAAGAGACACAACAATACTTTGCACATTCTGTAGTAACTAAAAAAATATTTATGATCACATCATAAATATTTTTTAGTTACTACAGATTTTGTGTTTGTGATGTAAGCGAGAACCCTACAAGAGAGCTTGTACCATAAATAGTAGATAGTCGTAAGAAAGTAGTAAACGCGGGTGAGATAAGACGACTCCTTTTATTACGTTTGCAGCTGCGAGCTTATAGTTTACTGACGGCTTTATTGAAGTACTCGCATCTACTATGAGGAAGTAAAGTAAGTAAAGTTACAGCCTATATACGTCCCATTGCTGGGCACAGGCCTCCCCTCATATCTGAGAGGGTTTTAGGGCAAGGAAGTGTCCGCCGCGCTGCCCCAATGCGTGTTGGCGAACTTCACATGTCTTCAAAATATTTTTTCCTTATTCCTCTGACATGCAGGTTTTCCTTCATCGTTAGGAATCAGCACTTAAAATAGCAATTAACAATTTTTTTGGTACCGGCGGGGATCGAACCCGGGTTAATCGCGTTTTGATAAATTTACAGCGAGCATTAACCACCTGAGCAACCACGGCTCTGAGTGATGTTCTACTATGAGTAAACAATTTAAAATATTGATAAAATGTTTAAAATGTGTTTTCACTTGTAAAATAATAGCATGTAGAGCTTCTGATGGGCACAAATCTACTTTTATTACTGAGAAAGTTTTTGGAGCAGAAAAGAATGCGCCGCGCTGTCGCAATATCTGTTGGAGGACTCGACTACCGCGGAATATTTAAAATTTCTCAGAAATGTAGGCTTCCTCACAATGTTTTCTTTCTAAAACCGAGGACGTGCTAAATCAGACTTAATAATGTTTATAACGTGTGTAATGTGGAAATATTAAGAAGAGCGCTAATGGTATGTTTCATTTTCTTTAGACGAACATCTTTGATACAATATTTTAGCTTCTGTTTTACAATCTTTCAGCATGGGCATTAAATTGATCTTCGTTAATCGAGTGAGCTCCTTGAATTTGGAAAATATATGATGTTGGTGGCGTAGGAGAAATCGACCAAAAGTTTGGCAAGTTTACACTATATAAACAGTAGTTTTTTATAGAAAAAGGTTAAAAACGAGCACATACTCCACTAGACGGAAAGTGGATGCTGAAATTCCGCGCCAAAATAGAAAACCACAACAACATAAAAAACAAAAATTGAATTTGGAACCAAAAACAAATCATCCATTCCAGATACTTTTTTTGACTGAATGTAGGCAGCCATACTCTAGTTGTAAACGAACTATTAACTTCTTTAGAAACGCAATGGAAATAACATTCCCTCCCTGCCTTTAAATGTATGTTATCGCCGTGATATTGCGCAAATGCTTTTAAAATAAGAATTTCGCTACTCTTTTCCCTACTCATTTTAACTGTTTACCGCTCTAAACCATATTATGGCTAATAGTTTATAGTAACGAGGCAACCAAGCACAATGCAACATACATGATACAAAAAAACTGTAACAAAATTTTACAATGTTGGTAGTTTCATTTTTAATGAAAATCTGTTTTTACTTTCCTACAAAAGCAATTAAATAATGTGTACTAATGAGATCGTTGTCATAAGTGACCTATTACCTCTACTAGTACCCCCCATCCCCACCCCTCCCACTACGGAATGTTTTTCTATCATTTGTTATTATGCTGCTAGAACTAATAAAGGAGATGATTCAGCAGTGAAACTGATCAGAGTTACGAGTACATCGTGATAAACAATGTAGCTGTTGGTTCACATACTAAATGCATTTTAGAGTAAATATCTGATGACGTCCGTCATAATATTACAATATACCTGTGATTGTAACCGGCACGTATTACGGTATGGTCGAAATGTAATTGCGCTACGCTGAATGTGCGTTATGATGTTTTTTTTAACAGTGATTAATTTCGTAAGCATGGCGCAAGTTGAACATCCGCTCTCACATTTACCACAACATTATGATCATTATGATCATCATCATCATTAGCCTATCAAAAGTCCACTGCTGAAGATTCGCCATACTTGTAGTTGCCACTCTTGGCAGGTGGATTTGCAAACCGTGTAATGGCGGTGACAGACTATCTGCAACCCGCCATGTAGTCCCGTAGGTGTCAGAAGAGGTTACGAGGGTAAAATAATCTAGGAGATGACCCACAGTGTCTTCTTAATAACATCTTGAAAATGAAAACTTTTCAAATAAGCTGAAAATACTTGTTTGAGAAGTGATACATATACTTCATGGTTGGCCCCATATAAAGTTAAAAAGAAAAAAATTCATCTCTCATGGCGGGAACATGGGGTACGAAATTTAATGCCACTATTTAGACAACATTGAGATTGTAATATTTCACATAGTCCAATCAAGAATTAAAAAAATTACTATTAACAGAAAGTGAGTCGATACATATGAATATTTTAATCCAGATAGGGTTTTTTTATGGAATAAGGGTGACAATCGAGCACACATTCCACATGATGGTAAGTGGTGTACTTAGGCACATAGACATCTACATTTACCCTCCATTAAGTTTTAAAATGCAGATGCGTTGTCACCCTTCAGGTCTAAAAGATGGAATGTCTCGTATACAGTAAAATACGTAGAAGAGCCACGTTGCGGCTATATTGTGGTTGTAGCACGAATGGGTCGACTCGGCCGGGGAAGGATGACACCCTCTCAGAATACCAGTATAAAATAGTAGCTTAATACTGCTGTGTTTCGTATGATGAGTGCAGAAATCCACGTACCCATGTGGTTAACTATTTTTTGAGTACTCAGTTATTCGTGTATCCACTATCATCATTACACAGCCTATCATAAGTCCAGTGACGAACAAAGGTCTCCTCATAGAGTGGTGAGTCCTCCTGAGAGGTGGGTTGGCCGCAGTTTTTTTTCTGGGTGTTATATGTTATAAGAAAGATGCTGCTACCCACCTTCTGGTTTGTTTTCCTCTGTCACCACTTACGACACTCACGGGACGAAGTGCGGTGATGAACATTCTTACACTGCCACTACACGAGTGCATGAGCTCATAATTCACATTAGCCCCGTAATATTGGGTCCTTACATGTGAAATTAACGTTTTGTCGTACTGACCACTTTAATCTGAAATATCTCCTCTTTGGTTAAACTTCAAATTGAAATTTATAAATTCATTTAACTGGTACATTTGAGTTTTGAAAACAGTTCATTTTTTTTCTTCATTATTTTTTTCTTTGGCGTCGCTTATTACCGCACATCGGAAAACATGAGATATAGGTATATGTACGAGTACGAGTTCTACCGTGGCACCAGTGCTGCAGAAACAGCTCGAAGTATTAATGATGTGTACGTCGCTGGTTGTTGCAAAAGAAAGCACGAAACGTTTTTGGTTTCAACGTTTTCGTTCTGGAAATTTCGACCTTCAGAACCAACCCCGTGGACGGCCGGAGACCAAAGTGGAAAATGAAGAATTAAAGGCTATTGTGGAAGAGGATCCACCACAAAGCACTTCGGAGATAACTGCAGGCTTCGGGGTAAGTAATAAAACTGTATTAATCCACTTGAGGCAAATCGGGAAGTAAAAAAAACTTGAACGATGGGTACCTTATGAATTGAACTTGCAAACACGCGTCGACTGCTGTGATACTTTGCTCAACCGATACAAAAATGAAGGGATTTTAAATCTAATCGTTACTCGTGATAAAAAGTGGATACTGTACGATAATCGGAAACGCTCGTCGCTATAGCTGAACCCTGGAGACCCAGCCAAATCTTGCCCTAAACGAATATTGACTCAGAAAAAGTTACATGTGAGTGTTTGGTGGATTAGCCGGTGTCGTTCACTACAGCTCTCTAAAATCTAGCCAAACGATTTCGGCAGATATCTATTGTCAGCAACTGAAAACCATGAAAGAAGAACTAGCTGCTAAACAACCGAGATTGGTCAATCGCTCTAGGCCACTGCTGCTTCACGACAACGCAAGACCACACACTGCACAACAAACAACCACTAAGTAAGAAGAGCTACAATTGGAATGTCTGCGACATCCACCGTATTCCCCGGACCTTGCTCCAACAGATTACCATTATTTTCCGGAATTCGGACAACTTCTTACAAGGAAAAAAATTCAACTCCGATGCGGTAGTCCAAACCGCCTTCAAAGAGTTTATTGATTCTCGCCCCCATGGTTTTTTTAGTAAAGGGATCGATGAACTGCCTATGAGATTGCAAAAGTGCATAGATAACAACGGTGCATACTTTGATTAATTAAATATATTTAACAAATAATTTTGACTTTATATTCCTCCCCTACGAAACGCCAATTTCATATGTAAGGACCTATTAATTGTCCAGTACTCGAAACCGTGAGCTAAGAGCCGTGGTAGCTCAGTGGTTAACGCTCGCTGTAAATATAACAGAACGCGAGTAACCCGGGGTTCGATCCCCGCCGGCACCAATGAAATTGTTAATTGCAATTTTAAGTGCTGATTTACTACGTGCTCGGCGGTGAAGGAAAACATCGTGAGGAAACCTGCATGTCTGAGGAATAAGAAAAAAAATATTTCGAAGACATGTGAAGTTCGTCAACACGCATTTGGGCAGCGCGGCGGACACTTCCTTGCCCTAAACCCTCTCAGAAATGAGGGGAGGCCTGAACCCAGCAGTGGGACGTATATGGGCTATAACTTTAATTTGTGTACTGTCTAGAGGCATAGGCTCTTTCATAAGTCTTTGCAGTATTTCACAAGTTAAATAAACTTTGTGGACGTATATAGGCTGTAACTTTACTTTACTTTACTTTACACGAAACGACTCTCGCTCGACTTCTACACTCACGTTCATCAAGCTTAGTCATCGGGCAGCATGTTATTTAAAAACGTATAAACTATTCATTAATTAACTATTCGTTATTTATCATTTTTTTTCAATGTTCTTGTTCGCTTTAATTGTCATCGCCAGGCTTATACGAATAAATCGTGAAGCAGTGCCCAATTTATGCTCGAGAACACTCACTCTTGTCATCAAAATTAAATTTTTACGCCACTATTCGTCGCGCATAAATCCTCAAGGACCAACGAAAGAAAAGACACAGTTTTTATGTAAATAAGAATTATAAAAATTATTATTTTATTGAATGAAACTTGTTTCGACATACTTTATCGCGTTTAAATAATAAATGATATTTTTTTTGTAAAAAGCTATGTATGTATAATTTTAAGCTGAAGGTTGCCGTGGTTAATTATGACATTGAGACGCCGAACACTTTAGTCCCCCGTGACCGTGAAAGATTCTCGAAATTGGGAGTATAAAACAAAAGATTTAAACGCGATAAAACCGTAAAAAATAGTTTTTATTCAATTTGCTGTGTTCGCGTGAACATATAATGAAATCATAAAAATATAAATTACTTCGCAACCTTCCGCTAACTAAATACAATGATGTGTCTTACCTGGATTGAAGAGCACCTCCCACCCTCCCTCAATTGCATGCACTAACTCCGTCACCACTAGTCCCAGCACCATTACTCCCGGCACCACTACTTCCTACACCACTACTCCAGGTAAGACACAGCATCCACGATAATACGACACGTGTTTCGCCTCTACACAAGGCATCCTCAGGTGATGTAGACTCTACGGCGGCTGACCGCTAAGTCACGTCTTAGTCTTAGTCAGGACTTAGCGGTCAGCCAGGTAAGACACATCATTGTATTTAGTTAGCGGAAGGTTGCGAAGTAATTTATATTTTTATTATATTGGATTTCCGCAAAGTAACGCCTGATTCTATCAATTATTTTATGAAATCATCATTTTTTAATTATATGAGTATGGCAAACGTGTTCACAGATTCAGAGTTCACCTGATGACAAGTGACAACTTTTGTGCTGCGTAATGGCAACCAGCTGATAGAAGAAAGAAGGTTACAGATACTTTATTGACCCTTACGACTGAAACGGCATGCCTAACTGTTTATAATAGTACTAGCTCCCTTGCCTATTAAAGGAGAGCACAACGGTAAATGTATTGCGTAAAAGCGCTACAGATGAAAATTGTTAAGCAAAATAAGGTACTAGAATTAAAGGGTACTAGACGGAACTCATACTCTCATTTTTGAGGTCTCTATGTTAAACTCAAATACTCATTGTCTTTGATCAATGTATATTATTGATTCATTGTAGAAACAATTGAAAGTCAAATAATAGTATGTCATTATATATTATTTTTGAAATGTTACAGATTTTGTGTAAAATAGTTTAAGTCACGAACCCTGGACCATGCAGGCTTAATTGTTATTCAAAGTGGCTACTCAGGGGCCGTGGTAGCTCAGGGGCTTAGCGCTCGCTGTAGATTTCACAGTACGCGGGCAACTCGGGTTCGATCCCTGCCGACACCAATGCAATTTTTAATTTCAATTTTTAGTGCTGATTTACCACGTGCTCAGCGGTAAAGAAATACATCGTCAAAAAACCTGCATTTATGACAAATAAAAAAAATTACGAAGACATGTGAAGTTCGCCAACAAGCATTGGGGGCAGGACAGGACAGAAGCAAAAGGAGATATGTGCCCAGCAAAGGGACGTATATAGGCTGTAACTATACTTTACTTTATCCATAAAAATATTAATGTCATACTTTAACTCGTATGGCAAAAGACAACTTGCCATAGTCGCCACGCCTGGTAAGTGGATTGGTGATCTCATTACCCGATTACTTGCTCTTTTGAGGTTACTTTTCGTCGCCGCCCACCCCCCCCCCCAAAGCCCCCGGGTGTTTTCCATCTAACATATTATACAAAATGCATAAACAGTCATTTATCGGAACCTATGAAATCCTCAATGTGAGAGGCTGACATAATATGTACAAATATGTGAAGCCCTATCTATATTAATCGCTGTTTTATTTTCAGCTAAATCTTGGGGGAAACTTGATCCGTTATGTATTCACTCATTTCCCAGCGCCACAACTCGTTTCGCAATATCACAGGTCATAACGTAGTCGCACGAAGTTAAGGCCTCGTGCGCGAAATCAACTCATTTCGGACAAATCTGATCACTGTTTGTGTGAACATGAAAACGAATTTTAACTTTTTTATTTTTATTATATTAGTCTAGTTCTTAATCTAATATCTGGCTTGAAGGGATGTATCATATCTATATAATAATGGCAAATCACCAATATTCACAAGCCTTTTCCGAAAGGTAACGATCAAGTGATATTTGTTTTCGTTTTACAACGAAACTATAAAATATTTCAAATATTAAAAATATAAATAACATAAGTATACGGTCTACTTGTTTGTAGCCAGATCAGTTTTTTTTTTAATTTTTATCCAAATATAGCAAAAAAAAATTATTGAAATAACGTAATTTCCAAAAAACTTCGTTTGAAATAAGTATTTTTTTCTATTACATAGAAACACTTTTAATTAATTTTAAAAAATACACGCTAATCTTAAGATAACCCTTTATTGGAAACTAAATTTTATTTCTTAAATAAATAATAATTTCGTTTATTACTAAATGGCAAAGTGAACTATATTATCGACCGCGCAAAATCGATCCGATCGGTGACGACCGGGCCTTCCCAGAGCGAGGACGTATCACTTTGCATCGCAGGCGCTCCCGTGTTTTACGTAAACACCAGAAATGTACGCCACCCAAATTTTGATCAGGGTAAGGATTTTTCTTTGTATAGTTTGTTTATTAAGAATAATAATATGTTGCACGCCTAGTCTTTATATAAAAAGTTCAGGTGTGCGTGTTCGTAATTCTTGTTATCCTAAACGGCTATACCAATTATGATGATTTTTTTCTTCGTATGGGTTCACCTGGGTGGTTCTTAGTACTTAATAGTTAGACCCGGCTGCTGTCTCAGTACGTCTGCTATGTTCATTGATATTTTATTTTGATAGTTTTTTTAATGATTAGTACCCATTTCCGATACCATTCATAAAGTACGATTTTTTCTACTGTTGCATTTCATTATGTCCGCATGAAATAATGCAAAAATACCACCCGAGGCTGCATCGAATTAGGTCAAAATAAAGATACCTAAATTGTGATCTATGGCAGGGTGACGAACCTATAGAGATCAACGTGCCATTCTTTGTAAATAAATGTGTAAAGCGGCCATAGATGTGCGATCCAATAATTGCGACCTTGTAATTATTGGGAAAATAATAAAAACAATAATAGCAACTCCACGCACCGCGCCACTACCACTCCGTAACGTAGGCTTAGTCGCGTTCTTTTGTTTTTCATAGTGTTTTTACGTACTTTATCGAAAGAGAGACTATATTGCAGGCGGAAAGCGCCTTGTGTTTGGGGTTACGGAGATGCCTTTTGACTGCTTCAAATTTTAGCAAGGTCTGCAAACGAAGGAATAATATAAGTTCTGCAGGTCTTGTTAGAAATGCGATAAATACAGACCACGTTGCAGCCATTCAACATGGCAAATCTAACGAGCGGAATGCATTGGTTCAGTTGGAAAGGCAAGAACACCTCGTTTTTGAACAATGTGGTCTATTTATCGATGACGAGCACTTTTCCTGGGTGCAACACCAGATGCATTGTTTGAAAACGGAATCGTCGAATTAAAATGCCCCATCTCAGCATTTGGAATGAACCCCAATGACGCTCTAAAAGCCAAAAAAAATAAAGCTTTGGAAAATTCGAAATAACGAATTAATAAATATAATAATAATAAATAAAAACCGCGATTGATGGTACCTCAAGGCTAACTCCACATCGCAAAGAAACATTTGTGCCTTTTTGCTGTATGGACATGGCCTGAGCAACCACTGAAAGTTGAATAAATAAAAGCCAAAAAAATAAAGTTTTGAAAAATCCGAAATAACGAATTATTTAACTAGCAATACAAGGGCGAAAAAAAAAAGATAATAAATAAAAACCACGATTGGTGGTACCAAGTACAAGGCCAACTCCACATCGCAAAGAAACATTTGTGCCTTTTAGCTGTATGGACAGGGCCTGAGCAACCACTGAAAGTTGAACAAATAAAAGCCAAAGAAATAAAGTTTTGGAAAATCCGAAATAACGAATTAATAATTTAATAAATAAAAACCACGATTGGTGGTACCAAGTACAAGGCCAACTCCACATCGCAAATAAACATTTGTGCCTTTTTCCTGTATGGACAGGGCCTGAGAAACCACTGAAAGTTGAACAAATATATAGTTACGATAGTTTTTGAAAGACTAAGGTGGAAAAAAGGCTCGTAGATTTCTACAATACATGCCTTTTACCAGAAATAGTCGATCCAAGAAAAACTCGCTCAATGCCATTGAGAGACACAACATTTTAATTATTTTTTTATTTTTACCGATATTGGACATAGATTTAAGCTAAATAGGCCGAATGTTTTATCGAAAATACAAGTATCCTTTAGCATGTTTGGCTTATTTTTGCCAAAATGTGCAGTTTGTATCCCCCATGGATAATAATAAATCCAAAACATTGAGTAAATATTATAAAAGAAACGAGTATTATCAATTTTGAAATCAAAGTATTTACTTGACGTGTACGTCGTCCTTCGCTAGGAACAGCTTTAACAATGTTCGTGAATTTAATAAAATTGTAGCAGGCATGCATATCGGATCTTAAAAACTTTAAATTGTTCAAAATGCTTTGGTATACAGTCTTTCAAATATGTGTATAAAAGGTTCATCGAGTTCAAAAATGTGTATCAAGGTCAAGCATGTCATCACAGCCTATCAAAGTCCAGTGCTGAACATAGGCCTCCCCCATAGTTTCACTAACAGGGTAGATTTTAAACATAGTTGTAATGCAGGCGGGCTAGCAATCGTTATTTATTGAGTTTACTCCTTAAGGGGAAATATAATGTCAAATGGCTTAGCAAGATCCTTCGTTATGCCGAAAATATTGCAGCATTAATTTTGAAATAAATATATGGTAAAGTTGAGGATTAATGTTAATGATTATGTTAGACGAAAACACGATTTCGTAAAATTTTCTCGATAGACAAAAAAATCCAAAGTTACCTCCAAAATAAACAATAAACCGCTGTTATTCATAAAATACTTTAAATAAGATCATGAAACTTTGCATACTAACTGAAATAACTATAAAGCAGTGCTTATGTTATTTACTTTTTTTAAAATACCATTATTTTCACTGTAAAAAGAAATTACCTAAACTATCGGCGTCTTGAGCTTGATTCCCGTCGTTCCGTTAGTATCGCTTAGGCTTTTGAAGGGAGAAGTTGTGTCGCTTACGATCAGAATATACATTACGCAACAGTGCGACGTAAAATTAAAATGGGAAATAACCGTGATAAAAATAAGAAGCGGCTGGCTTGGCTTTAAGAAACAGGCATAAATATAATAAACCTAATGAAATAAGTGTCTAACGACCTTTCTACTTACAGTATTAGTGATTACAAATATTTCGGTACATAGCATACGACGCGCGGGGAAGTGGGGGCGAAATTAGAATTTGAGCTGACTTACTCTAACCTCTTAAGAATCTTATATAGCCCGCGGTACGCAAATTAGCTAGGGAGCGAAATCGAGTGTTAACAAAAAGTGATGTCGTTATTTTGCCCCTCCGCGCTACTCATTTGCGCAGTGGTTTAATTAACTTAATATTAAAATGTTTTTGTTAATAAAAGTACAATTTAAAGGTTTCAAAATATTAGTTATTTTTTATTTAAACACAAATATTTAGTTGATATTGTTATGTATGTGTTAATTTCAACGGTTTGCGATTGTAAATATCCTCTCAACCCCCTAGCGGTCTCATAAGACCGCGGCCATATTCCGTCATATCCCTAGCGGTCTCATGAGGTCGCACCCACCCACAGCACTTTAACCCATAAAAACTTATATATAGAGACTTCTTTTCTATGAAGAAGTTTGGCGTTATATAATTAATATGAAATACTCGATCCTCTAGTGCAATAAAAAAAACTGTTAACTAATGAATATTTATTTATAATCTACGTTCATTTCATACGCCATTTTCGCGTGAATGTTATTTTGTTGATTTTTTGAATTTTTCTAGTATAGTGTTTTATTATAAAATTGTAATGAAAGTTTTTGTGTGAATATAATTTATCTTTTTACGTAAATAATTTTGAGTAATAGCTATATATTGAAATAATTGTGATTTTCACGCTGCCGACATTCGCTTGGTATGTTTTTTTTTTGTTATCAAAATACGATAAACCCTTTATGTAATGAAGTAAAACCTGACTTTTGTTTAGACCACAGGATAGAGAATTTTGTATAGATGTTATATAAATATGTTGAGAAACTTCTAAAATAGTCTCTAAATATAAATTTTAATGGCTTTAAGTGCTGTGGGTGGGTGCGGTCGCATGCGATCGCTCGGGAGTTGCCGGGCGCAAGATATAATTTATTTTCTTCAACATAAACTAATAACATGACCCTATTCGATACAAATATAATTTTTATCTCATTAGGAATAATTTAGTACAATTTAGAATATTTTCACAACTTCTTAAGCAGTTAACTCCAGTCGCGCGTCGGAGCTAAGACGCACCATTTATTATTACGTGTACTCTTAACATGAAAATGTTGCTGTTTATTTTGTGTTTCAGTTTTCCTTTGTCGTCTCTTACGAGACCCACGGAATAATATGGGGCAGTTAGTGGATACTCTGACGCTGGAGGAGTAGAAGCGGAGTGAAGACTCTTGCGCCGCCGTTACACGGCGAGACGATGTTTCTAATATTATGTAGAATCATAATCTGTGAAACAACTATTATTTTACCAGTTATGAAAATCACCAGTGTGAAAGCTGATACTCAATCTGCGGCTGAGTTAGCAGCAACTGATACAGCTGTTATCATCAAAACAATACTGGTCCATTTGAGTCAAATTGCCTAGGTAGAAAAGCTTGACAAATGGGTGCAATGATCGAAAGCGCGAAGTACGCATCGAGACGTGCCTTGCATTGCTCAACAGGCACACAAACGTAGTAATTTTGAACCGCATTGTTTCCTGCGACAAAAATGGATTTTGTTTGACAATCCTAAGCGCTCAGCAAGTTGCTTGGATCCTGAAATGCAATAAACGTAAACTTACCCCTAGAAAAGTGATCGTCATTGGTTGGTGGTCTAGTGCCGGTGTGATTCATCACAGCTTCTTACCAAACGGGACGAGCATTATTGCAGATGTGTAATTGTGGAGAACTGAACTGAACATTAATGAAAGTAATTGTTTCCAAGTTATAACACTTGGAGTTGGAAGCTCTCAATCATACGCCATACTCACCAGATTTTGCACCTGCAGACTTATACTATTTCCCGAATTCGGATAACTCTGTGACGGGAAAAAAATCAATACCCGAGAGGCAGTACAAAATGCTATTGAAGAACTTGTTGCCTCCCGTCCAACTGATTTCTTCAAGATGGGCGTCAATAAACTGCCACTACGGCTCGAATTTTCGACGTCCAAGTGTTTCCAATCGGCTTGATTCACTGGCACTGCGAAGAGATGTTGCATCTCTTTGCGTATTTTATCGCATCTATCACGGGGAGTGCTCTGAGGAATGGTTCGGATTAATCCCAGCCGCCCAATTTCATGAACGCACTACGCGGCAAATCTCCCGATACCATCCACACCATCTGGATGCTTGGCGGTCCACCACTGTACATTTCACCAGAAGTTTCCTTCCGCGTATGACCTCTCTGTGGAATAATTTACCACTGGCGATTTTTCCGGACCGATACAACCTGGGGACCTTCAAAAAAAGAACTTACTCCTTTCTAAAGAGCCAGCAATGCACCTGCAATTCCCCTGGTGTTGCGGTTGTTCATGGGCCGGATGAACCGTGTCCTCGTCAGTCTTTAAAAAAAACGTTTGCATCGTATGCATCGATAGCATGGATAATTACTTTAATTAATAGAATTAAATAAATAGCATATGAAACAGAGTAGTATTACGCTACTATATTATTAGGTGGGTATTCTGCGAGAGCGTGGAACTTCCCCACTCGAGCCGACCCAGTCATACTGTAGCCGTAATACAGATGCAAGTGCAACGTAGCTCTACCGCATTTAAATAACATAATCTCTTGATATTTTATGGTTTCCATCATGGAACTGATTGCACGGTCATATTGCCGCAAATCATCATCGCAGTATCCTCATTTTCTTATTTTTTCTCGGTGATAATATTAAGTATGGTGACAAGTTTAAAACCATCAGTCTGCTTTAAGTAGTTATACGCTTGTGATTTATTAAAACAACAAGACTTTTGTTAATTACAGATAATCGTGTCGTAAATCCAATCTCGTGATACCACACTCTTAAACTAGCATTGTACTTGTGTAAGGCTCATTTTACATTACGGCGGAATTGAATGGAACGGAAGCATCAATTTCGCCGCAAATTCCATGGACTTCGCCGACAGCAGCTACAGAAATTCTCGAGAATTCCCCGGAAGACGCGCGACTTCTTTTTTGACTCATATCTAGTTTGCGCGTTACACGTTAATATAATTTCGTTACAAAAATTCGCTCCCATTCTGTTCCGCAGCAGTGTAAATTGAGCCTAACTCTCTTGTGGAATCACTTCGCAACTGCGTTGTTTTTTATTATGATGGTATTTTATAACCCAAATAGGATGGGTATAAGTTTAAGAAAAGGCATCGGTTTATAACCAACAGTGATACATTTACATAATGCAACAAAACCAAGCCATCAACGATTCTTACCAGAGTTAAGCAATCGCACTGTGGCAACACTTACGACCCGTGTCATAGTTCATAAATCGCAACTAATGGTTTCTGCAATATTTAAGACAATGTTAGGTTTATAACGCCGCAAGAAACACTTTGCAACAAACGATTTTACTATCCTCTACTTTTTAATACAATATGTTGTTATGTTAACGTTACCTTACAATATACATGTACTATACGTATAAATAAAATTTAAGTGTCTATATGTAATATCGAAAAAACTCGCTTTTATTGATTTCAGGGGCTAATTTAGATGTTATTCGACATAAATAAACTTTTTTTTTTGTCAATATTTCTCTGTCGGTCTGCCTTGGTGTCTGTGCAGGTGTCTTCGGAATTGCTGAACACTGACCAAACAAATGGTTCTTTAATGAATATTCCATACACCTACTTTAAAAATAAATAAAAATTAAATAAAATGTTTTAGGTTTGCAATCTTAACAAAAAAGGGTCTTAAATTATATTTTTATCTCTTAAAGTTTTGGATAAAAATCGATTTTTAAAAATGTTTGACCTTGAAATTGCGAACCGTATTCTTGGGGAACATACCAAATTTTTCTTTAATTAGCTAACTCATCTTTGAAGTGAATGTAGTGTCTCTTTATAGTATTATTATCATTTTACGAAGCTCTTTAATTAATGTACAAAGTGCAGATATAAGCTCTTAAAAACTTTTCTTTAATAATTCTATTTTGTGTAGGTATAAAAATTAAGTTTTCAAAATTGAAATTATTTTTAACAATGTTACAAGTAACAAACAAACAACAAACAAAACGAAACAGAAACAAAAACTTTTTTATTCAATATGGATTATTAACAATACTTACTGAAAGTCATATTTTTCATTTACCTACCACTGGTTCGCAAAAAAGAACCTCTGTCCTGGGAAGAACCAGCAAAAAACATAGCGGGACTAATCTTTTTAAATAATAGCTAACAATCATGTATGTTAGCTATTATTAACAACACAAAACAAATTAGAAATAGCTTTTTATCACCCTTCCCAGGGGTTATTATCCTCCATAAATTCCTTAATATTATAATATCCCTTTTTATACCAACTTAGGTTAATAGATTTCTTGAACCTTGTGTTTGTCAAATTTTGTATATTTTTCTGGGATTTTGTTGTAAAAGAGTATACATCACCCCAAAAATGAATTACTAACTCGGTGGAGTCGAGTAACTGGTACTACTAGCTTGTGTCGTCTGTTCCTAGTGCTTACAGAATGAATATCACTTATTTTTGCAATATATAAGAATGTTCACTTCCCCATATCATACTATCATCTTCATAAAATTCATAAAATCTTCATCATCTTCATAAAAACGACTAAAAATAAAAATAAACTAAGATTGCCAACCCGCTTGCCAAGCGTGGCAACTATGGCAAATATCCCCCTTATAAGACAATAAATTGGGGAGGCCTATGTTCAGCAATGGACTTTAATAGCTTCTAACAGTAACCGTAACAGCTGAGGTGCTATTGTACATGGGTGAAGAAATTGGCTAAAACTTTAAAAGTTTTTTTTTGTTATTTTTAAAACTAAGCTTAATTTTTATAAGATTCTTTGATACTGATTATGATATGAACTTGATATTTATTAAAATAGTATTCTCTTTACTATTTTAATAAATAATGTAAATGTTTCGAAGGCATGTGAACTGGAACACTGACACGTACTGGAAAATTGCGGCGAACTAATCGCTCCATAATCGTTTCAGAAATAAGAGGAGGCCTGTACTGATGAGTGAGACATATATACTTATGATGTAATGCTTTCGTTGCTATTTAAAAAGACATAATACATAATAAACATAAACACTCACGCCTGTCACCCAGAGGGGTAGGCAGAGACTACGGACTTCCATTTGGCACGATCATGACATACCTCTTTCGCCTCCTTTACATCCATATATCTACGCATACATGCTCGTCGGTTAAGGGTACTTCTAACGTGGCCTATTTTCAAAATATCGCCAATTTGGTCGATAAACTTTTTTTCTGGGGCATCCCTTCCCGACTCGGCCGTTCACATCTGCCACTTAAATTTGCTTTGTCGCTCTTTCCTCATTCATTCTTTCTACATGACCAAACCACCGAAGCATTCCTTTCTTAATCCTGGTCACAACATCATCTTGCATACCACATTTATCTCTTATCACGCAATTTCTCACCCTTTCATTCAGATTCAACCCTAGCATATTCCTTAAAGACCGCATTTCTACAGCATTTATTCTACTTTCGTGCTTCTTCTGCCACACCCAGCTTTCACTACCATACATTAAAGTAAGTATTAAACTACGACAGCATTATGAATTACCATACGTGCCTTTTTTGACACATTCTGGTTCTTCATTAATAGAGTGTAGTGCCCCATTCACTCTATTCCCTTAAAAGACGTCTACAAAATATTTACCACAAGAATTCTTTGAAATATTTTTGGAAGCTTCATCATCCATCATGTTGCGAAGTCCGCACTGGAGCAGCGCGGCAAACTTACTGCTCCATGATCCTTTGAGGGGATAGAGGAAGCGTGGGCTCACAATGAGGCGTATGTAGGCTTTAACCTTACTTTTAGTCGAGTTAAATTACTTTTAACCCCCGATGTTCCGGATGCTTTCAGCACTTATGCTTACAGAAGGAAACTACTTTTTTACTTATATAGGGTCATTGCAGATTCCGGAATACTGAAAAATCAAATAAACCATGATAAAAAAACTTAAAGTAGTAAAGTAGTGTTAAAGTAGTCTTATGTAAAGTAATGGGCGGGGCCCATTGCAAATTATAATCCGAAAAATAATGGATTCCGCTTGCTACTGAATTTAATATTTTACTTAGGCTATTTTACTTAGGTTTTCAAAGGTTTCTATTTTACTATAGTTTTTAAATTTAAACCTACAACTTATAAATATTTTTGTACTCCCCTTTTAATTTCCTTTATTTTAATATCCTATTCGATAGGTTTGGTTAATTTTTTTCATTAACGTATTACTATTTTGCACCAAAAATTCGCCATTTTGTTTATTTTTAAAATAAAGCTATCTAAGAACACTTGGGTTATTAAGATGAATAAAATGATACCCGATTAATTGTCAAAATCTATCCAGCCGTTTGAAAGATACGAGCTAATAAAGAAATTTACAAACATACAAGATTGCGCGAAAAACATAACCTTCCTTGACAGGCGGTAAAAATGCTTTGAAATTTTTCCCACAATCTTTCAATGCTAACACAATTTATATGATCGAAGTCGGTTTTTACTTATGACTTAAAATTAAATTGTTTACCTTTTTGATTGGACTATAGAATATGAAAAATTCAAGGTAACAACTAAAATGTTGCCCACAAAGATATTTTATAGGTAAAGATATTTACCTATAAAACATCTTTGGTTGCCCAAAAACTTACATTAAAAAAATTAGAAATAAATAAATAAACTTCTACTCCGAAGGGTAGATTAAAAATAAAAATAAAATAATCTACGTTGAAAATAAACTCTACCCATAAGTGTAAAAAAGTTCTTAATACCACCACTGATATATTATTACCTATTTTAAGAAAAAAAAATATCATTTGAATCTGTTCGGCCGTTTTCAAGAAATCGGTGAATATACATAAAAAACACAATGAATACAGAACCTCCTCGTTTTTGAAATCGGTTAATAAACACTGTATTTGAAAGCATTAATAAATCTTATATAACTCACTTTATATGTTACGCCCCTAGAAATATAATATATCTATGGTTACGCCACAGTTCGCTTTAGATTCGCTTTGGGAAGACAACATTGAATTTACAAGCAACTGCTTCTACATGCACAAACTATGAGAATGGAGGACAAACTTATATCAATGCTTGAGACCTTACAAAGTAATTAATACCCTGTGCATATGTTTATATGTTTAATAAATGTTTTCGCTTTATTGATTAATAGTTAATAAGTGGTAAAATTTAAAAAAAATGTAAAACTGACTTCAATATAAATAAAATGAGAACATCATCAATGTATTCAAAATCAATTAAATACGCATTATTTTAGGATAACTTTAAAACTACTTGTCAGATCTTAATCAAATTTATAGGTATGAAACCACACGAGAAGCATCAGTTTTCAGATAAAAAAAGAATCATCAAAGTCGGTTCACCAAGAAAATAGTTTGTGAGATAACACACATAAAAAACATACAGTCGAATTGAATACCTCCTCCTTTTTTATGTTGGTAGAAAAGGATTATTATAACTAATATAAAACTTGTGTTTGCTTGCATATCCTTGCTAGCAGTGTAGTCGCGTCGTAAGTGAACCCACTTCCACCCCATATCATCCCGTGGGATCATAAATATCATCCCGTGGGTATCATTTAGTGAGAGACGGGAGATTTAACATTTAAATTATTACGTTAAATAAAATTAAAACCATTAGTGAAAGAATAAACATTTTTGCAACATATTACAGTAAAAAACTAGAAGTTACGTTGCCATAGTTAGTCAAGACAAACGGAGAGATTAGAATAATAAAATGGGGATTACACCTATAAATTCTAACAGCTTTTTACTACAGCAGACCATCAGCATATAAGTAACTAAAAGAAAAACCGTGTAAAACCAAAGTGATACCAATAATTAAAACTCGTTAATGATTCCATACCTTCGTAAGCCTTCGCTTTAAAGGCTTTTGAACGTAAGCAAATAGTAAAATATAAAGTCACGGCCTATATGACTGGGTCACTCCTGGGCTCAGGGCTCCTCTCATTTCTGTTAGGGATTTTGGCAAGGAAGTGTCCACCTTGCTGCCCCAATGCGTATTTGTAGATTTCACATGCATATGATATTATTTGTTTTTTTACTTATTTCTGAAACACACAGGAAATCTCCTCCTCACGATGTTTGGAAACACTAGTAAAACATGTTTAGTTGTGATTATTGTTGGATTATCAAAAAATTTCGGCAGATTTAATTAGAATAAATAACACTATGAATGAGAAAATAGAATTTACAATTCCCTACTCATAAACGATTAAACTATACGTCTCTTAGACAAACTTTACAGTACTATAAAATTATTGACATCATTCACTAAATTACATATTACGAGAAATGGCACTTCATTGACCATCTGTAACTTATAAATTGGTGCTAAATATTAATATAATATTATGCATGTGACAAACGTTACCGTGGGGTGGTGACGTGAGAGAATCTAGAATCACTATTTGTCACCTAGGGTGTCGTCTATCGGAAAGGCAATAAAAAACCTTATTACTTCTAAGTTTTTTTTTGTTTTATAGGATAGGTTGACAAACGAGCACACGACTGTGTGTGTAAAATATAAAGTTACAGTTACCTGATGATAAGTGGTTGCTGTGGCTCATAGACATCTATAATGAATAATGAACAGTCTTACACAGCCTCTAGACAGTACACAAATTAAAGTTACAGCCCATATACGTCCCACTGCTGGGCACAGACCTCCCCTCATTTCTGAGAGGGTATTTAGGGCAAGGAAGTGTCCGCCGCGCTGCCCCAATAGCGTGCTGGCGAACTTCTATATATATATATATATATATATATATATATATATATATATATATATATATATATGTATGTATATGTATATATATATATATAAGGTATATATATATATATATATATATATATATATATATATATA
Organism: Parnassius apollo; assembly: GCA_907164705.1. Classification (NCBI taxonomy): domain Eukaryota; kingdom Metazoa; phylum Arthropoda; class Insecta; order Lepidoptera; family Papilionidae; genus Parnassius; species Parnassius apollo. Next base: position 456,022 of record CAJQZP010000373.1, read on the forward strand.
TATATATATATATATATATATATATATATTATATGCCATTTCAAAAATTGAGATTTTATTGTACCTACACCTAGTTTGTTATGACAAAGTTTATTTAACTTGTGAAATACTGCAAAGACTTATGAAAGAGCCTATGCCTCTAGACAGTACACAAATTAAAGTTATAGCCCATATACGTCCCGCTGCTGGGCACAGGCCTCCCCCTCATTTCTGAGAGGGTATTTAGGGCAAGGAAGTGTCCGCCGCGCTGCCACAATGCGTGCTGGCGAACTTCTATATATATATATATATGTATATATATATATATATATATATATATATATATATATATATATATATATATATATATTATATGCCATTTCAAAAATTGAGATTTTATTGTACCTACACCTAGTTTGTTATGACATTATTAAACTTGTGCTAACTTATGAAAGAGCCTATATAAATAGTTTTTGCTATGGAAATAAATAAGTTAGCTGTTTCAACTCGTGCTACTTTGGATAATTGTGGGCCCCAATAAAGCTTTGCAACCCATAGTGATACTACGAAAAAAAGTGGAATCAGCAAAGATCATTGGTATGTAAATGTTCAACATTTGATGTTGTAAATTTTAAAGATTTAGTTTCATTGCCACTTAAATATAAATTGTTGCAGTTAAATATTTCATTTAACCGTATTCAAACGATTGCCGTTTGTATTTTAAAACTGTGTAATTATTATCCTCAACAAAAAAAATAAGATAAGTTGTTAATATAATAAATATTGACACACTATACTTAACAGTAGACAAAAAAACTGAAAGCAATAATTCAAACAGTTTATTTCACAGTACCTGGTTGACCGAGCTTTGCTCGGTATTTTTCGCTCGATTTTTTTTAATTCGTGTGTTTTGGAAATTATATTTAGATACAAATTACATACTGATGAAATATAAATAATATTTTTTGATCTTAGCGACATAACAGAAAAAATGGAACTGGTTATTTGAATAAAAAACCATGAGTGCAATTATTTTTATTTTAATTTTCGTGTTTTTAAAAAATACTAATAAAAGGGGTCGAAAAAATAGATTTTCTCAAAAAAGAAAGGAACTTGAAAAAAAATTAAAAGAGTCGGTCGGTCGGTCTGGGCTCGAACCGGGGTTTTACGATTCTGTGACCGTCCATTATGCCAATTAAGCTATTTATAATAATGACAATGTGTCTAAATTTACCTTCTTATTCTAACAATATTGTAGCAGTTTTTCATTGCCTAAAAACACGGACAAAAAGACATTTTATAAAAATAAATCCTAGCTAGATCCATTTTTTATCCCCGAAACTCCCTGGACACTAAATTTTAAAAAATCGTTGGAGCCGTTTCCGAGATCCCGATTATATATATACAAGAATTGCTCGTTTATTTAAACAGTTTATTTCACATGTTAATAATGTAAAACTAAAATGATAAACTGATTTAAAGTTCACCTGATGGTACACATAACAACCAGATGCAAACACGTACACAGCAGAGAATAAGTCAATGAACCCTGGTAGTATGGGGCAAAGCAATCATCGATTTTATAGTTTGCAGGTGCGTTGCCGGCCTTTTAGAAAGGAGTAAGCTCTTTTCTTGAAAGTCCCTAAGTCGTATCGGTCCGGAAAAATAGCTGGTGGTAAACCATTCCACAGAGAGGTCGTACGCGAAAGAAAACTCCTAATGAAACGTACAGTGGTGGACCGCCAAACATCCACTTGGCGTGGATGGTTTCGGGAGGTTGACCGCGTAGGGTGTTCATGAAATTTCGCGGCTGGGATTAATCGGACACTACCCGTGATAGATGCGAAAGAAAATGCAAAGAGATACAACATCTCTTCGCAGCGCTAGTGAATCGAGCCGATCGAAAAGCACTCGGTCGTCGAAGATTCGAGCCGCTCTACGCTGGATGCGGTCAAGTAGAAGGAGCTGGCACTGGGGAGTCCCAGCCCAGAGATGGGAACAGTACTCCACGCGAGGCCAAACCTGCCCCTAGTAAAGTTGCAGGCGGTGGTATTAGAGTATTAGTGATAAAATGAATAAAATAAAAAGATATTTTGATTCTTCGTGTTAATTAAGCTTCTCTGAACTGAATGGTCATCGATTGCCTGTCAGGTTAAATTATCATCAAAGTTATACAACCCAAAACGATGGATCAATATTTTTTACAGAATTTGTGAAGAATATTATATAAAAGATAATTTTCAAAGAGGGCATCAACAACATTATGGTAAAACACAAATCAAAATAATATTTTTTTTATAGAAGAGAGCCCCCTGCTCTGCAAACGAGTATACGGCTCACCTGATGGTAAGTTATTACCGCCGCCCATGAACATCTGCAACACCAGGGGGATTGCAGATGCGTTGCCAGTGTTTAAGAAGGAGTAGGCTCTTTTCCGGTCCTTACGTCATATCGGTCCGGAAAAATCTCTGGTGGTAGTCGATTCCTCAAGGAAGTTGTGCGAGGAAGAAAACATCTTTTAAATCGCACAGTGGTGGACGCAAGTCATCGAGAGGGTATGGATGGTATCGCGAGTTTTGTCGCGATGTGCGATGGTAAAATCATGCGTCTGGAATTAATCCGAACAATTCCTCAGAGCACTTCCCGTGGTAAACGCGATAAAATACGCAAAGAGATGCAACATCTCTTCGCAGTGCCAGTGAATCAAGACGACCAGAAAGAGCTCGATCGTTGACGGTCAAATGATGGGACGAGAACAGTATTCCATATGCGGTTTTATTTATATTTTTATTTATTTTTTTGTTTTATCATGGTTTTCTCTTATTATATAAAACACGATCAAACATTCTGTCCACATATTTACGACATCAAATAAAAACGTAATTAAAAGTAATAAAAATTAAAACATACGATAATCCACATCTGCCTTTGATCACTCAAAATTGTAATTCCGCTTCATGAATTTTTATGAGGTTTTTATTTTTCATCATCTTTTATGGAATTTTTAAGGATGGCATTATTGTTAATAATACCTACATTGTTTTGTAAAACTATTTATTATAGTAATTTGCTTATTTTATAACAACAAATAGATGAGAAATATATTGTGTTTTGTGATAAAGACGTAGAAATATTATTAATTCTAAACACTGGTGATTCACACCTGTAAGAAGTCAGGGTGAAGTGCTAATTCACAATAAATCTGACGAGCGCTTGGTCCAGTGGAACTACTTCGTAGGTCCTGAATTTAACAGCCAGATGTTTCGTATGAAGCATAAGTGTTACGTAAGAAACCTGGGTCAGGACGAGTGAGTGCCTCTGTGTTAGAACATCCTTTTCCGGCACTATAATATCTTCTTTTGTTTAATAGCATTGGGTGACAAACGAGCACATAGTCCACCTGTTGGTAAGTGGATGCTGTGGCCTATAGACATCCACATTTATCCACATTTATACGTTTGATTAAGAATCAAAATGCAAATGTGTTTTCACCCTTGAGAGCTAAGATGGAATGCCTCGTATCAAGAAGGTTCTCCGGTTCTTTAAACCATACGAAACACAACAGCATTACGCTGCTATTTTACGCCGGTATTCTGTGAGAGTGTAGTTCTGGCCCGGATGAGCTGCCCATTTTTGCTACAACTACAATATACCTGCAACGTGGCTCTACCACATAAAACGGTACAACGATTGTCACCGTGATAAAACTGACGAGGAGGAAAATATGCAATTGATGCAGAGACCGCACTATATTTTATAACAAACTGGTGCGGCTATTAGGGATAGTGTGTTTTCTGATTTGCACGAGTTGGCCGATTGAGATCATATTTACACAGTATATATTTGTTTCGTAGAGACAATGGTTCGTAAAAAATGCCAAGATCCGATAGGTGGCACTGTCGTTAAGTTATTATCAAATTCTATATGTAAGGAAAAAAACAAGACAAGGAGCAAATGCAGCGGAAGACGGGCAGCAGCATCAGATTGGCAACTCGCTTTTCTGGCAACTACGAGTCAATCTTAGGAGGAAGGCCTATTTCCAACAGTGGTCATTTGATAGGCTCTAACAAATGCTGAATGAATGATGTACAGAAAAGAGCAGAACGTTTACCACAAAAAGGTCCACGAGATTGCGCCAACTACTCTAGGACAAGTCGCCAGCTTCGGGTACTCCTAATTCTTCTTACGAAGACATGGTTAAACAGATAAGTGAACTGACTAAGGAACTAGCAAAGCTCACAACACAGTTAAATAAGTACTCCCGACATCGTTCAAGGTCTCGATCTAAATCTTAGGACATAGGCGATTGTAATTGTGTAAATGACAACATTCACTTCGTTGACGAGTGAACATAAACATGCTTTTTGTCTCTGCAAGTAAACAGTAAATTGATATAAAGGAAAGAGGAGAATGTATACCGGGCCAGATAGGTAGCATTGTAATTAAGTCTAACGATATCCGGTTCGGTGACAATTGAACGTGTATGTGCTTTGTTTCCTGCCTTTTGATTCTGCAACCAAACAAAATCCCTACATATAAAATCACTAAGCTATAAAACAGGGGACAAAGTTGTCTTTTCACATCCCCGAACGTTGCAGCCCGTGTTAAGATGTAGGTTGTAATATACCACAAACAAAGTTATATTCGGAAGGAACGGCTTAGTTTCAATGTTTGGGGATCAAATTATGCTGCAGTTAATATTTCGTATTCGCTGGACAAACATTGTTATATTCAGGAACAGATTATTTGAAGGTCCATATGAGCACACCACATTATATATTTATAATGAAAAGCTGGAATGTTTTTTAGTTGTTTGTATTAAAAAAAATTGCTCGTATGTGTACACACTTTCACTCGCTCACTAACACACGTACACACTTTCGAAGTTAAAAATTCTTTACGTATTTAAAACAAATATATTTTATTTTATATTTTTCATAATTAAGTCAAGTATAAGTAAGGCTTACAAAAAACACGTTATAAGAAAACGTGACGTTTTTTATAAAATTGCGTACTAAAACCCACTACGTTGATAAAGTAGTTTCACTTTAATAAGGGTGACAATCGAGCACACAGTTTACCTGAGGTAGGTAAGTGATTGCTGTGGCCCACTTATCCTCAATTAATAATCAAAATGCACATGCGTTGTCACCCCTGAGGACTAAGGCGGAATGCCTCGTTTCCACTAAAAAGGGTCTCCAGCTCTCTACACTCATCATACGAAGCACGGCAGCATCACGCTGTTATTTTGTGCCGGTATTCTGTGGATGTAAGATTTAAGTAAGAAGAAAAATTACGCTTTAGTAAAATAATTTTGGAGGGGTGGGAGCATGCCCCCATGATTCTCCTCTTAGAACTGCACCTGAATACATATGATCACATTTACGTCATAAATGGTATCCAATAAAACTAGCTTAAAGTACTTGTTACACTACAAAAAAAATTGAACCATAAGCAATAAATACGATTACCTTTGACAAGAGTAATAACTTTTTAGTATGTGCGATATTATCGAACGATAAAGTCATAAAATAAAAGAATATGAACAGAAAGACGTATTCAGTGCCTCTTTACCATGTGTCAAAGTTACAAGAGTTTAAGCAATATAGTTTAATATACGATACATAATGAGTTTCTCTTTGATGAGTTTATTAAGATGTGATTGACATAGAAGGCATTTTATTTGGACATTTATAAAGACATTATATTAAATACATCAAACTTTAAAGTCATTATATTAAATACATCAGAAGTAAAAACCTAATTCAAACAATTACAATAAATAAATACATATAATTTAATAGCTTTTGATTTTGAAGTAGGTGCTAAGGTAGAAGTTTGAGTTGATAGGAGAATTTAAGTAATGATTTCTTATATTTACGCAAACACTAAACATTGATTAAAACTACTTTTACGGATTTTATCGCGTTTATTTTACTATTATTTTTTATTTAATTTTTTTTATTCCCGACGTTTCGGGCGCTTTCCAGCACCCATGGTCACGGGGGACTGAGATGACTGACGCCCCGATGTCATTGTTAAACCCGGAGTACCTTCAGCTTTTTTAATTATTGTTTATGGTCCGATCTATGCAAAATGAACTGACTATGTCCTGAGGTCTTGAAGTGGTATGCTTGGGTTTAGTTTTAATTTTATTGATTATAGGATCCCAAGCAGGTGGTAGTACCCAGTCTCCTTCTCTATTGAAATTAGGATGTTTTTTAATTTCAAGAGCCTCACGTATCATCCTTGGTAGGAATCGGTGTTCTTTCGCGAGGATTTGTGGTCTATCAAATCTGATATAATGGTTGGGGCCGTCTAGGATATGATCGCAAACTGCAGACTTCCCGGAACGTTGATGCTTCACATCAGCTATATATTCTTTTACGCGGGTTCTAATTGATCTTTTTGTTTGTCCTATATAAGAGAAAATTGACATAGCCCAAAGGATTAGTAAGCTGAAGTGGCAATGGGCCGGCCATATAGCTCGAAGAACCGATAACCGATGGGGAAGAAAGGTTCTCGAGTGGCAGCCTCGTACCGGTAGGCGTAGTGTAGGGCGATCCCCCCACTAGATGGAGTGACGACCTGGAAAGACATTCAGGAAGTCGATGGATACAGGTGGCTCAGGACCGCGCTTTGTGGCATTACTTGGGGGAGGCCTATGTTCAGCAGTGGACTTGTGAAGGGCTGTAATAATGATGATGATGATATAAGAGAGACCACATTCACAATCAAGCTTGTACACTCCTGCATCTTGCAGAGGGACATTACACTTGACTGATGGTAAAAACTGACCAACCTTCTTCAGCGGCTTGAAGTATGTTTTGATGGAAGCGCGCTTCAAGATGTAGCCAATCTTGTCAGTGACTCCTCTAACATATGGCAGTACAGCAGGTACACGCTCGACTGTGGCCGGCTTCACTCGGCCACTGTGACGTAGGCGCGGGACCCGAAGCTTGTTGTCGTGCAGAACTTGCTTGACGTGCTGAAGCTCGGCGGCCAGGTGTTTGCTGTCACAAATCCCTCGTGCTCTCTGTAACAAAGATTTGCCCACGGTAGCTAACTGTGAAGGATGGTGGTGAGATTCACCGTTTAAATATCGGTTTGTATGGATCTTTTTCCTATACACAGTGTGACCAATGGTGTTGTTAGGATTTCGGATGACTAACACATCTAGGAAAGGTAAGGAATTATTTGCCTCTAACTCCATAGTAAATTGAATTTTAGAGTTTATGGAATTAAGATGTTCTAAAAATGCAGTTACTTTATCTGATGGTAAAATTGTGAAAATATCGTATACGTACCGCTTGTAGATCCTTGGTGTAACAGGTGCAGTAAGGAGGGCTTTCTCCTCAAAATCTTCCATGAATATATCAGCGACAATGGGAGATACAGGTGAGCCCATCGCAACACCATCTACTTGCTTGTAAAACTCTTCCTTCCACAATAGATAGCGAGATGTAAGGCAATGTCTGAGTAATACTGCATATTCTGCTGGCATATTATTTTCCTCTAGTTTCCTAGTTATAATTGAGATGCAGTCTTCAACAGGTAGGCATGTAAATAGAGACTGAACATCAAAACTGACCATGGTTTCATTGTCAGTAAGATGTTGGTCTTTTATCTCACTGACAAAATGGTATGAATCCTTAGTGTGTGCTCTTGTGTGTCCTCTGAGTGGTGATAATATTTTAGCTAAGTATTGAGCCAATCTGTAAGTTGGCGAATCAATCTGACTCACTATTGGACGTAATGGAGCGGTTGGTTTGTGTATTTTTGGTAACCCATACAACTTCGGTGGTTTGGCACATGAAGGTATTATCGAATTAACGTCCAGATTCAATTTCTCGGTGTATTTCTTAATTAGATCGCTAGTTGTTTTAAGCGTATTAGTTATAGGATCTGTTTTGACCTTTCGGTATGTAGTTTCATCCGACAAAAGTTGTTGTATTTTAAAATTGTAATCTGACGTATCAGTTATAACCGTAGCATTGCCTTTATCTTCGCGGAGAGTCGTAAGCTCTGGTCTATTGCGTAAGTTTTTCAACGCGTTAAATTCATTTTTGGGAAGATTTAATTTCGGCGCTGAACTTCGACGTAACATAGACGAAATGTCTCGACGTAGGGCCTCTAAATCTTCATTACCAATGTTATTTTTATACAGACAGTCCTCAACACTACAGATGATGTCCTCATACGGTATTTTTCGCAGTGTTATTGCGAAATTCATACCTTTTTCTAAAATATTTATTGTGGCGTCGTCCAGTGTTTGTTTTGATATATTGTAGACAGCGCGTTGTTTATGATTCGTGTCTGTGGTCAACGATTTCGTATGTTGGACATTTGATCTAGTTGTGAATTTATGGTATTTATCAATATGTTTATCTTTGCATTTATTGTATTTAGTTGTTTCGCGTTTATCTAAAGTTTCCATGCAATTTTTATAATCAAATGCCGATAAAACTGTCTTTAATTCACTGGACGAACTGTCTATGGTTTTGTTTATGAAATATAGGTCGGTACGTTTTTGCTGAATCACCGTTATTAACAACTTTCTACTAGCCTGATTTAAGATCTTAGCGCTTCCTCGAATGTCTTTTTTAGTGGATATCTTGACACACGTAGGAATGAGATTATGATCTCTGCATCTCTTCAAGAAATTTAAAGCTGTTATGTATCTTGCGCGCTTGGTCTTTAGATCTTCTAATCGGCGTATTTTATTTGCTATTTCCAGTCCGTACCGGTTAACATAATGATTTCATATGATTGAAGCGAGGGGACTGATGACTGACGTCCCGATGTCATTCCTAAACCCGGAGTACCTTCAGCATTTTTAATTATTGTTTATGGTCCGATCTATGCAACTTAACTGACTATGTCCTGAGGCCTTAGTTTTAATCTTATTGATTATAGGATCCCAAGCAGGTGGTAGACCCAGCCCCTATTGAAAAGATGTTCTTAATTTCAATAGCCTCAAGTATTATCCTTGGTAGGAAGATTTCTTTAGCGAATTGGGTTTTGCGTTCACCTGTATCTCCCATTGTCGCCGATAAATTCGTGGAATACTTTGAGGAGAAAGCCCTCCTTACTACACCTGTTACACCAAGGATCTACAAGCGGTACGTAGACGATACTTTCACAATTTTACCATCAGACAAGGTAACTGCATTTTTAGAACATCTTAATTCCATAAACTCTAAAATTCAATTCACTATGGAGTTAGAGGCAAATAATTCCTTACCTTCTGCACGACAACAAGCTTCGGGTCCCGCGCCTACGTCACAGTGACCGAGTGAAGCCGGCCACAGTCGAGCGTGTACCTGCTGTACTGCCATATGTTAGAGGAGTCACTGACAAGATTGGCTACATCTTGAACCGCGCTTCCATCAAGACATACTTCAAGCCGCGAAGAAGGTTTCAGTTTTTACCATCAGTCAAGTGTAATGTCCCTCTGCAAGATGCAGGAGTGTACAAGCTTGATTGTGAATGTGGTCCTCATATCATCATCATCATTATACAGCCCTTCACAAGTCCACTGCTGAACATAGGCCTCCCCCAAGTAATGCCACAAAGCACGGTCCTGAGCCACCTGTATCCATCGACTTCCTGCATGTCTTACCAGGTCGTCACTCCATCTAGTGGGGGGATCGCCCTACACTACGCGGCTACCGGTACGAGGCTGCCACCGAGAACCTTTCTTCCCCATCGGTTATCGGTTCTTCGACTATATGGCCGGCCCATTGCCACTTCAGCTTACTAATCCTTTGGGCATGTCAATTTTCTCTTATATAGGACAAACAAAAAAATCAATTAGAACCCGCGTAAAAGAACATATAGCTGATGTGAAGCATCAACGTTCCGGGAAGTCTGCAGTTTGCGATCATATCCTAGACGGCCCCAACCATTACATCAGATTTGATAGAACACAAATCCTCGCGAAAGAACACCGATTCCTGCCAAGGATGAAACGTGAAGCTATTGAAATTAAAAAACATCCTAATTTCAATAGAGAAGGAGGCTGGGTACTACCACCTGCTTGGGATCCTATAATCAATAAAATTAAAACTAAACCCAAGCATACCACTGCAAGACCTCAAGACATCGTCAGTTCATTTTGCATAGATCAGACCATACACAATAATTAAAAAAGCTGAAGGTACTCCGGGTTTAACAATGACATCGGGACGTCAGTCATCTCAGTCCCCCGTGACCATGGGTGCTGGAAAGCGCCCGAAACGTCGGGAATAAAAAAATTAAATAAAAAATAATAGTAAAATAAACGCGATAAAATCCGTAAAAGTAGTTTTAATCAAAGGAGAATTTAAGCTCTAATTTCAGAAGTTATTAATTTTTGTGAAAATCATTAATTTAAAATGTAAGGATACTACCGTCCGAATGTTTCCGTAACACGTTTTCCGTGTTAGAAAACTATAATAATTAGAACCAATTTTTACCTACGATGTGATCAGCGTGATGAGTGTGGGCTGACTAAAAGACGAATCCTTGTAAGAGCGTTACTGAAGTTGCAAAGAAAGAAAACAAAAATTTTAATTTTCCCGAAGTGACATTTATTGTCATAATTATCAATGTTAATAAAAATATTATCAAAATAAAATCAATATTAAAAAGCTCTGTTGATTCTCGAAATGCAATCAATTACAGTACATTATTGATACATTATGGATACATATAGGTATATCTTAAAGAAGAAAAAAAAACAAAGCAAATTAAGTACTGTAACAGTGGGATGAATTCATTGCTGCTCAATCATCATCAAAAAATTTTTTTTGAAAATGAAAAGAGACCAATGTTCTGCAGTGGAACGCTTTAGTATTGTTATTTTACTTTTTTACATTTTATAAACATAAACATGAAAGAAAGAAAACACAAAAATAGGAACGCGTTTTAAAATATACACATAAAAGTAGTAAATGAAACAATAACAAATTTGAAATACATCTGTGATAACAAAAGATAGTTATAACTTAGGAAGAAAAAACTGCGCTTCTGGACGAAACTGCAAAATGGACCGGACTAAGTGTCAGCCATGATAATCATGGCTCTGATTTTCATTTCGGGCCTCACCGCGAGCAGACTACAGTAGGTACATATACTGAAATTATATTTGGATAGGTAATTTTTATCTCTGAACAAAAAATAGTCATTAATTTATTTAATTTATGTTTATAACTTTTAAAGTTTAAAATAGTGTAATATATCAAGTTACAAGTTGATTAATTTAAATAATATCTTAGTATATTTTCCTGTGGCCATCCCTGAATGTAAGGCAATGTAAACGAAATAACTTATTGTACACTTAATTTATTAAGCTATTCAATATATTATAATAATTGATTTTGCTTACATTGCCTCTTCTCCCTACAAGGAACATTGATATACTGTTAGGGCAAAAAAACTCAATAACATTTTAATCATAAGATATACGTAAATGATGTGAGATGAATGATAAATCGGTCGACAATGTTAATGTCGTTTAGTTTACGTGACAAATTATATGAATATAGATTTTTAGTACGCAAGGTAGTATATAATTATGTCTATTATATTAGTATATTGAGTCTACTTTTATCTACAGTATATATATATATATAAATATATTATTACTTTTATATTATTATTAATTTTACATTGTTTTATTTTATACAATTTTCGTAACATTTTTTATATTATTTATTCATTAGTAGTAGTAATGTATACACTAAGTTTGCAATTTAAATATAATTTCCTTTATCGGTCTACTGGAAGATATTTCAGCAAATTATGGAATAAGTAGAATCTTTGTACAAACTTACGATAAGACCGCTTCTGTATCTTGATGTGTGTAAATAAGTAAATTAAATAAAGAAATAAAAAAATATTTCCTTTCCAGAAGTATAATAAATGTATGGTCATGTCATAACAGTAGAGTGTAAAACGAATTCAAGAACTATATTTATTGTTGGTTTATGCTCGTATGTTCTTGAACCGTAACTGTTCGGGGGTTTAGCGCTCGCTAAATTATAAAGTACGGTTTCAAACTTCTTACTAGATGATGGAATTCGTTTTCTCATCCTGCTAGATAGGTGTTACCTCTCGCCTATTTCTGTCGTCAATGCAACAATGTCTGCACTACCGTGTACTACTCCGGTCTGAAGCGTAAAAAGAGACAGCCTTTAGTACTTGAAGTCGAAGGCATTGACAATAGGTGGCCACATATGTAGCCGATTTCAATCATCCAATTCATATCAGGTGGACTGTAAGTTCCGTAAGTTAAATTTATTAGGTTATTATATAATATATTCATAATTTATGCAATAATCGTGTTTTAGCAAGTATGCTAGTATAAACTTATTCACAGACAAAGCTTTTCTACTAAATACCCCAAATTCATATTTTTGGTTTAAATATAAAACTGAAAAAAACATATATAGCTACCAATTATAAACACAATGATCCCACTTAACTAGCTATTAAGTGAAAATAACTAATTATTTTTGAAGTCTGCTTTTACTTTTTATGAAAAATATTACTTTTTCCCCTTATAAGTGGTTTATCCACAAGGAAAAACACAAGTTATAGGGAAACTACAATGGTGTCTAAATAGTTACCTCCCGACCACACACTCGTCGAGTGACATGAGAAGAAACAAGGAGAGGATGTAGAGACGCAGTGTGGCCATAATACTCGTCACGCCGCACGTAATGCTCCTCGTCATGCCCATCGCTCCCTGTTCAGTGTTTTTGGGTGCGAGTCAATGGAGAGGCAATATGAGCGCGAGTGGCTGGAGCTGGTGATACACTCACGCAAACGCAATCCGAATCGAGCGAGGAAATGAATTGAAGGGACCCAACTTAGGCAAAGCTACTTAGGTGTGAGTTAAACCAAGACGCAGAAAGCGTCATTGAAAATAGCGACCCGCCTAACAACCATCGCAGATACGAAGTGCTGCAAAATGCAACAAGCATCAATACGGCAATCGTCGGGCTTACACCATCCCAAGGTTGGTCCCATACAATCCCAACAGACATAACCCACAGTTACAGACAGACCAGAACTACAAGTTACATCGAATCAGGTACAGCACACCCGCAGATACATCACAAGACGCAATATGCAGTATTGCGTCGTTTGTACAAAGCAGCAGTAAGAATCAATGCAACTATCATACTGATGGCGCCCCCTTACAACACACCCACATGATCCCTATCGACTTTGGTAACAACATTGTTATTTAATGATTTCTTATATTTACACGAACACTATACATTGATTAAAACTACTTTTACGGATTTTATCGCGTTTTATTTATATTAATGTTAATACCCGACGTTTCGGGTGCTTTCCAGCACCCATGGTCACGGGGGACTGAGGTGACTGACGTCCCGATGTCAAAGTTAACCCGGAGTACCTTCAGCTTTTTAATTATTGTTTTTGGTCCGATCTACGCAGAATGAACTAACTGTATTTTGAAGTCTTGCAGTGGTATGCTTGGGTTTAGTTTTAATTTTATTAATTATAGGATCCCAAGCAGGTGATAGTACCCAGCCTCCTTCTCTATTGAAATTAGGATGTTTTTTAATTTCAATAGCCTCACGTATCATCCTTGGTAGGAATCGATGTTCTTTCGCGAGGATTTGTGGTCTATCAAATCTGATGTAATGGTTGGGGCCATCTAGAATATGATCGCAAACTGCAGACTTCTCGGAACGTTGATGCTTCACGTCAGCTATGTGTTCTTTTACGCGGGTTCTAATTGATCTCTTTGTTTGCCCTATATATGAGAGACCACAATCACAATCAAGCTTGTACACTCCTGCATCTTGTAGAGGAATATGACACTTGACGGATGGTAAGAACTGACTAATCTTCTTCGGCGGCTTGTAGAATGTTCTAATAGAAGCTCGCTTCAAGATGTAGCCTTGATGTATGCTTATACATCATAGAGACCTTCAATAATAATGCCTTAGTGTCAACGAGCTTACCATCAAAGTCCCTAATATACGACTATACATTGTGCAACAGTACTACAGTAGTCGGTCACCCGACCACCCTATCTATATGTACACCCTTGGGTAAGCGTCTCCGGCAGCTCCGTTATATAAGCAATCGGCACACGAAAACTCTCGATGTATACAAGAACACGGACAGTAGTTTAGAAAATTTTTGACCAATTTTCTTTCTTTGACTATTTTATGAATGTTATTTATATTTATTATTATAAATTTCGACTACTATTTCTATTATTTAAAACAATTTCGATATTTTAACAAAGTTTTAGTAAATTTATTTATTTTGAAAGGCAACATTAAGCTTTTAATTTACTAAATAACTTAATGTCTGAAATTCATTTATTTTAACTTTATGTTTATTGATGTATTTTAATAGTTAAAAATATTACTTCTAAGATAAGTTTAGACGCATTTATATATAATTAATTATTAATAATAATAATTCGCCTTCACACTATCATCATCATTCACCCATATTATTATCACATAAGTAAATAATATACAGAGAAGAAGCTATTTCGAAGACAACAACGTATATTTCTTTTTATAACATTGATATAATTAGCTGTAACAAATATGCATAGCTCCCACGCTGCAACAGTTTCAACGTCCATTGTGTTACAAACGCGAGCGACCTAGTGTGGAGGGTCGCGATTAATAGCGTGCAACATCGCGGCAGCGCGAGGAGCAGAGCGATGAGCAGCGCGAGGAGCAGCGCGAGGAGCAGCGCGAGGAGCAGAGCGATGAGCAGCGCGAGGAGCAGAGCGATGAGCAGCGCGAGGAGCAGCGTGAGGAGCACAGCGATGAGCAGCGCGAGGAGCAGAGCGATGAGCAGCGCGAGGAGCAGAGCGATTAGCAGCGCGAGGAGCAGAGCGATTAGCAGCGCGAGGAGTAGTGCGAGTAGCAGAGCGATGAGCAACGCGAGGAGCAGAGCGATGGGCAGCGCGAGGAGCATAGTATGGCCGAGCTATTACATTATCATCCCCCATCTTCTCGTTCTTAGGAATCGAATTTCTTTTAAATTTATGTGGGATCACCCCTAGAGATTCCTTTTTTTAAAATACGAATAGTTAAAATCAGTTCAGCTAAAACGCAGTAATGATACACTCTGGGTTCGGCTGTTTCCGAGAAATCAGTAAACATTCATAAAATTATATGCGTTGAATATACCTTCTCGTTTTTCTCGGTTATTTAATAGCAAATAGAATTCAAAATTTAGTCATAAATTGCTAACTGTCAATACATCATTATTTACAATGGAATGCTTAAAAACACTAAGCTCACAAGCTTACTTCAATCACTTCAAATCCTTTAGAGTTCACCTCTTAACGTCCTGCTTAGTCTTTACGACTGGTTAAATATACTATAAACGAAACAGATGTAACATTTTCTTGATTTCACGTTTTTAATTAAACTAAGTTTATTAATAAAGTCAAATCCTTACAGGGAACATTATTTCAAGAAATTTAAATAAAAGCCATGAATAATAATAAACGGTAAATATTTTAATCCGGTATTTATATAAATGTACATAAAAGCCTACTCCTATGTAAATTATATGTGTAGGATTTTCTGATAAGAGCACACTGCATTTGTTGATACAACAAAGTGTGTATTTTCACATTTACACAGAGGGACTTAGTCAGCATTATGGAGTAATCTCTTCTTTGTTTGTTTTTGTCAAAGGGAAACTGCGAAATCCAACGAACAAATCGCTTCTTATTTTCATGTATTTAAAGTTCTTGCTGACGCTACCCGTTAAATACTATTCCGATAGGCAATATTCAGTTGTTTTTTTTTTAGATAAGGGTGACAAACAAGCACGCAGTCCATCTGATTGTAAGTGGATATGTGCCCTATCAACACCTATTTCTATGCTTCATTAAAATTCAAAAAGTAAGTGCAGGTGACAACCTGTGAAGATTAAGACAGAATGCTGTGTTACCAGTAAAAAGAGCACACAACTTATTTTTTTCTTTAAGAACCTCAGTGTTTCAAATAGCACACAAGTACTATTTGATAGTTATAATTCAGTTCAATAATATCTGCTTAATTTATATCTGATTCGATAAAAATCTGTTAAAAATTTATTCCGGTGACACATCATGAAAGACCAATAGACGATATTATAAGGTTTTCTTAAAATTAACAGCTAAATCATAATTGAGATTTGCGGAGGTTTATTCAATTAATAATAAAACAGCTACTTTTCTGCACATTACGAGTTAATAATAGTTAAATAAGTTAAAGACTAACAAAAAATAAGATTTACATTAGTGCTATTGACAGCAAAAGAAACATATTGTTACGAGCTTGAGGTTCGTGACGATAAAAATTGTCGATAGAATTACTCAAATTAACACTTTAATTTTCTTTACACCAATAAAAACTTAAAACACTAATAATTAATCACACTGATTCACTTTATTTCGCTCCGAAGCTTCGCTTGTCTCGCCAAATTCAATAATTCCCCGATCGCATCTCGCAGCGCCTATAAATACAAATTAGCACCGAAACATCCAGAATATTCAAGTAAACACGCGCAAGGGACCGAGAGTTCGAGTGTCGACTTCTAGAAGCTTAGTCCTTCGTTCCGAGACTAGATGGCGCTGTCGATTGAAAGATTAGTGACATTGTGTCATTTTGTGGAAAGCTCCCCTCGCTCTCGTCCCTGACACTAGATGGCGCTAGTGCCGGATACATGACGTCGACTTATTCGCGCAACAATATATTGTTGTGAGCACTATATGTATGCGTCAGCCTGGCATAATAAAAAGCAAAGCAATAAATACGTGTCTAGTAACTTCAACAAAAAGATCACCTCACATAATGTTGCAAGCTTTCGCAGATACTAAAATGTTAACCACTTTTATTTTTAGTTTTATTTTTTGTTTAGTAGTTTGACAAAAGTGACTTTAAATATCCAACGAATATTAAAAGTCACTTTTGTCTCATCTTGACTGTATAACTTATTTTTTATAAAGTAAAAATCGACTTTAAAAGACTAAAAGGAATATAATCATCGAAATCGTACGCACCAAATAAAGTTACATTAAAAAGTTTATTTTTGCCGAAGTGAATATTTTACTGGAAACAATGTCCTAGAACCAGACGACAAACAAAGCTTTTTATTTTTTTGCAATTACTACAAAAACAAATTAGGCCCAAAATTCATAAGTCTTTTGGGCATAGAGAATATAAAAAATATTTCACTCTGAGGACATATTCCATGAAAATACTTATTGATTGAGTATTTCATACCACACACATACGCACACATACACACACGTACGCACACACGCACACGCACGCACACACGCACACGCACTCGTACACGCGTACGCACACGCAAACACACATGCACATGCACACTCACAAGCAACCCACTCGCAGACGCACACGCCCAAGCAACACACACACGCACTCGTACACGCGTACGCACACGCAAACACACACGCACACGCACACGCACAAGCAACCCACACACGCGCGCACACGCATACGCGCACACACGCATCCACGCACCCACACACACATACATCTAAATTGTTATGTGCTAGAATGTAATAAATTGTCGGTTCAGTTAAAATGAAATGTTTTCTAAAGAAAAAGAATGTAAAGTCTTGGCTGTAAGATCCATCCTAATATTATAAATGCGAAAGTGTGTTTGTTTGTCCTTCTTTCACGTCGCAAAAGAGCGTCGGCATGGCATGATTTTCGTATGGGTATAGTTCGGTGGCTGTAGAGTGACCTAGGCTACTTTTTTACGCGGAAAAACATCTCATTCCCGTGTGAAAATAGAATATGTTTCAAAAGTTTGTCCTTCCTTCACGTCGCAACAGAGCGTCGGCGTGGCATGATTTTTGTATGGGTATAGTTCGGTGGCTGTAGAGTGACGTAGGCTACTTTTTTCCGCGGAAAAACATCTCATTCCCGTGTGAACATCGAATATGTTGCACAAGTTTGTCCTTCTTTCACGTCGCAACAGAGCGTCGGCATGGCATGATTTTTTGTATGGGTGTAGGTCGGTGGCTGTAGAGTGACATAGGTTACTTTTTTCAGCGGAAAAACATATCATTCCTGTGGGGAAAATCGAATATGTTGCAAAATTGAATTCAGCTAGGTGGTGCCACCGTGATTCTACAAGACGGACGACCGTACGATGGACGAACACAGAAGGTCAGTATATCTAGATTATTATGTCTTTTTAACAAAATTAAGATACAAAATGTATGGATCTGTATTTTTCCACGCAGGACCGGGAAGAGAGCGATAAAAAACATAAAATTCACCAGCTGATTTTCTTCAAACGTTTTGGTGCATTGTAATTCACAGAATAGGCGATAACCTCGCAGACGATATTCAGTAATCCGTTGATGCTCTGCCTACCCCGCAAGGGTTACAGGCGTGATTATAAGTATGGATCAGAAATACTATCACCACCTGTCACGCTTTCACCCTTAACTATTACTTAACTGTGGTAGAAACAGTTCTTAGTAAGCCTTATTAATAAGCCTTAGTAATATTTATTGAACGGAAATGAATACCGTTCTTATATGTGGTTATGAATGAATCGGTATTACAATAAGAAAAATTGTGCAAAATTATAATAAAAATATTTTTTCAGAGTTCTTATTAACTAACGTATACATAGTTTAAATTGATTCCGCTAGATGTCGTTACTAGGTTTTTAAAACGCGGTAACGAAATGTTTCCTGACATGTACTTAACTCCCGCCGTTGAGCCGCGCGTCAACTTATAGTGCATACGGTACCTATACGCTTAAATTGTTTCTATTTCGTAGCTTATTCGACTACCTGCTTTCGATTTCGGTTGTTTGTTATTTGCTTTGTGATTTGGTTAAGGTTGAATGGATTTATATTGGCTTTCATTTTCGGATTTGTGTATTTTCTTTGATCGGCTTTGTTGATTTGGTTGGTATTCTTTTATACATATTTAGACTCTGGCTTTGATTTTGGATTTTGTCTACTTAGAATCGTGAATTGGTTTTCGTTGTTTTAGGTTGTTTAACAATATTTCAAAGGAATATTAATAGTATAGATAGTGTATACGGTACCTATACACTTACTTCTTTTTTCGTTGGTTATATTTATATTGACTACTGCTTTCGATTTCGGTTTTCTGCGATTTGTTTTGTGATTTGGTTTAAGTTGATTCTATTTTTTTTTTTTTTGGATATCGTTTTCGGATTCGTGTTGTGTCTTGAATTGGTTTGTTGCTTTGATTTTAAAAATATTTAAAAGGAATATTTATTCCTTTTAGATATTTTGGATTTGCTTTAAAAAAATATTTAAAAGGAAATTTAATTCCTTTTAGGTATTTTAACGTTTTTTTATAAATATGTTTTTTGTTACTTCATAATGCCTCGCAAACGTAAGTCCAGCCTTTCAAGAGTATCTTCTCAAAGAAAAGATTAGCTCGATTGCTAGAATCTTTAGAAGATGCTAAACTGAGAAGGCAAGAACAAGCAGAGCGTCAGGCTGCTTTTAGAGCATCTGAGACACCTTCTCAACGTCAGCAAAGGCGTCTTGAACAGACAAAGCGTCAGGCTGCTTTAAGAGCTTCCGAAACACCTTCTCAAAGTCAGGGAAGGCGTCTTCAACAGGCAGAGCGTCAAGCTACTTTAAGAGCTTCTGAAACACCTTCTCAAAGTCAGCGAAGGCGTCTTGAACAGGCAGAGTGTCAAGCTACTTTAAGAGCTACTGAAACACCTGATCAAAGTGAGCAAAGGCGTCTTGAACAGGCAGAGCGTCAATCTACTTTAAGAGCTACTGAAACACCTGCTCAAAGTTAGCAAAAGGCTATTTGAACAAGCGGAACGTCAGGCCGCCTTAAGAGCCGAGGAAACACCTAATGAAACTTAACACAGACTCATTGAGCAAGCTGAAAGTCAATCTACTATAAGGGCATCTGAAACACCAGAACCGACACAGGCGCGAAGAGATGCAAATGCACAGCTCCAAGCTGAACGTCGACAAAATTTTCAAAGAAACAATTGGTCGGTTTTTATTGACGCAGCATTCAATTATGATCCGTTGATTGATTATAAAAATTACAGGTTAGTTGTTATCGGACTGACGGACAAGGCGTGTCGATTTTACAGCGCTTTAAAATGGAAAGATGAAACCGCAGGCATGTGCTATTCCAATGGCAAAGTGTATCTTCCGTTAGTTGGAGAACCAGAAGAACCTTTGAAAACTCTCTTTTTATATGATGCTAATGAGTCACGGCGCTTTTTAAACAGGATCCGGAAATATAACTCATGCTTACATATGACATCCTTCGGAGTTGACCGGGAAATAATAATGCCGGGATTTTCGCCTACATTTACGGTGCAAGGGCAAATTTATCCTAGAATAGGTTCACTTTTTCCAGCTGAAAACGAACAGCATAAATTTTTACAAGTATATTTTATGGGTGACGAAGAAATTGAGGTAGAACGTCGCTGCTAATTTATCCAGGGAGTTGAGAGAGACAAAGTGTTCAAAACTCAAAGATTCTTGCATGGACATTTTAGTCAAAACATTTAAAACTGCTTTAGAAAACCTACCTGAAGAGGATTATAAAGTCGTCATTCACGCAGATAGTACCCCTCGAGGAGAGCATGAAAAGCGCTACAAAGCACCTTTGATAAACAAAATAGCAGCCGTAATTAGTGGTGATCAATTTTCTTCACGAGACAGTGTCCTGCGAGCACGTGATAATACATTGCAACGGGTAGCCGATACACACAAGTTTAATGACGCTCTGCAATACCCATTGATTTATTGCAAAGGACAAGAGGGTTATCATTTTCAAATTTCACTCCTGTGTAAATTAACCTGGTCACAAAGGAGCCTACTCCGAACAAAAAAGTATCATGTATGGATTTTTATGCGTATCATATGATGTTGCGAGAAAATGAATTTAACCTCTTAGCCCGGTGTAGACAATTATTTCATCAATTTTTGGTAGACATGTATGTGAAGGTAGAAAGTGAACGTCTCCGTTATATATCTTTAAATCAAAAAAATCTGCGTGTTGAGAATTATATACATTTACAAGATGCAGTTTCTAGCGACGCCAATTTAAACCCCAGAGATTTAGATAAAATGGTAATTCTGCCCTCATCATTCGTTAACAGTCCCCGCTACCTACATGAGTACACACAAGACGCATTCGCCTATGTACAAACTTACGAGAGACCTAATCTTTTTGTTACTATTACTTGCAGTCCCACATGGAGCGAGGAGCTAATGCCGGGCCAAAAATGTACTGACAGACAGGATATAGTTGCAAGAGTATTTAGATTAAAAGTACTAAAAAAAAAAATGTTTAATGCCCACATTGATGTAGAAGCATGTAGCTCTGTCCACACAATCAAGTATATCTGTAAGTACATAAATAAGGGAAGCGACCAAGCAATATTTAATCTCAAGAGTGAAGGTGAGGCAAATCCCGGTAATGAAGTACAGACCTTTCAAGCAGGGCGTTATGTCAGCAGTAACGAGGCGGCGTGACGTCTCCTTGGCTTCCCTTTACACGAAAGGTACCCAACAGTTACTCACCTTGCTGTGCACTTAGAAAATTGAGAGCGTATATATTTCACCGAAAGAAATTTCGAAGAAAGAATTGCATCACCGCCAAAAACTACACTAACAGCCTTCTTTCAACTTGTCAAACCGACCCCTTTGCAAAAACGTTGTTATATTCTGAAGTCCCCCGCTATTATACTTGGAACACATCTAGGAAGGAGTGGAAACGCCGTATTCAAGGCGCGCCTGTTGCAAATTGGCCAGGTATAAAATCATCAGGTGCCTTTGGTCGTGTGTATACCGTTCATGTAACTAATTTTGAATATTTCTGTTTACGATTGCTGCTGCACCATGTTCAGGGTCCTACAGGATAAAAAGACCTTAAAACTGTCAACGGTCAGGAATGCGCAACTTATAGACAAGCATGTGAAGCTCTGCATCTTTTAGAAAACGATAATCACTAAGATGAAACCATGGAGGAAGCTGTGCCGTGCCAGTCACCAGCCAAAATTAGGGATCTTTATGCATTTCTCATAGGCAAAAAAAATTAAGCGACTTTTGAATAATAAGCAATAAGTTCGCTGAGCGAACTACCGGAAATGAACTAAGTGATGAAATTATACGTGAAACAAACTACGATATACCAGCTTTGCAGCAGCAAGTAGCCGAATTTGTACCCCGCTTGCTTCCCGAACAAAAACGAGTTTTTGACAAAGTATTAGGACAAATTGAATCTGGAAATGGTGCACTTTTCTTTTTAGATGCCCCTGGAGGAACAGGGAAGACATTTTTGTTAAATTTATTATTAGCGCAAGTACGGAAAGATAAAAACATTGCTGTGGTCGTAGCTTATTCCGGTATAGCCACCACGCTGCTAAGCGGGGGCCACACTGCATATTCTGTTTTAAAACTCCCTCTAAATCTAGCCCAGGAAGAATCGCCGATCTGCAACTGCAAACTTTTAGTGTGGGACGACAGTACAATGTCGCATAAAAAAGCTGTAGAAGCACTAAATCGAACGCTCCAGGATTTGCGCAGCAATACCGATGTAATGGGAGGAATGGTGGTTTTACTGGCTGGTGACTTTCGCTAAACTTTACCTGTCATTCAAAAGGGCACACCTGCAGATGAAATTAAAGCATGCCTCAAGTCGTCTATTTTATGGAACAAGGTGACAAAATTTAGTTTAACTACTACTCGTAATATGAGAGTGCATTTGTATAATAATATCAATGCTGGAAACTATGCTGACACACTATTAAAAATTAGCGATGGGCGGTTGGAAACCGATGCTGAGGGCTGCGTTAAATTGACGAGAGGTTTTTGTTATTTAGTACAGAGTAATTCCGAATTAATTGCGAGCGTTTATTCATATTTAACGAACAACATGCATGAAGACAAATGATTATGTGAAAGGGCGATTCTTGCACCAAAAATGAGAGCATTAACAAAATAAATTCAGATATATTAAGCAAAGTAGCAGGAGAAATAACAGAGTATTTGTCAGTAGACACAGTTATGACCACAGAACAGAGCACTTCATATCCCGCAGAGTTTCTAAATTCTCTAGAGTTGTCAGGTGTGCCCTCACATAAGCTTCAATTAAAATTAGGCGTCCCAGTCATGCTAATGGGGAATTTAGATGCTCTTCGGTTATGTAACGGGACAAGGCTGCGTGTGACACATCTTGGACGGAACATAATCGGTGCTACAATTTTGACAGGCGTAGGAAAAGGTGAAAATGTTATTATAACACGGATCCCTATAATTCCCACAGATCTTCCTTTTCAATTCAAAAGGTTGCAGTTCCCTATTAAGCTCAGTTTTGCAATGACGATTAATAAAGCGCAAGGGCAAACGTTACAGGTAGCGGGGGTCAACTTAGAAAAACCGTGCTTCTCTCATGGTCAGCTGCAAGTAGCATGTTCGTGTGTGTCAAATTGCCAGAATCTCCACATTCTTTACCCGAATGGAAAAATATATAACATTGTGTACAGTAGCGTCTTAAAATAGTGTTCAGTTAGTTTTTTTTTTTTTTCAAAATTCCCACAATCAATTAATCAGAATTCCCACAGATCTTCCCTTTCAATTCAAAATTTCCTATTTAGCTCAGTTTCTTTTCAATTCCAAATGCTGCACCTCTGACGGACCTATTAAGCTCAGTTTCCTTTCAACTCAAAAGGCTGCATCTCTGACGGATCTTTTATTTGGCTCAATTTCCTTTCAATTCAGAAAACTGCATCTCTGACGAATCAATTTAGCTCAGTTTCTTTTAATAAATCTGTATCCCTGACGGATAATTATGCTCAGTTTCTTTTGATTAAAAAATATTCCATTTCCATTTGGAATAAACAGGCTATTTTCATGCTTTCCTATACACTGCGTTTCAAAACATTTAAATAGGCTGACGAATCAATTTTGCTCAGTTTCCTTATAATGGCTGCATTTCTGACAAATCTATAAAACTCAGTTTTCTTTCAATTCAAAAAGCAATGGATTGTTCATTTCCCAGTGACCATGCGGGCAAAGCCGCGGGTAACAGCTAGTTTTAGAATAAACGAGGCAATATCAGAAGACATAGATTCTGCAATGACTAAATTCTAACTTAGCCGTGAGTTAATTCTGTAGTATTTACACAGAACCATATTTGCCAAGAACCAATGTAAGAAAACATATATGTAATACATAATTTATATAATCATTTGATTAATTTCATATATTTGTTATCATACATTAAAGATACCTTCGCTTCGCTAAGAGCTACGTTACTTATTAAGGGCATAAAGGATCACAAATGGGCTGAACCATGAAGACACTAAAGCTCACAAGCATACTTGAAAGCTCTTTGAAGCATCATTCAGATGGGCTGTTGTTGCTCTTGACTATCCTTATGATGAGTGGGGCTCAAACTAATATTTTTAGCATTTGCAACTTTGAAATTGGTTGTTTAGTACAATTTTTTCATGTTAACTGTAAAGTATTTTTCAGTTAAAATATGAACCATACTTAACTGAAAAATACCTGTCAAATATAAAGGATTTTAGTAGTCATGTAAGAAAATTCATAATTCATAATATATTAGTAAAAATGTATTAGAAATATTTAAAAACTGTAATAAATTGTATGAGAAGCTTTCTAAGATATAAAATAGCTGTAGCGTAAAGTTTTTTAATAAATTGTATTGACTGAAACTAACTTACTTGTAGTTCAAAGTAAGTTCACCTAATCATAAGTGGTTACTGCAACCCATCGACGCCTGCAAACATTTTCAAATAAAAGAATAACAGATGCGTTATGACCTATAAGGGCTAAGATGCAATCTGCAAATCTCAGTTTGATTATCTCCACCAGTAGTACCTAAACACTCTACTAGGCACAAAAGTACTCCTTTTACCTGACTCTTAAAATTTACTATATTTAAGATTGAGCTATGGAGAGGGCTACGCTCGGAGTTTCTCTGCGTGATAAACTTAGGAACCAGGATATCCGCAGTAGAACCAAAGTGACCGACATAGCCCAACGGGTGAGTAAGCTGAAGTGGCAATGGGCCAGCCATATAACTCGAAGAACCGATAACCGATGGGAAAAAAGGTTCTCGAGGTCTCTTCCCTACTAGATGAAGTGACAACCTGGTAAGACATGTAGTCGATGGATGCTGGTGGCTCAGGACCATGTTTTGTGTCGTTCTTTGGGGGAGGCCTAAGTTCAGTAGTGAACTTACGAAGGTTGTAATGATGATGATGATGATGAAGATTAATTTATAAGATTAAGACATTTAAACTAATTCTTTTTTTCGAGCCCTTCTTAATTTACTGTTAGATACAGATTATCAAATCAACTGTAATTCAATTCCAAGTTATAGTCCATTTATAAAAAAAAATTGCTCATAGGCACCTACCACGTTGGCTTGTCAGCGCAAACCTAGTGGAATTAATTTTATATTTAATACATATTACGAAAAGCAGCTGAAAACTTCTGAGCTTGTGTTACTTAAAGTGAAAATCAAATACTTAAAAGAAATTATTAATAGATAAGAATGTTTTAACTTAAACCGGATTATATTAATAATTTCTATTAAGAATTTGATTTTCACTTTAAGTAACACAAGCTCAGAAATTTTCAGCTGCTCTTTTTTTTTTGCGCAGCAATACCGATGTAATGGGAGGAATGGTGGTTTTACTGTCTGGTGACTTTCGCTAAACTTTACCTGTCATTCAAAAGGGCACACCTGCAGATGAAATTAAAGCATGCCTCAAGTCGTCTATTTTATGGAACAAGGTGACAAAACTTAGTTTAACTACTACTCGTAATATGAGAATGCATTTGTATAATAATATCAATGCTGGAAACTATGCTGACACACTATTAAAAATTAGCGATGGGCGGTTGGAAACCGATGCTGAGGGCTGCGTTAAATTGACGAGAGATTTTTGTTATTTAGTACAGAGTAATTCCGAATTAATTGCGAGCGTTTATTCATATTTAACGAACAACATGCATGAAGACAAATGATTATGTGAAAGGGCGATTCTTGCACCAAAAATGAGAGCATTAACAAAATAAATTCAGATATATTAAGCGAAGTAGCAGGAGAAATAACAGAGTATTTGTCAGTAGACACAGTTATGACCACAGAACAGAGCACTTCATATCCCGCAGAGTTTCTAAATTCTCTAGAGTTGTCAGGTGTGCCCTCACATAAGCTTCAATTAAAATTAGGCGCCCCAGTCATGCTAATGGGGAATTTAGATGCTCCTCGGTTATGTAACGGGACAAGGCTGCGTGTGACACATCTTGGACGGAACATAATCGGTGCTACAATTTTGACAGGCGTAGGAAAAGGTGAAAATATTATTATAACACGGATCCCTATAATTCCCACAGATCTTCCTTTTCAATTCAAAAGGTTGCAGTTCCCTATTAAGCTCAGTTTTGCAATGACAAATAATAAAGCGCAAGAGCAAACGTTACAGGTAGCGGGGGGTCAACTTAGAAAAACCGTGCTTCTCTCATGGTCAGCTGCAAGTAGCATGTTCGCGTGTGTCAAATGCCCAGAATCTCCACATTCTTTCCCCGAATGGAAAAATATATAACATTGTGTACAGTAGCGTCTTAAAATAGTGTTCAGTTAGTTTTTTTTTTTTTCAAAATTCCCACAATCAATTAATCAGAATTCCCACAGATATTCCCTTTCAATTAAAAATTTCCTATTTAGCTCAGTTTCTTTTCAATTCCAAATGCTGCACCTCTGACGGACCTATTAAGCTCAGTTTCCTTTCAACTCAAAAGGCTGCATCTCTGACGGATCTTTTATTTGGCTCAATTTCCTTTCAATTCAGAAAACTGCATCCCTGACGAATCAATTTAGCTCAGTTTCTTTTAAAAAATCTGTATCCCTGACGGATAATTATGCTTAGTTTCCTTTAATTAAAAAATATCCCATTTCCATTTGGAATAAACAGGCTATTTTCATGCTTTCCTATACGCTGCGTTTCAAAACATTTAAATAGGCTGACGAATCAATTTTGCTCAGTTTCCTTTTAATGGCTGCATTTCTGACAAATCTATAAAACTCAGTTTTCTTTCAATTCAAAAAGCAATGGATAGTTCATTTCCCAGTGACCATGCGGGCAAAGCCGCGGGTAACAGCTAGTTTTAGAATAAACGAGGCAATATCAGAAGACATAGATTCTGCAATGACTAAATTCTAACTTAGCCGTGAGTTAATTCTGTAGTATTTACACAGAACCATATTTGCCAAGAACCAATGTAAGAAAACATATATGTAATACATAATTGTTTATATAATCATTTGATTGATTTCATATATTTGTTATCATACATTAAAGATATCTTCGCTTCGCTAAAAGCTACGTTACTTATTAAGGGCATAAAGGATCACAAACGGGCTGAACCATGAAGACACTAAAGCTCACAAGCATACTTGAAAGCTCTTTGAAGCATCATTCAGATGGGCTGTTGTTGCTCTTGACTATCCTTATGATGAATAGTCTCAAACTAATATTTTTAACATTTGCAACTTTGAAATTGGTTGTTTAGTACAATTTTTTCATGTTAACTGTGTATTTAACAAGTATTTTTCAGTTAAAATATGATTCATACTTAACTGAAAAATACCTGTCAAATATAAAGGATTTTAGTAGGCGTGTAAGAAAATTCATAATTCATAATATATTAGTAAAAATGTATTAGAAATATTTAAAAATTGTATGAGAAGCTTTCTAAGATATAAAATAGCTGTAGCGTAAAGTTTTTTAATAAATTGTATTGACTGAAACTAACTTACTTGTTGTTCACCTAATCATAAGTGGTTATGCAACCCATCGACGCCTGCAAACATTTTCAAATAAAAGAACTACAGATGCGTTGTGACCTATAAGGGCTAAGATGCAATCTGCAAATCTCAGTTTGATTATCTCCACCAGTAGTACCTAAACACTCTCCTAGGCACAAAAGTACTCCTTTTACCTGACTCTTTTACTATTTAAGATTGAGCTATGGAGAGGGCTTCGATCGGAGTTTCTCTGCGTGATAAACTTAGGAACCAGGATATCCGCAGTAGAACCAAAGTGACCGACATAGCCCAACGGGTGAGTAAGCTGAAGTGGCAATGGGCCAGCCATATAACTCGAAGAACCGATAACCGATGGGAAAAAAGGTTCTCGAGGTCTCTCCCCTACTAGATGAAGTGACGACCTGGTAAGACATGTAGTCAATGGATGCTGGTGGCTCAGGATCATGTTTTGTGGCATTCTTTGGGGGAGGCCTAAGTTCAGCAGTAGACTTACGAAGGCTGTAATGATGATGATGATGAAGAAGATTAATTTATAGGATTAAGACATTTAAACTAATTCTTTTTTTCGAGCCCTTCTTAATTTACTGTTAGATACAGATTATCAAATCAACTGTAATTCAATTCCAAGTCCATTTATAAAAAAAAATTGCTCATAGACACTTACCACGTTGGCTAGTCAGCGCAAACCTACTGGAATTAATTTTATATTTAACACATATTACGAAGAGCAGCTGAAAACTTCTGAGCTTGTGTTACTTAAAGTGAAAATCAAATTCTTAAAAGAAATTATTAATAGATAAGAATGTTTTAACTGAAACCGGATTATATTAATAATTTCTATTAAGAATTTGATTTCTTACCATCAGGTGGACTGTGTTCTGCTTTTGCACTCTTATTATATAAAAAAGATACAATACCCAGGTCCGCAACGGGAAGCCGCGTCAAACGTGCGAGATATACTAGAACTTCGATCAAAAATCCGCTCGCCATGCATTAAAACAAATAATTTCTGCATTGAGAAGCCCCTGTCCATTGGTGGACTGGTATAGCTGACTAATGAGAAGAAAAAAGTTATAGTCAAACGAAAACTTAAATTGATTACATATAAATAAAACATCACACTTTTCAAACAATACAATTGACAATTATAGTACTTAATAAGCAAACACTTTGTATGATTAAATATTTAATATGAGCTCCCTCAGTGCACAATGTTTTATTCATGCAGCCTCTGAACACATATACGCGCTAAAGACTGGTTTTATATTATATATACTTAATATTACGAGATTAGTTAATAAATATCGTCATCATCACAATATTCTTCATTTTAAAAGAATATTTTTGTGACGTGACGGTGTACCCAGGAGACTCCATCACTTAATTTTGTTTGTGGGTGTCGTAAGAGTTGTATATGTAAAATGCTAAAATGATTTTGCGACTCCATTGTGTGATAAGAGAAAATTAAGGTATGCAAGATGATGCTGTGACTAAAATTAATATAGGTACGTATCTGTGATTTAGTCATGTAGAAAAAAATGAATGTGAAAGAAGTGACAAAACCAAAGTAAATTGCAGAAGTTAATGGCAGAATTTGCAAGGGACGCCCTAGAGAGAAGTTTGTCGACCAAATTGACGATATATTAATTATGGCTATAGATATACCTATATGGATGTGAAGGAGATGAAATAGATGGATCAGGATCGTGTCAAATGGAAGTACATAGTCACTGCCTACCCCTCTGGGCGACAGGCTCAGTGTTTTTTACGTTTGTATGTATGTTAATCTTATAGCTTCCGATAGAAGGTGGGAAAGCCATCCCGTTTACGTCAGACTTAAAATACCCAGACCGGACCCCGGGAGTTGTGACAAAGTTGCAAGACGTTTATAACAAGCTGATAATCAGCATGCTTGGCAGGCGGACTGGTCGCCTGCCAAGCATGCTGATTAAGGCAAGTCCTCACTGCAACATGAAGGAAGAATACCTACGTCTACCATTTTTTTTTACATGGGGAAATGCCTACGCATACCCGCCTCGCGGGGGCAAGGACGGGTTATGTCGGACTCGCACCGACTATAACCCCATGGTGTTCCACCTTCGTCGCATATTGGCAGGGCTACGGGAACGCTTACGCACACTTCCGCGGCCCTACCAGCGACTGCCGCCCCATGGCAGCACCTCCTCGGGAGAGGAATATTCCTCCCCGTTCTCCTTCCCAAGTAAGGCGCACCGGAACACAGGCACGCCTTCCTCCACGGCCTCCAATTGCATCTGCGCAACAGACGCCCCCGCGTCCGACCCTTTCAAAAAGAACTATTAATTATTGTGTGTAAAGATATATTGTTAATCAACAGACTTATTGGTCTTAATAGTAGCGGACTGAGTTATATCGTCTCTTAATGTCGCATTGCTTGCAGGATTTTAAGAGGAATCTAGTCTAGAGCTAGAGAAATTTAATTGTCCTGAAGCCCTTGAACTACATGTACGTTCTCGACTAGCCGTACGATTAATGAAGTAGTTAAAGGAATTCATATATATTCATGTATTTGGTTATTTATTTTTTTATTTCTTTAAACTTTTATGCAGAAAAATTAAAACCGTATGGTGGACTTAATACCCTAAGGCATTTTCTCATTTTCTCCCAGTCAATCGTTAGGCTAAGCAGAGATGAACATATGGGAGGTAATGCAGTAAAAATAAAATAATAATGAAAAAAAAAGTTTACTAAGTTCGAATAAACAATACAAAAGTACATATATACTAAATATATAAATACAGATGTACACAAATGCATAAATCTATTTAAATCCATACAATATATATATATATATATATATATATATATATATATATATATGTGTGTGTGTATGTGTGTGTTAACAGAATGCGAGTAACTCGGGTTCGATTCCTGTCGGCACCAATAAAAATTTAGTTGCAATTTTAAAGTGCTGATTTACCACGTGCTCGGCGGTGAAGGAAATATCGTGAGCAGGCAGCAGAGCAGGAGCAGGTTTCCTGCATGTCTGAGGAATAAGAAAAAAAATATTTCGAAGACATGTGAAGTTCGCCAACACGCATTGGGGCAGCGTGGCGGACACTACCTTGCCCTAAAACCCTCTCAGTATATATATATATATATATATATATATATATATATATATATATATATATACAGAGTCCTCTCATCATATATTATATAAATAAAAAGTAACTACAACTCGCGGCATGACTAGCGGTGACCGCTATTGCACATAATTGGCCATATTACGCATTATTACATATGATCGGCTATGCGTATCGTTCACACACGCTGA
The DNA here is from genome assembly GCA_907164705.1 of Parnassius apollo. Classification (NCBI taxonomy): domain Eukaryota; kingdom Metazoa; phylum Arthropoda; class Insecta; order Lepidoptera; family Papilionidae; genus Parnassius; species Parnassius apollo. Next base: position 487,180 of record CAJQZP010000373.1, read on the forward strand.
TTGGTTCTCCAGTCGCATTCCGCCCCCGTACTGATACGACATTAGCAGCTATTCTCTCCACGTTTTATTCAGCGCTAGAGCTACGTGCCGCGAGTTGTAGCTTCACCTTCTTCTTTATAGCCAAAAAATCCACTACTGGTCATGGGTCTCTCCCATTGTAGAGAGGAATAGCCTTAATTTCCAGTGCCGCGCTTGACATACCAATTGACAATCGGAGTTCGCTTACTTTTGACACTATTTCCCTTCGCCAGTCAGGATATATTACGTCTGATGTAAATGTGATGTTTTCACCGCCATATCGGAAGGAATAAGATAGTTCTGGCATTTCTCATAGTCATCACTTACGACACCCACGGTACGAAGGTGATGATGATAGAATCTCTTACCCACCATCACACAAAATAACTAATAATTTATTTCAATAGTTTGTTTAAATTGCGCTGTTTTTGTTTTTCTAAATCGGAGATAAACCGGTATTGATCATGCGATCGTGGACTCCTTAAGTAGTTTACTTGACTGGCTTCCCTCGAGGCTGCTGGCCTCAATTGTAGGTTGAATACCAGCATTCGCTAATCATAAGGGGCTCGTAGCATCCACAGATTAATGATCTGTGTCTGCAGCTATATTATGGATGTAGCACGAATGTGTGTGTTCAACCGGAGTAAAATCTCGCTCTCACGGAATACCAGCGTAAAATAGCAGCTTAATGCTGTTGGGTTTCGTATGATGAGTGTAGAGAACTGGAGACCCATTTTACTGCAAACGAGGAATTCCATCTTAATTTTTCAGGGGTGACAACGCATCTGCAGTTTGATTCTTAAATGAAGATAAATGTTGATGTATTTGGGTCACACATCAACTTACCATCAGGTGACTGAAGGCTTGTTTGTATTCTTTTTTAAATCATTTAACATCAGTTGGGGATACCACCATGATATTAAATGATCTAGCCTAGACGATAAAGCATAATGTTGTAATGTTCCAACTAAATTATGAGTCAAAATTAATTTTTAGTAGGTAGGTACTTTATCATTATTATATTTTTAATTAACATCAACAATGAACTAATCTATAAACTTATTACTTCAAAATAATCTCTTCGATTTTAATTAAATGTGTAGTACAAGTATATGCATACTCTCAATAAATAACTATAAATTATTTTGGTTGATATAAATAATAAACGATTCCACTTCAATGACTCATTTGAAGGCAGTAATAACCATAGATATTATAGGTTTTATTTATTTTAAGCGTTTTAGTTAATTCAAAAGACTAAACGAAACGAATTACAACAAAAACAGATTGCGGCTTAAATACGATCCTTCATAAATACATTAAGGGGAAATATAACCTCAAATGGCTTAGCGAGATCCTCCGTTATGCCGAAAATATTGCAGCATTAATTTTGAAATAAATATATGGTAAAGTTGAGGATTAATGTTAAGGACTGTGTTAGACGAAAACACGATTCCGTAAAATTTTCTCGATAGAAAAAAATCCAAAGTTACCTCCAAAATAAAAAATAAACCGCTGTTATTCATAAAATACTTTAAATAAGATCGTGCAACTTTGCATACTAAGTGAACTAACTATAAAGCAGTGCTAATGTTATTTACTTTTTTTTAAATACCATTATTTTCATTGTAAAAAGGAATTACCTAAACTATCGGCTTCTTGAAGCTTGATTCCTGCCGCCCGGTCAGTTTCGCTTCGGCCTTTGAAGGGGGAGGTTGTGTCGCTTACGATCAGAATACACATTACGCAACAGGACGACGTAAAATTAAAATGGGAAATAACCGTAATAAAAATAAGAAGCGACTAGGTTGGCGTTAAGAAACAGGCATAAATATGATAAACCTAATGAAATAAGTATCTAACGAACTATCTACTTACAGTATTAGTGATTACAAACATGTCGGTACATAGCATACGACACGCGGGGAAGTGGGGGCGAAATTAGAATTTGAGCTGACTATAATATTTACTATATCCTCTTAAAGGAAGATTCAGAGGGTCGTTAGAAACGAATGACCTTTGCCCGACAGAAGGGATACGTACTCAAAGCGCCAATTAAACATGGATAAAATCTTAATAAATTTCAAAAGCTCAGAAGTTTTTGAGACCATAGGCCGTTGGAATAAATTACATTGAATACACAAAAATTCTTTTTTTTTATTTGAATCCGTAAGGATCTTACCATTCGATCAATCGAAATTACACAAAGCATACATAAACATAAATTTACGAATGCCCTTCTTTTTCCATTTTACAGTCTTTCTTAATTCCTTAGTATATAGGAATTTTCATCATTATGTATTAAGTAGAGATTAAGATTTTAAAATTATTTTTTTAATAAATATCTTATAATTCAGTTTTCTTTAGGTAAACTTTTTTATTATCCGATGTTTACATTATGTTATTTTCACATTGAATTAATAAAAAAACAAATCTGTATCACGACCACGATTCTGGAAATGCTGTAAATGCATTTTCTTAAATAAGTATATCATTGATATATAAAGTTATATTACAAACTAGCTTTTTACCCGCGGCTTCGCTCACGTGGGCTTGAATTAAGAAACATCGATAATACTATTTCGTACCAAAATTAGCAACACTGGATCACTTGTAGAGAGACGTCAGTATCTGTGTCTATATTGGCAATAATTGGCTACAGAAAACACATAAGTTAGTTTATAAGAATCATATAAATATCATACGTAAAACTACACTTTTTTAAATCGGGCACGTATTCCGATGTGTCATTATGAAGGGAAAATTGTCCTGGGATCGGAAATGCGTTATTTACATAATAATCATAATTAAAGTTGATACTTTTTTGATAATACGACAAAATTCATAAATGTAGTTCTATATTACATTTAGATACAAATTACATACTAATGAAATATGTATAACTTTTTCGATCTTACCGATATAATAAATAAAACTGAACTTGTTATTTAAATAAAAAATCATGAGAGCAATTAATTTAATTTAATTATTTGTGTTTTAAAAAAAATACTAAAAAAGGGCTCGAAATAAAAAGAGAAAGGAAACTTGAAAAAAAAAGGAAAAAAAGCCATAGTGATGAAATCTTGACTCGAACTGAGGGTACCACGATTTCGGGATCGACCGATATCCCATTTGAGCTATTATTACCTGTAATGTACTGGCAAAATTTACCTTCCTATGCTAATGATATTGTAGCAGTTTTTTATTGCCTGAAAACACGGATAAAACGACAGTTTCTAAAAACGAATCCTAGCAAGATCGATTTATTCTTTTAAAGGTATTAATATAATATAATATAGATAAAGACTGTATTTTTGTATTTGCAACAATAGCATCTAGAAGTAGCAATGTCGTTTTTAGTTGTTAATATCGCCAAACAATCACTTTTCATTGACTTAGTCAAGCTTTATCATCATATAATCAGAAAACACTGCAAAATTTTACGATATACCGCCATTTCACTTTCGATAATCGACTAATTTATGATATTATAAATTCTAAGATATTATCAATACATATATAAAAATATTTTTATTGAAATTGTAAGGATAATAAGAGTTTTGTACTAATTGCAATTTTTATCAGTTTGTTTATAGATAAAAAAAACTAAACACTAAAACTTTTTATTAATTTAACTTAGAAACATCGTTAATTTTATGATTTTCGATAGATGTCACTATTATCTTTATAGAAATTATTTGTTAGTATATTACTATCTACTAAAATGAAGTAACAAAAACTAAATAATATACATTAGAACTTAAAATATAAATAACTATATAAATGCTATATTATTTAATTTCTTAGTGGAAGCAAAATGTCATTGCTTTTTGTATTTTACGTTAGATGGCTCTGTTTTGAAAAAGTAAATGCGACAATAATATTATAGTTTGTCGGCGTAGTTCAATTTATTATACAACGGTTTATTATACAACCTCTCTCCCTCAGTTGCGTTTACTAATCCCGTGCTCTTCAATCAAGGTAAGACACGTCATTGTATTTTTATGCAGATAATTGCGAATTAATTAATGTCTTTACGGATAAAAAGTAACCTATAAGTAGCCCCGGGTGCCTAACTACCTTCACACAAAATTTCATGGAAATTTGTTCACTAGTTTTTGCGTGAATCTTTAATACACAGACAGACAGACAGACAGACTGACGGATAGACAGACAGACAGATAAAAATTCTAAAAACCACTAATATGGCTTCAGTACCCTCTGTTTAGTCCCCTGGACTTGTTTTTTCTAGAAAATATTAGAATTACAGACACGACCTTACTACAGATTTATTATATGTATAGATTAAAATAATCGAAGATAGTGAAGTTCGCCAACACTGATTCGGGCAGCGCGGCGGACATTTCCTTGCTCTAAAACCCTCTCAGAAATGGGAGGAGGCCCTAGCCCACCAGTGGGATGTAAAGGGGCTGTAACCTTTACTTACAAAAATTAAACACGTAATAAGGCTACGAAAAGCTTCAAACTACGTCTGTAAAATCGCGTTATGGACTTCCAATGTGAAACGCTCGATTATCTATCTTTATATTATACATAATTGTTCCGCACGTGTGTATGTCACTGAACTTCAAAACGGCTGGACCGATTTCGATGAAACGTTTTGTGTGTTTGAGTGGTTCCTTGAATGAACCCGGACAATTGGACCCGGTAGGTGGCGCTGCTGTCGAGATCAGGAAATCAGCCGTGCGAAGCAGGCCGGATCGCTAGTAATATATAAAAATGAATGTTCCTTGATTTTAACCGTATGTACGAGTATACCATTCTTTTTTTATTCATCCAATTACGATGAAACTTCAATGAGTTGTTGTGTTTGTGTGTGAATTCTGAAAAAAAGAGGTATTGCAACGAATGGCGGCTATTAACCTAAGTAAATTCGATAATTATTGGATACTTGTTATTTAGTGATTGTTTAGCCACCGTCGTAGAATTTAAAGTGGATGTGGCAGATACGAGACCATTTTATGGCTAAGAGTAGTTGACGATTTGGTTGCGCAAAGGCTATGCCTTTGGTTGCGGGGCTGCTAGGCCACGGTTTCAAAATCCGAATAAAACAAATATTTGTGTGGTCTGCAGAAACAATATTGGTCTGGATGTTTTTCCATGTGCAATTATTTATGTAAACGTAAAACGCCTCCACGATATATAACATACTTTGGAGGTAACCTTTTATTTAAATAAACCAAGTACCTTAGAGTATGCCACAAAAAAAGGCCGTCAAACATTTTTCAAAAGTATTTTAAAACTTAGTCGACGGATAAAACTTTTAAATGAGGTTGCGAATTTGTCTCATTTTACACAATAAATGAAAAACTTTTATTCTGTTTGACGTGAAATTAAATACTATTCTAAATATGCTCTAAAGAATTTAATAAGAAATATACTGATGGAAAAATTTGGGATGTGCAAGCGGGTTTTAGAAAGGGAATGGGGTGCACAGATCAAGTCTTTTCCATGCGCATGATTGCGGAGAAGTTTTTGGCCAAAAACCGAAAAGTTTTTTGTGTGTTCATGGACTTGGAAAGGGCTTATGACAGAGTGGACAGGAATGTGTTATTATAGGAATGTGTTACAGGCAAACACTGAACTCATATGGGTTGAGCGCTGGTTTGATACGGGCATTAAGGTCTCCTTATAGGGACTCTAGTGCTTGTGTCAGGATCAATGGGGTCTACTCGGACCGGTTTGGCATCCAAAAAGGTGTCAGACAGGGCTGTGTAACTTCCCCTTGGCTGTTCAACCTATTTATGGACAGGTGTTTGCAAACTTTGAAAGATGAAGAATGTGGGTTAAGAATGGGCGAGTTAACCGTCAAATGCCTTTTGTATGCCGATGATCAAGTCATATTTGCGTTATCGGCGGCTGAGTTGCAAATGATGGTTACATTAATGAACTGGGAATTAATAGAAAGGGGAATGAAAGTGAACGCAAGTAAGACGAAAGTGATGGTTTTTGAAAGAGAAGAAAGCAAAACGGTATGTGAAATAAGAATAGAAGGAGAGTTAATTGAGCAAGTGGATGAGTTTGTGTATTTGGGATGTGTATTTAGCAGGGATGGTAGATATGATAGGGATATAGGACGACGAGTAAATGCAGGGAATAGAGTGAATGGGGCACTACACTCTATTATGAAGAACCAGAATGTGTCAAAACAGGCACGTATGGTAATTCATAATGCTGTGTTAGTACCTACTTTAATGTATGGTATTGAAAGCTGGGTGTGGCAGAAGAAGCACGAAAGTAGAATAAATGCTGTAGAAATGCGGTCTTTAAGGAATATGCTAGGGTTGAATCTGAATGACAGGGTGAGAAATTGCGTGATAAGAGATAAATGTGGTATGCAAGATGATGTGACCAGGATTAAGAAAGGAATGCTTCGGTGATTTGGTCACGTAGAAAGAATGAATGAGGAACGAGTGACAAAGCAAATTTATATGGGAGATGTGAACGGCCGAGTCGGGAAGGGGCGCCCTAGAAAAAAGTTTATCGACCAAATTGGCGATATTTTGAAAATGGGCCACGTTAGAAGTACCCTTAACCGACGAGCATGTATGCGTAGATATATGGATCTAAAGGAGGCGAAAGAGGTATGTCAGGATCGTGCCAAATGGAAGTCCGTAGTCTCTGCCTACCCCTCTGGGTGACAGGCGTGAGTGTTTATGTATGTTTATGTATTATGAATTTTTGGCATAATATTTGTTAAGTTAAAAATCATTATTGAATTGTAAAATAAAAAGGTTGGATTTGTTTAGGTTCCGCCAGCTAAGCGTGGCAACAATGGCAAATATCCCTGAGGCAATGTACTATCTATGGAGTGGACTTTTGCCAGGCTGTAACGGTAACGAGAACGGTAAGTTAGGTAAGGTTGGTTCATCAGGTGCCTGCCTACATGGTGCTGTGAGAGCGTGAACCTTCCCCGGCCGAACCGACTCATTCCTACTACAGTGATAATGTAGCTGCAACTTAGCTCTACACGTGGTAGGGCTATGGTGTATTTCACTTCTTAGCTAGCTAATAAAACTTACAATTAACAATTTGTAAATTACGATTTACATTTTATATTTCTACATATTTCTGAGAACCGTAGAAGCCTCATGAGCTAAGTGCTCAGTAAGTTCAGCAAATGTTACTTTTACAATTTTGTAGCTCTGTAAAAAAGTATTTAGTGTACAATTGTGTGAAAACTTTTTATAGCGCCCTGTACGTAAGCCAAATCTTTTGGGTGCTAAAGTTATAACCTGCTGATTTTAGGCCTGTAGCGTGTGCCGAATTTCCGCTATAAGATTTTCGTGACAAGTGAAAGCGCATTATCACTTAATTAAATGAATTTATGACCTAGTTTAGTAGGTTTTAAGTAGCTTTTTATTGGATACAATTGTTTTGATTACAAAACCGTCTTATATTTGGATCACACCAATATTTCTTCGTATTCATATTTGGCCTTGAAATATATGATATAAGCTAAATAATCACTTACTCATGACGAGATCACCAAAACTATACGTCCCGGTTGACTCGAAATTTGGCATACTCGTATACTTCTTTCTCAACGTGGACAACCACTATGTAAAAATTTTAGAAAGTTCAACCTCTGAGGGAGTGAAATAAGTTGTGTCAGCTTGTAGTGAAATAAATTATTTTTCTTTCTTTCACGTGATAAATTAAAATTTTGTTTGTTAAACGTCATTTTAGTTCACTACCGACTCAAAATGGGCTTCTTGTGACCACAGAAGAAACAAAACAAAAGGCTAGATGAAGTTATCTGCCATTCAGTCTTTATTATTGACAGGTTGTATTTTAATTTACAGTTTTAAAACTGTCGAATGTCGATTTAATGATAAGGTTATAGTTAACAAATATCCTTTAAGGTGAACTGCTGCATTTTATTTTTATTTTAATAATACTATACATAAATAATAAGAAGTTATTATTTATGTATAGTATTGCTATTGTTTTGGAAACTAACTATAATAGTATCTCGAAGAAAAACATCTACTTACATCGAGCAATGCTCGGTCGTTCAGTTCAATTCAGGTACAGAATATTATTTAATGTCAACTCAGAATTTAAGTGAGATTCAGGCGACCTTAAAATAAATCTTAGCCTTTCCATTAAAATATTGAAATGAGCATTTAATCAATAATGCAGTAAGAAAACAATCCTAGCATACGTTTTAAAAGGAGAATGATTTCTTCTTAATACTACATATAATCCCAAGGTACAAAAGCATGCTTGTTGAACAATTACGAAAATGTATATAAAGATTTTATGAGGCGTAATTAAAACAGGTCTCAGTTCACGCTGCTTTATAATTCTGAAAATGCTTGCAGACAAATTTTGTTATTGCTGCTAAATATTTGCAGTATTTAGTTTTATAATAATAAGAGTACAATAAATTTTAAATTATTTCAAAGTTGGTTTAAAAGCATCTTAAGGTTTCATTCGGTCTTGTATGATCCCATAAGTGTGGTGCTTGAATTATAACGTAATTATAAGTTGCTCATCGAAATATACTGCGTCACCACGTCCATTCGTAATTCCAATTTCTTGTTAACCTGCCTTAACTATGGCTTAGCTTTATGATTTCGTATCCTGAAACCTCTAGTTTTATACTTCCCTTCCCTGTTATTATCAAATTTTGTCTGTGTGTAAATATAAACATGATATTATCACTCGTCAACAACCAGTACCTTTCAAGATTGCCTCGTATAAATAGCTTAATTTTATGCTTAATTTATGAACCACGAGCGAGGAGGTCACCTAAATTTAGTTCGTTTGGATATAATGACATTACTAACTCACCGCCACAATAAACATATTGGTATCACAATATTCTATGAGATGGCGTTAGGAAAAAAGTATTTAATTGTGTGAAGATGAAATTTATGATAATGACACCAAATACCTATTTTTAGTAACCTAATTTTTACGATTATTGCACCAAAATATCGCATGTCGTAAGAAGCGAAAGATCACACTTAAAACAGAAGATGGGCAGCAGTACTTTTTTGACAACTACTCAAAAACACAAAAAGTTTCGGTTGCAAATGTGGCCTTTATTTAGCTGCGGACTTATAATAGGCTGTAATGACGATGACGATTATAGGAAAACACGTAAAGTCTTGACATAGCGATAGATGGCAGAGTAATCACAACATTTTTATGCCAGATATTATGGGATCCCCACACCAGAGATGGTTGGTAGCGTGAAAGGTTGAAGAGATGCGGCACTACTTGGTACTTTAGAACAAACCTATGAAGATGTGTATTTATCCGATCTTACTCTTTTGTTGTAAGATAAGAGATACTATTAGCTTCAGAAGCATTACAGGGACAATCACAATACATCTAAATCCAAAAACTGCCTTTTTAGCACAGATGTTGATTTCTGTTGGGATTTCAGTAAATCTTGACATAAATAGTTATATAAGATAGTTAATAAGACTGAACTTAACACTTTAGATTCAAATCTATGGCTCGCGGCATAACCAGATGACACACTGGCCATAAGTTTATTGATATCGAATTATAAACAACTAACATAAAATGTTTGAACATTTTACCAAATATTTGATCTTTCAATACATACTTTATTGCACTTGATCCAAATATCAAACAACCACTTTTTGTGGAACAAAAGCAAATTTTACTTTGTTACGTACATGTCTAGTTAATTTTGTGTTCGTGGCAGCACTTTGTTAATGATTGTGTCACCGGTCTACACGGATTTCTGCATGGAGAATAGTTGTTTGAAAATTTAATTTTGTGACGTTGAGGACGGTCTGTCACGGCGGTAAAAACTGCGGCTTTCAGAAAATATTCATGCTTATGTATATCGCACACGATTTTTAGGTCAGGTTCCAACTTTATTCTAGTTTATTAATTTGATTTTAGGTCATACTTGCAACTCTCGTCTCTTAGTTAAACTCCACTTTTTTCTGTTTATTTTTTTAAAGAATAGGATGACAAACGAGCACACAGTCCACCTGGTTGATGACCTGGTGTTGTGGATGCTGTGGCCCATAGACATCTATCTATATTTATTCTCAATTAAGTAAGATAATTCAAGTGCATTGTCACTCCCGAAGATTACACTTTTGACGCTGCTGATCATCGCTGGCAGAGGCAACAGGGAAGCACTAAATTAAAGACTTTTATAGCATTGGGTGACAAACGAGCACACAGCCGACCTGATGATAAGTGGATGCTTTGGCCCATAGACTCCGATAGAAATTTATCCTCAATTAAAAATCAAAGCGTTGTCATCCCTGAGGACTGAGATGGAATGCCTCGTTTCCAGTAAAAAGGGTTTCCGGTTCCTTACACTCCGCAATACGACACACAGCAGAATTAAGCTGTTATTTTACGCTGGTTTTTTTTTTTGATATCGTGGTCTCACCTCGTTCGAGCTGACCCATTCGTGCTGCAACCAGAATATAGCTGCATCGTGGCTACTTGTCCCTCGTTAACCATTATTTTTTGATTATGAATACTCGTATTTTATAATCATGCTGTTTTTTTATAAGATTGGTTGACAAACGAGCACACAGTCCACCTGATGCTAAGTAGTTGCTGTGGCCCATAGACATCTACATCTATCCTCGATTACGAATCAAAATGCAGATGTGTTGTCACCCGTGAGGACTAAGACGGAATGCATCGTTTCCAGTATAAAGGGTCTCTGGTGGTCTGCTGGCGGTTGTTATTCAGATCAATTAGCCCAGTTATAATTTCCTGTTTCACCAACAGCTGCTGTACAAAAGAACAGTAGCAGGTAGTAAAATGTCATTATTACATCTAAATATAAAAAAAAAATTGTGTGTTATTGAAAAGGGTTCTGAATTCAACTGCATTTTTAATGTATTTTACGCGCAAATCTATTTTATATAATGTGTTGGTGTAAATACGAAAACGTGAATCTTGATTAACGGCGAATAATGTCAGCCATCATCGTGAATTAAGAAATGACACTCAGGTTTCACTTCGTACGTGAGTACACAATTACACGCACATTTTTTAATAATTTTTCTTATGCATATAATTTTTATTTTTTATTATATAATTTTATTATACAACATGCTTTGATTACGTATGAGTACTATTCCTTTTCAACTTTGATTGGAAGGATTCCTTCGGTGTTTCTTTCGCTCGTTCTTCTCCGGAGAGAGAAACCTCAGTTTAAAACGGTAACAGATTATAAATCGTGATAAAGTTTGAAAAACAAAATTTTAATTTCTTTCGTCGAAAAATAAAAAGGTTATTACATCAATTATACGACAGTTAACTCAAATAAATATTTTTTTATTAAATAAGTAATACTTCAGAGGTGGCCCCATATAATTTTGAAGAAAAAATTCCACTCAT